>KB445792.1:2380716-2776163 GCA_000320605.2 Gelatoporia subvermispora B
CCGGACCTGCCCGTTGTCGGTGAACTGCACACCCTGGTCCTCGACCACGATCAGCGAGGAGATGTCGGCGCCTCTGAAATTCAGCGCGCGCGACGAGCACACGAGGGCTACGAGTAGGAGGAGACAAGAGACAATCATTGTAGAGCAGCAGAGGGCAAAGGAACAAGCTTCAAGTCTGCTCCATAGCAATACGCACCTTACACATTTATATACGGCAGAACTGGAGCATGATGCTTCGTCGACGAGCGGTCAGGTGGCAGTAGAACTGCCGCGGCCCGCGCAGAACTGAATCCGAGGTGGTCACTAGGCTCACGCCGCCAAATTGCGGAGCGTGGAGAGCCCTCGCTAGGTCAGTATGCACGCTCTATATGGCGTTGCGCGCCCAGGGTATACCATCGTGCATGTGGAGGCGCGAGTGTGACCAGCCACCAGGATCGCCGGCGCGTGCGCGGGACGCGTCGAGCGCACGTGACGTACGCGCTCCTTCCCGATCCGTTGCCCACGGTGGCGCCTGGCGCCTGTCGAGTCGAGCTCATCCGTCCACGCCGTCGTGCATCCATCCCGCCCGCCGCCCCCGCCCGCCCCGCCGGCGCCGCCGATAAATCGCCCGACCTCCACCACCCGCCCGCCCGAAGTTCCCGCGCACAGATGCCGCCAGATCCCCCAGCAAAGTGCGTTCTTCCCCCCGAAGCGCCGATCCGTGCACGCAGGGACTGACGCCACCTTGGTTGCGTTTGGCAAGGGGCAAGAAGCGCACGCGAGTTGCAAGCACGCCCTCTGACGCGGAGGAATCACCGCTCTCGTCGTCCTCGACACACAACACGCCCGACACGGGTGCTGCGCCTGTTAAGAAAGGTGCGTGGAGACGCACATTTGCGTAAGGTGTGATATGCTCATCGACGGGGGAACCGGCAGCTAAGCGCGCGGAGACACGCAAGTGCCCGGTATGCGAGGAAGCGATCCCTGTGCGTCTGCTCGCGCGGCATAGTGTGCTGGAGATGGAGAGGGTGGAGGAGATCATGCAGCAGATTGGTTCCACAGAAGTGCTCGCGGATGCTGAGCCGGACGAAGGGTGCGTATCAACGCTACCGGTGGATAAGACGTGTTGGGGACTGAGAACGCGTGCTCGTAGGTTGACTTCTCGCAGTCGCCGCTCCGCCGTTAAGGCTCGTAAGAGCATCAGGCGCACAGAAGCAAGTAGCAGGTCCATTGCGACCACCTCCCAGGTCACGATTGAGCACATCGAACATACCCTGCGCGCCCTCAAGAGACACCGCAAGCAGCGCCACTCGAAGCTAAAGGAGTTCACCCGTGAAGACGAGGGTGCCTCATGGTGGGGTGCCGAGCGCGAGGACGAGGGCACCCTGTGTCCCGTTTGTGAACGGATGGTGCCGGGAGATACCGATGTCGTGGAAGCGCACGTCGACTCGTGTCTCGCACATATGAGGATGTTGGAGGAGCAGCAGAGCACTTCACGACGCAGGGACGATGACGATATCGATATCGGCGGGGACGAAGATATCAGGACGGGTGTAATGGAGGGCGTGAGCCTTCGAGGTATGTTCGCAGGTATTCCGCGCACAATGTGCCCGTTCTGACGATGCGAGACAGGTCTAGGCTTTGCGACACGGGACCGCATGCAGCATGATATCGAGGACGAGGTGGACATCGATGGGATGGACGACGTAACTTTCGGTGCTCCACAATTCACCGAAGACGATCTCCTCCTGCCTGCAAGCGAGCGACGACAACAGGAAGACGAGGACATAGACGTCGACATTGATGACGAGGACAACATTCCAGCCTTTGATCCGGAGGCCGGTCTAACTGAAGACAAGTCTCTGAGGACTCTCGTCGCCGACGGCAAAGTGGTACGCAGGCGTGTCGAGGCAATTGAGGATGTGAAGCGGACAGTGGACGAGGTCATGGGTGTCGGCGAGGCAGACGAAGTCGATAGGGCAGTGGAGGCGGCGCGCAAGACGGGTGATCAAGCTGCGTTGATCCAGGCTCTGCAGAACAAGGTCAACCTCATGGTAAGTCTCCTATATCGCGGTCTCTCTTGGGAATCGTGCTCATCCATGGTCATAGGTCTCCATGAAGATTTCCTCTTCAACATCTCTATTGTGTCGTATCTGCTTGGACCCATACACCGAGCCGACCGCATCGACGGGGTGTTGGCATACGTGTTGCCGTGAGTGTTGGCTCCGTTGTCTCGGGTCGACAAAGTTGTGTCCAATCTGCAAGCGTATTACCTCGGCGGCGGATCTGAGGAGAATTTACCTGTAGGACTTTACTTCGTCCATATATGTTGTCATTTGCTTTCGATGTTGTTGTACTCTTCATTCACGTTATATATCTGTTGTGGGGCTGTACGTCAAGCTCCGGACTGCCGTGCAAACTGGAAAGAGAGAAGAGATGCTCATATCTGGCCTTGTCAAGTCTCCATGTGACCTTCTGCATAAACCTGACCAGCTAGGCCGGTTACGGCAAATGGCTGGGCAGGGCACCAGGAAGGTGTCACCACGACATATGAAATCATAGCAAAGAAATGCAAATGACCACGGACACTCACCATCGCATCTGACCTCAACAGATCACAAAGTTAGTGCTCAGACGCGTCCCACAAAGCACATTACATGTGCAAGAAACAGCTCGTTGACGGCTCTAGTATAAATACACAGGCATGGCTACTCAAGCAAGTGGCGTAATCAACCTGAACAACGGTCAGCAAGCGCCACGCTGTAAATATTTTAAGGGCTTACTTGACCAGCGAGGGCTGGGGGTTGCTGCGGGTGTACCCGATGTAGATGATGAACGGGATCCAACCGTAGTGGAGAACAGTCTGTGCGGATCGTAAGCGCGACGTGGTTGTATACACTTGTGGTCGGGAAACATACGCGACCAAGCTCAATGGTCTTGATGATTCTCTCCTGTGATTTAATGTATGTAAGACTCATATAAACGCGTCCAATCAAATGAGAGGGCGTACTTTTGTCTCTTCCGAAGGCATTTTGGGAGTGGTTGGGTGTTTGAGGAAGAGAGGATATGTCGCCGGCGTTTGCCGGACGACTTTTCTGCGTGTGCGGACAGGTGCTGTGGCTTCGCCTGCACGTCCAAAATGCCTCTCAACGCTGCGTCCTCTGCGGTTTACATCCAAAATACCGCCCCCGGCTTCATCTCAACACCAGGGTATATTCATTATATATTGATCTTCGAAAAATGCTGAGCAAATTCGACCGGACAGGCGTGCACCGACGTCGGTGACCGTGCACCCCGTCGCACTTTTCTCCATCCTCGACCACTACCTCCGCCGCACCGATACCCAAGAACGAGTCATTGGAACCCTCCTCGGCACGCGTTCTGACAATGGCGAAATAGAAGTCCGCTCGGCGTTTGCGGTCCTGCACAGCGAGACCGAGGAGCAGGTCGCAGTGGACATGGAGTACCACCGGACAATGTATGAGCTACACCACAAGGTCAACCCGAAGGAGGTCATCGTCGGCTGGTGAGTGCAATTGAGGCCCAAGGAAAGTATATACTAATTGCCTTTGGCGTTGTACAGGTACTCGACTGGCTCTAACCTCAACACCTACTCCGCTCTGATTCAAAATTTCTACTCGCAAGAGACCGCCCCGCACCAAGCTGTTCACTTAGCTGTCAACACCGGCGCACAAGAGGGTGAACAGACTGGCGTCAAGGCGTTTGTCGGGTACGTAGTCCAGGCTATGTCGATAGGCCAAGCTCTCATACCCCATCTCTCCTTAGATCACCCGTTGGTGTCTTCCCCAAGCCGGAGAACTGTGTATTCGTACCTATCCCCTGCGCGCTACGCTTCAACGACTCTGAGCGGAATGGACGTGCGTGCACGATTTCCTCATACACTTGTGCCAATGTTGATCCCATGTAAAAGTTGACCTCCTCACCACGACCGCATCCGCCCCCAACACCTCCGTCTCCCACCCCGTCAACGACCTCGAGGTCCTCGAACGTTCCCTGAAGTCCGTCTCCGAGATGCTCGACCGCGTCCTGTCGTACGTTCAGTCTGTGCTCTCCGGCGAGGTGAAGGGCGATGCGGCTGTGGGCCGGTATCTCATGGACACCCTGGGCTCGACAACGGAAGACCTCGAGAAGGGTGGCTTCAACTCGGCTCTCCAGGTGCGTAGTGTGCACGTCTTGTGTTTCTGAACACGGCTCATTCTGTCACTGCAGGATACCCTGATGGTGTCGTATCTTGCGAGCTTGGTCCGCTCGCAAGCGGAGGTCTCCGCGCGACTCGCGCTTGTGACCCCAGTGTGAGCTTCGCGTCGCAAAAGTCTTGTATTATTGGCAGTGCAACGATTCGGATGCGTATTTCATGACGGGCTTCTCGGACTAGCTATTGAAGATTCGGGAGTGCTGCAAGTCGTGCCGAGCTGCCAGTATCTCCCCTAGGGGCCAGGTATTGGCCGGTCCGTGTAAGGTCTCGTCAAGACCGTCAAGGGGCAGCGGTTCGGCATTGCCGAGGCTCGGCCTAAGATATCCCGATCGGAGGTGTTTGCAGTTCTGCATTTCGATTTCGACGAGCGGCCGGACGGCGTGAAGGAGCAATTGTTGCGCAGCATATGGTCCAAGTGTGTTCAGACGGACTGATGCCGAAAGCAAATTGCGGGCATGAAGGAACAGGTGCAGGAACTGACTCCGTTCTGCGCGTCAAGAGCCGGATTATGAATGACACAACATAAGCAAGTAGAGCTTCTCAGCTCAGATATGGATATCTCGTACCGAGAGAAAGATTTAGTGCAGCCGTTAGCACACCCCAGCATGTGGGAAGATGTCCTAAGATACGCTCTCGGCGTATCTGGAGCTTGAGGTGGTCGACCAGCTTGGTAGCCAGCTCCTCACGACGTGCCGCGTTCAAGTCCGTGGTGAAAGCACGAAGTGCCGGTGGCTTGGAGAAGCCCTTAGAGAATAATGTCAAAAGAGCAACACCTTGGGCCTTGGACGCTCGTCGGACCACATCGTTGAGAGTCATCGCTTCGTAGAGGTTGTCCAGGGCCGTGAAGTCTGCCTCTGCACTCTCCATATCCTCTCCTCTGTTCACTGCTACACCATGCATATACTCGGATAAGAAGTCTTCAGCTAACTTGTGAGCGTCGTACACGAAAGGGAGTGCGCTCCGTGCATAAGTTGCGAGACTATCGCGAATGAAATTCGTCGTCGCACTCAGCTTGTCCTTCGGCTGTGATGTCGACGAAGAGGCACCAAAAAACCCATGTGTTACATATGACTCCAGACCAGATGAAGCTACGAAGGACCCGGTAGGCAGATTCCCATCTGAGAGGAGGAGCAAGATGTATGCTTCGTAGTCGCTGTCCATGATAACAGTAAGACGGGCGCGTTCAAGACTCTTTCAAATGAGCAACCGATGCGTTTCTTACGCTCTGAAGCACTATTTGAAGCCCGCTGAAAGGGTTTGTAAGAAAGTCAACAAAGACAACCAATCCGCGTGAAACCGGCGCTTGTAGCTTCCTTCTAGCCACTCGGACCGCGACTCTCAACTGTTTGACCGCTGTGGGCAATTCTTTGGGCTGTTCTGGTTTTCGGCGACTACATCTCTGCTCACCTCCGTCCTAGGGTCCTCTTGAAATCATGGCCGGCGCATCTGCCGCCGACGTTCGGAGCATTCTCTCGCTTCCTAACCCCTCAGCTGCTGGACCCTCTCAGCCGCGAAAGCCTGCGGCGCCTACCGAGCGCGCACGGAAACCCGAGGGCATCTCCAGGGAGCTGTACTCATTGATTGGACCCTCTGTACCTACCCTTGCGGCTCAGCTAGCGAAACCACGACTGAAGCAGAAGCCTAATCTGGGTGGCGGCGGTAGGGTCAAATGGTGCAGTTCAGCCACAACGCGGTGTACGGACTACCTAGGCTGAACTCTATGTCTCAGGGAATGGCGGGAGTTCAAGAACGGAGCAAGGGGCGACGGTCTGGAGCTATCGCATTGGGTCAAAGCTGGGAGTGACCCCGATGCTGGTATGTCGGCTCGTGTCTGCGATCGCCGCACATCCGTAACAAGAGCCTTGAATTCCCCAGAATACCCGTTCGCCAAGTATAATGTTCAAGCCCCATCATACGTCTACTCGCAAGATGAGTACACACGTCTCCTGGAAGGTGAGCATATGGACCACTACCAGAGATGCAGCGGCTAGTGACACACGATACAAGACTCAGAATGGACGAAGGAGGAGACCGACTACCTGTTCAACCTTATACGAGAGTACGACAGCCGGTTTTATGTCGTCTATGATCGCTATGAATTCCCGAATGGCACACCAAGGACTCTCGAGGTCAGTCCTCGTATGTCGAGGATCTCTTATTGCTGTCTGAAGGGGTGCGTTCCCAGGATATCAAGGACCGTTACTTCAGCGTCTGCCGTAAGCTGGTTCGCAGCCGGCCGTGGGCGGGGGATGAGGCCAGCAAGAACCAGCTTCTCTCGAGTTTGACATTTGACAAAGGTGTCGTCACTACTGGTTCCAGGAGAGCTGCTACCTGATGATTGTATGGTCTCAGAACGAGAGACTACTCGTAAGAAATATGTTGCTAGTCTTGAAAACCGCACGCCGGAGCAGATAGCCGAAGAAGATGCACTCTTCATTGAACTACAGCGGCTAGAGCAGACGGAGAGACGGTTCAAGCGGGACCGTGACGAATTGTTGCGCACCTTGCTTGGAATCGAATCTGGTCTGCCCGACGTCCAAGTGGATGAGGAGGGTCTTGCCGGGATGTCACATGAGCCTAAGAAGCGGAAGAAAGGTGGCAACGCCGTTGCAGAGGTGGAAACACCTGTGTCTGCATCGCCATCCGTAATTTCTTTGGGACCAGCCATCCCGAAGAAAGCCCAGTCTGCTAAATCTGCAGCTTACGGTATGTCCGGTATCTCTTCCATGGCCCGTGCCGGAACCTCATATTTACCACTGGGTTTGCAGATGCTCAACACTGTATCGTTCGTACAGAAGTGCCCGCTACGACGTCATCTTCTACAAAGATCGCACATCAACCTGTTTACCTCCGGTCATACAAGCTCCCGGCACCGAAGATGACGGCCGCACCGAAGATTGCGCAAGTACTCGGCGAGCTTGGCATCTCACATACTCGCCTCGTGATGCCAACACGAGACAATTGTGCACAGTTGGAGTCTCTTCTTGAGGCCGCCTCGGCCCTTGTTGAGACCAAGAAACTGGTGGACAAGGTCGACCAGGACATCCGAACGCTGACGGCGAGGCTCAGCAACCGCCAAAGCGAGGATGCGGATGGTGAGGGGACAGGTGACGCTGCGCCCACCCCGATGGATGTGGATGAAGCGAACGACCCAGATGCTGATGCTGATGCTGAGGGTGAGGTTGACGGGAGGGCCCAAAGCGTTGTAAGCACACGCAGTGCGCGAAGCACGAGAGGACGGCGATCGGTATGATTCTGTTGAGCAAGATGATTCGTGGCCTGATATCCTAACTGTTTCCTTGATCACAGACGAGACGTTCCATGTCTATATCATCCGTAGATACTTCTGCGACGGGTATGATGAAAAGACAAAAGCGTATGTAGTATGTATGTGTAGGCGGGCTCATGTAATTTATGCCATTTACTTTATACCGATGTCAGTGTGCTCTCGATTAATTTGCATGTATTTTGTATAAGCTGGTTCAAAGTGCCAATCCTAAATATGCAGCGCGTCTGAACGCGTCGCGGGTCACGGCAAAGACGCGATCGGCGCTGCCGAGTCTCGCCACCTGTTCTTGCTTCGCGGTGCTCAGCATCATATGACGACCTTCTTGAGACACGCTCGCCGAGCATTCAGCACTGCCGCTGAGGCTTTGAGCCCAAATCATTCAATATATGTCTCAAATTCCACCAACCCATACTTCAATCTGTCTCTCGAGGATTGGTGCGCCTGGAGTCTGCTTGAACGACCCCACATTAACACGCAACACCAGGCTCTTCCGACACAAATGTCCGCAGGAGCCGCTGTTGCTTTTGTACCGAGATCAACCATGCGTAGTCATTGGACGTAACCAGAATCCTTGGAAGGAAGTCAACCTGCGTGCATCTCGGCGTACCGGAGTGCCTTTCATCCGAAGACGGAGCGGAGGTGGAACAGTATATCATGTCAGTGTCGCCACTTCTCTGCATGACGTGCGACGAGACGACTTTTCTCCAGGACTTGGGAAATACGAACTTCTCAATACATCTACCTCGAGGATCCTTTGACAGGCATGCTACGGGGCAGGTCATCCTGGGGGCGGTCCGCTCCCTTGATGTGGATGCTCGCATGAACGACAGGAATGACATCTGCGTTGGTCCGGACAAGATAAGTTATAATGTTCTTGTCTGTGCTACTGAGAGCACCCGGCCTGACATACTTTCGTCACCACGTCTCGGGTTCAGCGTACAAGATTGTAAACAATCGTGCCTACCACCACGGCACCATGCTGATAGCCTCCAGGCTGGATCTGTTAGGCGACCTCCTGCATACAGACAAGGTGCAGCATACATCGCCTTGGTCGGTACATCGATTGCCTACTGAGTACACAGCAACTTAGGACATGATGGACACGAGAGGTGTTGCATCAGTGCGCTCCCCTGTCCGCAATCTGCAGCAGTACAACCCGACAGTCACTCATGAACGCTTCGTCGACGCTGTTGTGGATGCATTTAGAACTGAGTATAACGTGAACGAGAAGGTGCGAGTCCTGGCCTTCCCAATGAATCCACGCCTCACCGTATAGCAGGTACAATATGTAGAAGAGGACGGAGTGGCAGGGACGATCGACTACATCCGACATGGCATGGAGGAGCTACCCGTGAGTCATTTGTGTCCAGCGTGCAAGACATTGATAACATGCATGCGTTTTAGAGCTGGTACTGGGCCTATGGGCAGACACCAGAATTCACGTATACAATCCAACAGACGTTCAAGCAGGGTGACGTGGTAAGTTTCGCATGTACCTGATGCCAATCAACGACACTAACAGCGAGCATTGAGCAGACTGCCCGCATTCACTCCAAACACGGCTTGATCCTGGACTGCACGCTTGAGCTCCCAGAGAGCATGCCGGCGGCACAAGCTGCGCGTCTGCAGGAGTTTGTGGGGAAATTGGCTGGCCAGAGATATGGGTTCGCGGACAAGTGCGCACTAGGGGAGACTATCGAGAGCGACGAACAGTGCAAAGCTGTATGGCAATGGCTGAAAGCAAAAATGGAAGCTTGAATGTATACAGTGGCGGACGTCTCTAGTGGTGTGATACTTTCTGCGTGTACCAGACGCTACTTGTCTCGAAACCTTCAGGTGCGACTGGATTATCCTGCGACGGGGAGTGCTCATGATTACGATTAAGGGGTCAAGCTCTTGAGATCACGCACCGTTTGTCCTCTAGCGTGTCCCGTCAGTCTCTTGTCGCGGTCCATCATCATTTGGTCCCAGGCGTCCAATTTGTGGCGGACGGGCTAACAGCGAGCAAACAATGTCATGCATATTTCACTTTACGTTTGGCTATGAACGTACCTTGCCCTGGTTCTGGGCCCTCTGAGAGACGTTGAAGAGGGTACCCGCCGCACCAAACATGGTCACAAGCAGACCTTGTGTTCGTAATGTTAGCAGGAGTTAACACCTCCGATAAACTGCCCATAACAAGGTATTCACCGAAGGGAAGGAGAGCCTCCCATGGGACCGGCATTCTGAGGTACTGCTCCTGCGCTGAACGCAATTGAGGTCGTCGTGATGAGGGATGTCCTCACCACCCCGCCGGACGCGCGACGCAGCGTGACGGTCACGTTACATCACGCATTACGTCTTGACAGAAGCGCCCGGCGTCGAGAGCCACGAGTCCGATAGATAAGAAATATCTTAACCAGAACCGTAGTTCCCGATGGACTGAAGGGGTCAATGCCGTTCGAAGCCGGTACATTCGTTCATGTTGGGATCAGAGCACCCGCGCCGAACGCGTCGAACGCGGCACGCCGGCAAGCAGGACCATGACATTCAAAGTTCTGCTCAGTTCTCGGAGAACTACATTCGCTACTGAGGCCACGCATCAGCCATGTCACGCGGAACTTGGGAACACCTCAGTCATGCAACAATAATATTTCACAGTATTGAATATACAGACAAGACTCATGTATGGCTATTTTGTGTCAGAATCACTTCTTAACTCCCAAGAGCCTGCGGACGTCATCGGTTGACATTAGTCTTGCCTGGGTAGTCTTGTCTTCGACGCTTGTCTTCTCTTGAACATTGTTGTTGTCGTCGTCGTCGTCATCGTTTACATCGGCAGCTTCATGCTCTAGAAGAAGTGCAGATTCCAACGCACAGATAGCTTCCTCTGATGGGAGATCTCCACCTTCCTCGGCTGCAGCAGCCATGAAGCCCCGTACATCCAGGATATCGAACTCTGATTGCGGGTCTTGGGGTCTATCGCGTTCAAATTCACTTGGCGATGATGATTGTAATATCTTGGCAGACTTGTCGCTATCCAGAGCCTTCGCCAGATCTTGCGAAGAACGTGCTACTCCATTTATCGTTTTGTTTCGAATCAATGCCTATGTCGTCAGTTTGCGCCGGAAGCGTGTGCCTGTTCGAAACTCGCAGAGGAACGCCCATGGGGTAGCAAACGTGACTCGAGAGTCGCGCTGTATAGAGGAAGGGATTGTCGACTGTATGCGTTCATTCCACTTTCCATTCGGAGGGGTCACGGATGATAAGACAGCTTGCGCCCGTGCGGCAGCTTGATAGCAATCCATCGGTGGTGAGTCGTGTAACATTTCCACGATACGCGTGAGTCCGTCTGCAATGCCTACAGGCGTGCAGAATGGCAGTGTGATGATAGCCTTGTTTACTGGGTCATTAGAGGACCAGCCATAGCACTCTTCTGCAACAGACACAGCAAATGTGAACGTGGCAGGATATTGTCGCGACTCGGAAAGTTCCATGAACAGGGGATGTATGAC
This sequence comes from Gelatoporia subvermispora B, assembly GCA_000320605.2. Classification (NCBI taxonomy): domain Eukaryota; kingdom Fungi; phylum Basidiomycota; class Agaricomycetes; order Polyporales; family Gelatoporiaceae; genus Gelatoporia; species Gelatoporia subvermispora. The sequence goes on from KB445792.1 coordinate 2,391,695, forward strand.
GGTTTTGAGCCGACGGAATAGACTGGGCTGGGAGTGCATGAGCGCGCCCAGTGTCTCGGAACTTATGTGGGGACACTCGAGAATCAGAAGGCGTCTGAGAGAGGCGACCTCAGCCAGAAGATCGCGTACACCATCAATAGTCAAGCATGGGTTAAAGGATAAATTGAGGCTGCGCAAGCCGTGTAGAGCTGGTAAGAGCTGACGAACCTGTGCAGTGGAGAGACTGAAGTCCGAGAGATCGAGGGACGTCGGGGTCTTTGTTTCGTGTAAAATTTGCATCAGGAGTGACATTGCGGCATCCGGGAACGGAGATTGTTGGCGCAAGAGTTCGAGTACGCTGCCTGCCCTCCCAGGAAGCCAGATGGACTCTTCCAAAGCGGATACGTCGTTACATTGTATGGCATAAGCAAGTGCCGGCTCTAGAGCAATGTGAACCAGAGGAGCAACTTTATGTGGTGTTTCCTCCGGTTCTTGAGATGACGTGACATCGCCCTCGTTTGCAGAACGAAGAAACCCGGCATATTCGTACGGCCATGCTTCGATTAACGACTCAGAGGTGATCATCTTCTCGCCTTGCAGGGCAGCAATGCAGGTCATGGTATGTTCATCTAATTCTTCTTCCTCTTCGTCGTCGTATCTGCCCCTCGCGTAGTATATGTGTATATATTCTGCGGGTGTCAGTATTTGCTCTTCTGACCATAGGAAGCCAAAAGCGGGCTCCTCCGGATTGGTGACGTCTATGACAGAGATACCATCGTTGTTGTCTGTAATCAATAGGCTCCTCAAATGACGTTCGCCTTGCATACCCAATGTTAGATACGAACCTCCATACCAGCTTCCCATGTCAGCCGTGAGTAGTGTGTCCGGCCAACCAGCTCCGTCGTCGTCGTTCCATGCAAATGCTAACAGGGCGGCGGTGAATGGGCATGGCGTCCAGCAATCATCACCCCATGTAACTCGGTTCCGGTGTTCAATAGAACGAATCTCCATGCGAATTATGTCTGCATTCTCCTTTTGTCGCACCAAATCTAGCAGACGGCGGGTAGCTCTCAGGAGACCTGTGTGGTAGCACCATTGGTGGTGCAGAGCGGCTATGCAGCGATACTTGGGTGCAGAAGTTTGTGCTCCTTTGCGGGGCCGGGAGCGAACGCGAGCAATAATGAATGCCTGATGTCTTTGCCCCATGGTGCCTAGGAGTAGTACGAGTAGATGATGTCAGATTGCGTGCAGTGACTGTCGTGTTGGAGGACTGCACTCCCACCCAATGGGCTTAGAAAGGTGTCGGCAGAAGGTAAGAGTGCTGTGGCGGCTGGCCACAGTGCGAGAATTAGTTGAACCACTTGAAGCACGTGTCGCGGCGATTGATCGATGACTGCATATATAAGGCAATCAATGAGTGCGACACGGTGTTACAGATGCCTCATGCGGGATGCAGCGACAGCACACATCCCCGATCGCGTTCGAAAATTAGTCACTTGTTTGATTGATGTGCAACAGCTAACAGCGATAGAATGATGTCGATAAACGCGAGTTTTTCATGGCCGAGTTCGACGCGGTAAGACAAAGATCACCACGTCACAGCATACGGGAGCTTTCCCCTGCGGAAGGCAACGACGGCGCACATGTCCGATCACATTCGCATATCGATCGCATGTCAAAGTCTCTGCCTCACTCTGGTCATAGATCGATCTATGATCGTGAGTCGCAATCATTGGATCGCAGCACTATACGTTGCCTCCGATCTACCTGGAAATATCGCGATCTCGAGTATCACGATTCACCATCACAAGTAGTCTGAATTGTGCACAGGTTTCTGAATGATAATGGTGCTTTGAACAATCTGACAGCATCCCTGGAAGCCTGGAAGACGGACGTGTCGAATGACCGAGGGCCCGTGTGACGTGCGAAGACCAAGCAACTCCTGAGGCATGCTACGACATCACGCGGGGTCCTTCTCGACACACAGGGGCTCGCCCCAGTCTGAGCTCTGACCTTCTTGTGGGACAGCCGGCGTAGGGTTTACCCGGCATTTCGATCTCACGATGCGAGATAGAGCGGCGACACCGACACCACGTAGAATCTCGTTTGCGAAGATGTGAATGAATTATGAGTGGTACAGAGACATTAGTACTGGAATTGCGATGCGGATACAGCGTGCCTAGTAGTATAGGTCTCGAAATGCACGACGCGAGAGAATATATGCCGTAGCATAAGGGGAATGCATGTGAGAGCCTCCAGACTAGAATAGAAGCGCGACCACTCAGTATATCGTACAGATGAGTAGCAGAGGGTAACATAACGCGGGCTGGATCGTCATAGCAGTACATAAGGCACTGCATACATAACAGTCAGATGATCTTTGAAATTCGAGATTCGACAGCAGACAGCATTGGAATAATCTTGACAGAACCGAGATCTTCACGACCGGCGTGAGACACGACGCATCCAGGCGCATTGACAGCGCGTGCGCACTCTAGACACGGTAGATCGGACGTCCGTGCTTGTCCACAGGACGTCCAGTACGCGCGTCGATGTACTCAGAATGACCAGTGGGGCCCGAGAACCAGTTGCGGATGCGGTCGCCGAGGCCCGTATCGGAGTTGCGGCGATGGTGCGTATTCGAATGCGTGTTCGTATACGTGCGGCCGTCGCTCTGTGACCGACGTCATGTAAGTATCTAATCATTCGGAAAGGAGCTGCGAAGTGGACGTACCAGGTAGACGGGTTGGCCGTGCCCGTGGTGGCTCGAAGACGTGCGCACGTCGATGATGCGCGGGGAGTGCCCGCTCGAGTGGTGGCCGTGGCTGCCCGAGTGGTGGCGCGAGTGCGACGTCGAGCGACGGGTAGTCGAGTGCGAACGGTGCCCGTGGCCGTGGCGCGACGCGGACGACGAGCGGTGGTGGCCGCTACTGTGCGACGACGGCGAGATGACGTAGGTCGCCCCGCCGCTGTGTCCGTGCCCGCCAGTGCTGTACGTGCGGTTCCGCCGGCCGCGCTCGTCGTAGTACTCCGTGGTGCTGGGGTATGCGCTCGTGTACGTGTGGCCGGCCTGGCGCGAGCTGGAGTAGCCCGGACTGGAGTGCGTGTAGGACGGAACCCCCGCAGTCTGGTAGACGACGGGCTGTCCGCCAGTGTGGCCGTACGAGTTGGAGTGCGAACGCGAGCGCGAAAGGGTGTTGCTACCCGGGCTCAGGTAGTACGTCGGCATGCTTGCGGTCGACTGTTGGGCTGCGGGGAAATTGTAGGGTTGGGGGAGCTGCTGAACCTGTTGAGCGGGTGGCGTATAGACTGCGGGGTAGGTTGCCGGTGCGACGTAGGGCGAAGAGTAGGGTGAATTTTGGTACGACATCGCGGTGGAGAGCGAGGCTTTATGGCCACCCGAATGAAGTATGCTGTGACGGATCTGTGAACTGTGTAGTCAAACAAGTAGAGATGAGGAGTGCTAGATGCGGCTCGGATGTGGCAGGTGGTAGGAGTGGCGGAGATGCTATGAGCAAGGGGTGGAGACGGGGTGGAATGGAGGTCGGCATTAGACTCTGGTTCGGCAATTTATGGCTGGGCAGATGGCGGGAGCTGGCTTGGATTGTCGCGTGTGAGCCGCAGGGGTGGCCATGTCGAGATGCTCAATTCTTGGTCACGCACCGCTCATCTGCGTCATCTCACGCCGCCTAGATCCCCGATCTGGTAAGCTTTCTGATCCCGCGAATTCCCACGCTCTCAGCCGCTCCCAGCAAGACACAGCATCCAACCAACATCTAACAGCTTCATGTCGGTCCTTTCGTCCATCCGCACTTCTGCACTCTCATCTAGTGAAGATTCCATGAAAATCTGCGTTCTCCAGAAATGAAGCAGGTACAAAGTTGCCACATACAGCGTCATGCATTGCGGACGGTTGCCACCTGCCGGGCCACTGCAGCACGCGGACATGAACCTGACTCCCCGTCCGAGCGCTCCGTAAAGCCTCCGACCTTGGCTGCGCCGTCCGCATCGCGGATGCGTCAGCTGTACAATTTTTTGCATTTCCGAGTCACGTAGTATTTCTGACACGTCTGTTTCAAGTACCCCAGCGCACTACCCCTGATAACGCGCACGTATCACCCAGCAGGTACCCACCGGGCGCAGCCAGCACGCCGCATCATCGTCAGCCCACTGGCAACGTGGTGCGCCGCCGATATTGTCCGCAGCGCGGACAGCGTCTGCGGAAATACGCTTTGCACAAAAAGGGTATTTGGGCACGCCTCAGACAGATCGAGACAGATGCAAAGAAGGGCCCAAAGTTTGTCCGCTCAACCCATCTACACAGAACGGGAAGTTTGTCGTCCGAAGCACAGTCCCCAAGGGGCGTGCCCGCCCTCTCTTCCTTGCGACCCTGCACGCGATATCTGGTGCAATAGACAAGCCATTCCAGATACCCCACCGACGATCCGCGGCACCCAATCTGTCTGCACGAGTCGAGTCGGTCTCCACTCCCCACACTTCGCTCGACCGGGTTCCGTTCCCCGCGCGTATAACTTGCTTCTTCCTCCTCCCCTCCTCCAAGTGAAGCATATACCGGCCCTTCCTACGCGACACGCGACTGCCCGCAGGCAGCATCCACTGGTAACGCCTTCCACCACGCAGTGCTCCACGGACGCACACACGCACATACCGTGTCCCAGCTCGTGACATCTCCTCTGCACATCAGTAGTTGAGAATCCTGGGAGCTCAAATAAACCAGAAGCAACCCGAACCCAGTGGCGGTGGCGACGCCCCCACATGCACACCCCTCGAGGCGTGGCGCGCCCCGGTCGTGCCGCCCCCGCCCGCCCATTCGATGTCGCGCTGCCATACTCGCACTGTGCGCCGCCATGTGCGATGGCGCGTGATTCCCTTTCGAGGCGATGTCGCCATTTTTGGCTCGTACCCTCCTGCTCAAACTCTAACCTTGACTTCATGCTGGCTTCTGCAGCACAGAAAGTGTGAATGTGCGAACCCGCGCGCAGCCCCTCGCGCCACTGCGGTGCCTTGCTTGCAGCTTCTCGGCCACATCCTTGCTTCCCACGCCTATCTCGGTATCTGCTTAACATAGAACTTCCCTGTCGTGACCGGGCACGCTCTGACCTCGTATATGCGTCGTGATGTTCAAGAACCGACCATGGGACAGCCTTTACTACCACCGGACGCTCTTGCGTTTCAGGATTCGAGCAGACATTGCTTGGAAGCTTTGGAGCTTGGAAGAGGGCGTATGTGCGATCTGTCTATGCACTCACTGGCTCGAAGAGTTCCTGACGGGTCGATCTTGCGTATCATTCCGACATGCTATATCTCGGTATATGTGCGACCGCCTCTACTCCGAACTAGGCCAGTTGGCGGCATCGGCGTCCATGTTAGTGGTGTTGCCACCACTGCACGCATTGTACACGAGGCGTGGCACGGCGTTACGACTGCTCTCAAGTCTCAATCTCCCTGCATAAAGTTTACTGGTCCTTGGAATGCTATCGCTACGCTGTGTCAAGAAGCAGATCCCGAATGTCGGTCCTATGCTGGCTGCCTTCCCTATTTGGCTTGTGTCATTCTCTGTTCTGTCTGACGTGCTTCCTAAACCTTATTTGTGATCGAATACACCTATCTTTCCCCGCATCCTGTGTGGGTGTGCCTAGACGCTTTCAACCAGCGATGTGAATGCGACCTGAGTGGGCGGTGTACCATTGCTGTGATCACTAGTGTGCAACGCACTCCGACTCCCTCTCACGGGGGTCTCGCCTCCGGCAGCTGTGTTTCAACTCCCTTCCATGACGCTGTTACCTGTCTTTAGACTTGATGGACGAGGCACGTTCCTACTGTACACAGGTCCAGCAACGCAAGGGGGCACCATGCATCGCATTCCGGGATCATGTTCGCTGCGGCTTCACTACTGACCACCTGCTTTCGATGCTCCACACGTATCTATCGCCGGGCTTACTGCATTCTGCACAGATGCAGCCTTTCACCTGTATAAGCTTCAGTCTTGAATGTGGCGCACGCAGGTCGGACGCACACCGCACGACTCAGTTCTACTGGCACACAGCCAAAGAAATGAGGCTGCCATCACGGCACAACAAGTCGAGTCGCAGATAATCGAGAGGCCTGCGGCTTGGCAGAACTGACAGGCAATATCACCTCTGGCGTCAGCGCGCCTTCGGAGCGCCGTAGTTAAAGCTCAGAGGCGGACCCCTACCGAAAACAGTGAAGTCTATGTCGTCAATGTATCGCAGCGCTTCGCCACCAATACACCCAGTACGTCAATGCTATTGATGGTGCGACAAGAGACAGCGATGCAACGCCTGCGCAGGGAAAAGATTGTACTGCGGCCTTCCTGAGGCCATTTTAGCGTACTTTTGCTGGCCGACATCACCCGACATTACATCCACCTCGGTGCAATGGGCCCAACTTGTCACATACAGCATTCTCGCTTCTTTGCGTCACCTGTGGCTCACAACTCATGTCTTCCGCCACCTCCACGTCGCCGCTGTGTCTGCCGCCCAGAAAGCCGGCCAAATTGGTCTATGCGTGTGCACCGATGTTCGCGGAGATGATGCGGGCACAAAGAAGCTGATGATAGAACCGCCACTGCCGTCGCTATCGCTGCCGCGGGAGACGTGCAGGGTCGATAGTCGCCAAGTCAATGATGTGCGCAGCGCGCGAAGGAGGAGCATCAGAACCTGGCGGACAGCGCGTGGCCGGCGCTACTACTCCATGTCCGCGAAGTCGCCGTCGTCCATGTCTGCGGGCTGTATTGACGCGCGCCAGGTTGACAGGGCGGCAAGGAGCCGGGCGCATCAAGTATCGGGCGGGAGGAGCATAGCGCGTATGTATGCGGGCGGGTGGAGCGGCGGGGACGCGGAAGGTCAGGGGGTAGAGACATTCAGTCAGCAGGGCGGTGGGTTAGGACGATGCGCAGTCGCAACGCACCTCGCGCGGTTCCTCGTCTTCGCCGTATTGCATCGTATAGTCGATGTGGCTCAAAACCGTTTCGATCGAATCCGGATTTGTCAGGTCAAGTGGGAGGAACGAAACGAGCGGGTGATCCTCGATCTGTCGTGTATAGGGCCATGCGGTACCCGGAATTGTAGCGCAAAGGGAATGTGAGCGACATACACGGACTCGGCGACGGGTTACGCACCAATTGGACAATCGCACGGTTCAGTGCGTGGAACTTCGAATTTCGCTCTGTGCGTTCCTCGCGACTTCCGGGCGCAGAGACGAGCAGCAGAGGATCTGGGTCAAGAAATCTGGTTTCTAGGGTTAGCAGCTTGTCATAAGTGGCATCGCGCAGTTGAATTCAGAAGATATCAAAAGAAGACACCATTAGCAGCTTAGCGAGCGAGCCGGCGGGATCGCCAAGTCCACACACACACTGCGGCGACCCTAGAATATATGCGTACGCCACAGGTCCCAAATCGGAGTACCGAGGGCGGTGAAGGTCTGTGATATTCGAGACGGAACTCACCTCGAAATGTCTTTCTTTGTTCGAACTCCATTGCGCCCGCTTGCTGCATCCTCCGAGCTCGTCGTGACAAGGTCCATTTTTGACATGATATTAATCCAGGGTACCTCCAGATTTACCATTGCGCTCATAGCCGAAAGGACGCCACTTCGAAACCATTAGGACCAAATGCAAGAGCGAGTTGGGCGCGAGGATCGCACCTGAAGAACTTGTACTTGTCCTCCATGAACTGAGATTCGATGAGATACGTTGCGCTTACGCGCATGCCCAGCCGTATGAGATGTCGCGCGAGAGTTGGAAGGAAGGGATGGTGTGTGTAGAGCTCGATTTGTCCTTTACCTGGGGTGAGACGGGTACCTAGCGTGTAAATGGAACCCAGGACGCACCGGGGCAGTCAAAGATGAGGTAGTCGTCTTCGTACCCGCCAAGCTCCTCGTCGAGCCAGTCCATATTCTGTAGTAGGTACCTGCAAAGCATCTCGTAAGCACACATATCCAACATCTTCACCCTCCACCTCTTGCTCTCCGCGCGATTCCTGTGCCTCGACCAGTCACATGCAAGATACACTCACTCACTCAAAGCAGTACACGAGCCCGCCATTTGGGCCGTAACCAAGTTCTTCCATGACGTCCGGGAGACTGATCAAGTCGCGAATGTCAATCGCAGGCTCGTACTCGCCGCTCTCTGCAGCCGGGTCGAGGTTTACAAGGTGTGCGGAGCGCTTCGCGGTGTGGAGGTGTGTCATTAGAGAGCTGCAGAACGTTGACTTTCCCGCTCCCGCGGGTCCTGTGACGAGTACCGCATAGCGCATTACTCCAGTATTCAATCTGAGGATATAGCAGTAAGCAGAGGATAGAGAAAAGACCAAGGTATGAGCTCGGAGGGCGCGGAGGCGGCGGCGCGAGCAGATTGTGTGGATTGAGACTCCGCTCAAAGCCGTCGATCTCGACTCTGCTCGCTGTTCAGCACGTCCCGCCACCACCAACTCCTCCGTCGATCTGCTCTCGCCCGTCTCATCTCATCTCTTGGTTCTGCGTGTTTGAGCTCTGTTCATTTTTCTCGTATCCGCACGCGCTAGATCAACCAAATAATATATCTTGAATCACCGACACGCCACCGAGATGTCGAAGCCCGCCATCGTGCCCGAGACAACCGTGTCCGGCATCGCGGTCGACCCGCGCACCCTCGAGCGCGTCATTCCAGAAACGCGCAGGCCCGACGGCTCGTACGTCCTGCGCCCCCTCTGACTTCGCACCCGTCTGACCGCACCGCCGCTCGCACCACGCCCCCGCCGCACGCCCTACATTGTCCCACCACGTGCCTGCATCTTGCCCCGGCCGTGCACGCCTCGCTCACTCCGACCCCAAATGCTCACACACCCACCTGGACGCGCCGCAGCGTCCGCAAGGAGCGCAAGATCCGCCCCGGATTCACGCCGCAGGAGGACGTGCGGCGGTTCCGCGGCACGCGCCAGCAGCAGATGGACTCGACCGCGCTGCCCAAGGGGCACATCATCGGCTGGACACCGCCGCCCACCTCGCAGCCGCCGACTGTGCTCCCCGCATCAACGGCCGGCATGAGCAAGGCGCAGAAGAAGAACGAGAAGCGCAAGGAGAAGAGGAAGGAGAAGCGCGATGAGCCCACAAAGGTGAAGGACAGTTGGGAGGACGAGGACGAGGAGGGCAAGGAGCAAGAGGCGAAGGGCGCGGCGGAAGCGAAAGAGGGCGGCGTGCCAAGAACGAAGACGGACCCTGCGGACGGGCTCGCGCAAGCACTCAAGAAACTGGACGTCCGGTGAAGGCTGCGTCTGTATTATAGTCCTCTGCGGGCGGCGTGCTATGGTAGGATCAACTATGTGTGTACGAGTATGTGACGATTCGATGCGATGTGCGAGAAGGAGTGTGGTAGATGTTGAAGCAAGTCTATGGAATTGTGTTAATGGGTGCAACTGAGATACTGATCGATACATGGTCCTTTCCCCGCCATTTGCCCCTTCTCCCCGAGTTGCCAGCAATTGGGGGCCAAACGTCTGCCTGAGACGTGGTCCAGAAAGAGATGGTATCATGTAGCACCCCATGCCTCTCCTTCTACATGATGTACCTCTGCTATAGGCGGTGGCAGTGGCGGCGGGGGGCTCGACTTGGTCCATAGCAGTTCCATGGACATGACCATGAGGACCAAGAAGGCGGACAGTGCAGCAACCGACTTGCGCAGGTTCTCCCAACGTACTTCTTCCATCGTAGACCGGAGCTCGTATAATGACTTCAGCGACTGGTTGAGGACCTCCTGCAGAACATAACAGCTGTCAAGGCACAGGACTAGATTGAGTTTGGCCGGGACTCGCCTCGATCTGCAGATCAGTGCGTTTCAAATCGCCCTTGGACTCGTTCTTCCTGCTGTCCACGTCCATCTGGATCCTAGACGGTAAATCGCACTTCAGTTACACGATCTGTCATCCCGGTATGACGTATCCCACGCACTCATGCTTGAGCGTCCCAATGTCCTCCTTCATGCGCCCGTCGAGCTGATCGACCTCTCTCCGGAGGGCAGCCGTCGCCGTGCGCATCGCCGCGGTTTCATTGCGCGTCAGCATCGTTGTCTCTGTGCGCAGCTCAGAGAGCGCTGCCTTGAACAGGTAGGCTTGCTGTAACGGAATCAACACGCGTATATCCCATCGTACTCTGCTACTTACGCTCTCGAGGTCCTTGACGGTGAGTGCCTCGCGCCGCACGCGTCCGATGCGGTCGACGAGCAATGCACGCGTCGCGCGCATGAGGTTCCGCGCAACGGGCGTCGGGAATGTGCGCTCCAGCGCAGTGAAGAAGTGATGCGTGTGAAACGGCGGATTCGAGTATGTGGGCGGTGTCATCAGGTCCGGTGCATGGTGTGGCGCGGGGAAGGTCGTGGCCTGCGGTAGCTGGGGTGAGGGCACGTTCAGGTCTGGCGGAGAGGGCACCGGTACAGTGATACTTGCGCTGAGGTCGGCGTCGTCGGGAGCGGCATTGGGATAATCGGGGACACCGCCGGAGCCGCCTGAAGAGCTGCTACTGCTGGCGGTATTACTGAGAACCGCAGGGTCGTGTGGGTGCGCGAGCGAGATGGAGAGGGACGTGGACCCGGAGGTAGGCGGGTCGGAGATGGTCGGCGTCGAGATGTGTGCTCGTCGGGGCTGTAGAGAGCGAGATGCTCGAGGATTTCGCGGGCTTAGATGTCGAGGAGACAGTCGGCGTAGAGGAGGGAGTTTGTTGGAGATCATGGAGGACAACGTCGAGGCGGAATCGGACGACGCAGGCGCTGCGCGCTCGAGGCTGTCGCCCTCCGTGGGGTGCCTTATTTGGTTATCCTCCGCACCCGACTCGCTCGGAGTGCCACAGCCACCGCGTCAGGTGTACTTCAGCTCGAATCCTCAGGATGTGGCCACACAGCAACTTGTTCTTTTACCACCACTCATCCCACACTCTGATCAGACATCATCGCTCTCTTCTCGCGAAATTCCACAAGTATAAGGCGCTACAATACTCTACTCGTACTCTCGTGCACTATGGGCAACAGACACCAGGTATTCGTAATTGCTCGTGTTCGTCCTCGTGGGGCCGCACACGACTCCGGGATCAAGTACCGTTGCATAGCTGCTTTACACCACCAGTGGTGCTCCGACACAGATCCTCTCGAGGCCACGCGTTCTTTCTTTGACTTGGTGAAACAGAAGGAAAACGCCGAGATAATTCGCGCAGAAATTCGCTCAATCGACGGCAAGTACGATGGCCCAGGGTTCCGCTCTAAAATGCCCAGGGTTCCGTGCTCCTTTACCGCTTCCCTACTGGCGTTTGCGTGGAATGTTGACATGGAACGCGGTCAATTCTACTTGAGCGGAAAGTGGCCCTCTTCGCTGCTGCCGGCTAGCATGGGGACCTGGCAAGGAGGTTTGTCTTTCGCAGCCTGTCATATGGTCTCGTAGCTCATCGAGTTGCACACATTTATAGACAACAATGAAGGCATCACCGTTATAGATGTTACCAGTCCCGATGCCCCGGCTTTCGGCTTCCTGCGATCTAAAAACAATATTCTGACACCCGCTCAATATGTACGACAATCTTTCGACATATTCCCTGCAGCTGGGATGCTGGATGGTGGCATAACCGAAGGCTATAGCATAGAGAGTGTGGAGATGGAAGGCGACGAGTCGCTCGTTGAGGACACACTAGAGGGCTATGATGGCGCCCTGGATCAATTTGCGCAAAAGGCGATTGCAGCTCTTGAGGGCGAGAAGATGATCACCTTGGAGATGCTAGCAGAAGCTTGGCCACACGAGTATACCGAAGTTCTGCGCGCTGCCAACAAAAGCAAAGGTCAATTGCCGAAGACATCCGAAGAGCCGCAGCTCAAGGTACCACCGCTGGTCGAAGTGGCTTTAGAACAAGCTCTTGCACATGCCATGCAGTGCGGTGACACGTACTCCCTTGAAGAGTCCCTGTGGCTCCCTGGTAGGGCAGATAGTCTTCTGCAACTACTCCGCAAACAATCTCCGTTCCCGGACTCTGCAATGTCTCTTTTGTTGAAAGTCATCCACGAGATTAGGCGCACCAAATCTCTCGATCTCTCCGAGTCTAATCTCTCTGTGGCGCAATTACATCAGCTCATTCCGGCGCTTCAAGACCTCCGTGCTCTGAATCTGTCGTTCAACCCGAATATAACTGTCGATGTCGTACGTGACCTTCTAGTTGGAGTCTCTTCCTTCAGACGCCTCGTGATCATGGGCTGCCCGCAAGTCGAAGCCAACGCTCTCTGTGCCCTTATGCGGTCCGAACCTTCGTTGTTCTGTCGTCTGGAGTCTCTCATGCATCCCGCACTTCTGGATCCCTCTACGTCTCGCGACTTTCCTCCTGCATTCTCTGTCAGCATTTCCATCGCTGGCGATCCGCTGCGGAAGGTGCTCCCGAAAAACATCTCAAGCATTCATCTGCCTTTCTGCACACCGACAAGTATCGTGGATGGACTTGTACGCGTCATTGATTCAATGTTCGACGCACCCCCGTACATCTCCTACCATTCGATCGTGGCCCAAGCTGCCCTGTCATCTGTGGTCCCTCCGAATGGGAACTGGAACGGACGCATACAATCGACTGTTCCTTCTCCCGAGACGATGGGCTACATCACGTTGTTTGCGCCGTGGACATTTGTCTATGAATTCGATCCCGCGATAATCCCCCGGCCGATCTTCGCAAAGTGGGCATTCGTACGGCGAAAGGCAGCAGAAAAAGTCGAGAGCAACATCGAGAACCACGCTGGCGATGGATTGCAATCTCATGCGACAACATCTGTACAGGGTGAGGCCAAAAGTATGCTGCCGGAGTTCGACATTCTAGATCTACGAGGCTTCCTCCGCGCAATGGCCGAAGAAGGTCGGGATCTGCCATCTGAGGCAGCAGTTCTTGCACTCGAAGCGGTGCTCAAGTTAAGGGGAGACTATGAAGACATCTCGGATAGTGATACTTCAAGCGATAGTGTCACGAGCGATTCGGCGAGCGACAGCACAGATCAGGACGAGGAAATTGAGGACTTCCTCTTGACTCCGGGCCGTATCCAGCAACTCATGGGATGCTGACCACTCTACGTCCCCCAGCTTTCCTCTTCCAGCAATATCTATCGACATCTCTATCTATCGCTGGTCATTCACACCGGAAACTGCTCCAACAAATATCTCAAGCATTCACCTACTCTTCTTCACACCGGCTAGTATCGTGGACGGACGTGTACGTATTATTAACTCGATATTCGACGTGCCCCTGCACATCTCCCATCCCGTAATTTTTGCACTAGCTACCTCGTCCGTCCTCTGTAACCTTGGAATGAGGCACTAGAACACGCGCACATAGTCGACTATCCCTTCTCCCTCCCGAGACACAGGGTACATCGGGCTGTTGTAGTAATCAGATTGTATCCATTTGCTTTTCGGTACCTCGGCATACGGCCTCAGTCTCTTGAACTTGTTCATTTACTCGCCGCGCCCCTGCACAAAGTGATTAAGTACAGATAAGTTCAAGAAAATTATAACATTGGGTTCATACGAGCTTTGGTGTTCGGCCGGACATTTCGTCGCGGGTCTGCGCTTTGAAGAACGCTTCCGATGGTTCGCTTCCGTTGTGTCGCTCCAGGAACTCCTCAACACATGCACGATCCATGAGGGTCCATTCTGACTGACGATCATGGAGGCGTTCACGCCTCAACGGCAGGTGGTATGGGTCAGGCTTGAGGCATTGATGGGTGGGATCGTCTGCAGGTATGTCATCCGAGAAGTCCGTACGGCCCAACAACGTGATCAGTCGGGCAATTGTATTCTCTGGTGGCGGTTCTCGGCCCTCTTTCGCCGCGTCACTCGCGAATCCAGATACGTCGAGGATGTCGAAATCTGGCAGAGAGTCAGGACGGTCCCGCTGATCATCTGCCACAGTTCCCGGGTGCTCTAGCTGGCTACTGGTACTACTTGATGTCTTCATGTGAACGAACGCATATCGACTCCGTGTGTGTAGTTCGCTGTGTAGAGTAGGAGTGTATTGAAGCAACAGACCCCAGTCCGCCGGTAATTCTTCTGGATAGCTTTCGCTTCGTGTAGGAACTGTGCATTGAATCCGTTCGCTCCAGCTCGCTCCGGGAGGTAGGGACGAGGAAAACACAGCCTGTCCAAGTAGAAAACCATGGCGCCCAACCGTGTGAAAACGGTCGCTAAGGAAAGTAGTGACGATGTTTACAAATCCCTTGAGGACAATTTCTGGTGTGAACAAGGGCAACGATGTTCGCCAAAAATCCTTGTTTTGGAAAAATTCGATGACGAGAGTAAATGCGAGGGATTGGGAGGGAGGTTTCACTGGATATACTGGATATAATAGTGCAGGATGCATCAAGGCCTCTAGACAATAAAATAGCTTGGGTCGCAGCTGCATCAGGCTGTGGAGTTCTTCCGACGTGATTAATGGGCATCCCATGATGGAAAGGCGTTTGAGAGTAACGGAGGAATTCAGGATCTCCTGGATGTCATCGATAGTTAATTGAGGATTGAACGACAAATTGAGGGACCTGATTTTGCCGAAGTGACTCAGTACCTGTCGGATTTGTGCCAGCGTAAGATCCATATCCGACAAGTCGAGCGAGGATGTCTCTTGTAATGCGAAGAGAGCCTTGGCTAGGATGGGTATACCGGCATCAGGGAAGGGCGATCGTCCGCGAAGGAGCGACTTCACGTAAGCAGCGTTTTCAGGAACATTGAACAGCAGCTCCACACGAGCAGTATCCCCGTCCAGCGCACGATTTAGGCTGCGCTTCAAGGTAATGTTCGATAGAGATGAGTAGTTGATCGCCTGAGCCCTCTCGGGTGCTTCGCCAGTCCGCTCTGCCCAATCGCGATACCGGTTTCTGAACATGTGAGGCCAGACTGCGGCCAATTGCGCGATCTCGACGACCTTCTCCCCATCTAGACCTCCAGTCATATCGTCTGTAGAAGCTCTATAGTACCCCCTTGCGAAGTCGATCGGTGTGACGATCAGAGGAGAATCTGACCCAAAGTACTCGAATGCCGGAGATTCGGGATCAGTGATATCAATGAAGGTCATGCCCGTGTCATTATCTAGCGCCAAAAATCTAGCTGTAAGTTGCTCAATGTAGAATGCATTGTTGTTACGCACCTTGCGACCGAGGGTCAGCTCTGACATTTAGCACGTTGCCCACCCATTCAAGGCCTAGATAGGTCTCTCCGAACTCCATCATGATACTCCAGCCGAAGGTTAGAAGGGCAGAAGTGAATGGGCAAGGCATCGATCTGCCGATGTTATTCTCGTATAAGCGCAATTCTGCTCGTACAACTTCGGCGTTCTCCTTCTGCTTCAGGAGTGTCAACACCTGCTTGATCTTGACGATTGGGTGACCACCGAGACACCATTGATCGTGTAGAGCGGCCACACAGGCATGCACTGGCTTCCCGTTGACATGTACACGAGCTATGAAGTAGATTTGATGCCGGTAACCCATATGAATCTAGATGTGTGAAGATGCTACGAAGATGTGAAATATGGATGCGTCTTTTTCGATTTGCCGGGATGGCTAGGCCAACAGAAGTCCATGAGAATAGAGACGCAATCACATAACTGGTGAGTACTGCACCCTTATCGTAGATCATACAAGTGTAGGCTCGGAACAAATGATCGCTCACCTCGGACCTTCGGTTTGAGTGGCTCAGGAGTTATCCGGACGGTACAAAATGCAGACGAAGTCAGACTCGAGGATGGCGAGCTGATCTATATCGCACAGACTGAAACCTTGTCGAAGCAGTGCCTCAAAGGCCTTGCCGCGGAAGCTGATACTTATCAGTGTGAGAGAACGTGTGCCATTAAATGATCATGGCCTCCGGCTTCAATATACAACTTTCGAGATCAGACAATCTCATAGACCACCTGACAGCGACCATAGAATACTGCAGACATGAATCAGATTCCCAAGAAGTGGAGGGACGGCAGGACATCGATGCATCCTTTTGATTCTCGGCCGTATCAAACAACTCATGGGATGCTGAATAAGGCTCATATCTCATATTTCTACGTCAGACGGTAATATTTTACCAAGCAAAAACACTCGTAAAAACTTGCAAATAATACAGCCTCTGAGCAATATCAACCGGGACTTCATTGTCACATCTTAGCCCATCTTATTCCTACAACCACCGTATACCCGCGAGTGCTGAAGGCGATCGGCGTCCAATTCTGCCGGGTTCTGCCAACCTCCATATATTTCTCCATCTTGTCAACAACGCTAGCACTGCCATGTAACCCGTCGCTAGTTTCGGCCTGCAGATCGTCTTGGAGGTTTTAGAGGACCCACTGGCAGGTCGCTGGTACAAATTAGTGACAATCTTCGCATTTGTTTAGGGCTATATAGTATGTCATGAACCATAGCATTATGGCCCTGTAGTGTAGCGGTTATCACACGGGATTCTGATCAGATCCGATCATAATCGGTCGATCGAAATTTCCCGTAACCCAGGTTCGATTCCTGGCAAGGCCTCTTTTTGGCGTTGTCGAGATGTTCTACTACGTTCTGTCTTCTTGAAGACACATGATGGTGCGCGGAATTCCTGTCCGTAACCCAGCTTCTATTCTTGTTATGATTGTGAACCTTCATGCAGATGCTCCAAGGTGCATGGAGATGATAGGTTGAGCAGATGTACATACCAATGGTGGTTCCAATTCGGAGGGTAGTGAGCAGTACTATGTGAGCTACATAGACGCTCACAGGGGCCCCGTTGAACATCAATTAATGTTGAGCTCCCTGTTTACGTGTGCAACATATGTGTAGACTCGAATCTAAATAGATTTTGCGTATTCGAAACGGTCTGATCATACTCCAGACAATGGGATTATCTGTCGTACGTTCGTATGAGGCTGTGTCAGCGTTGGGAGCCCTGGTAGTTTCCGGAAACCTCTGTCGTCGCAATAATACGAGAAACAGATAAAGAGCCAGGTGAACGCGGGGGAGGAGGAAAGACAAGTTTCCCATGTCCAATTCCAACCGCGATTTATATATCCACCGGGATCGAAGCATGCGTCGTGAAAGACGCGGCAGAGTGTCGCCGACAGTCGATAGCAAGCCCGGTTAGTCGATCGGGATGGCATACACGGTAGCACACCTGCATAATGAGCGGCATTCTCAGGAAGCTCGAGGCAGAGCACGGCTACGCACCGGAGACATCTAACACAAAGCATGAACAGCACATCATATACCGAATATGAGAGGCAGGTTACCGTTTTGGGAGAGGGGCCGGGGAGGATCGCAGATTGCGGCGTTGATTGTCAAACACACTTGCAGCATGCTGCCTGGAAAAGCAGCCAGAGGCCAAGATGTGACGCAGAGTCGAAGGTACCATACCAGGGTAAAGACTTTCCGAATCCAAACACAGACGTTCTGCCTTGATCTGGTGGGCGCTTCAACTTGCGCGATATAGTAGGGTCCCAATGCTTGCTCAGCACGTGCCCTTGTCGGTACTCTCTTGAACGCAGCCTGTTCACAGCACATTGATTTAGTTGTCCTCTGCATGGTCCAGGTTCATACCCGGCACGGCCTGCTTTCTTCCTGAGAACGCACAAAGTTGGGCGGCAAATAACCAGGCCAAAGGTGCATATAGGGAGCACAGCACCTGCATCCTGTAGACGAGCCTGAGGCCTACGTTGCGCTTAAACTTGTCCTATGCGTAGAATACAACATGAAACAGCATGGTATGCGGGTATTGAGCAAAGCTCCACGCTACCTGCTTATCTGAAGTAGCCCGACCAGAGGACAACCAGACTGTATTACTAGAGACGTATTGTTGCCGATCCTACTTACTGATCAGGACAACAGCAATTTCTTCATGAGTACAGAACACAAGATCTGATGATACAAGCTAAGTCTAAGGCCTGAAGTCCACGGGAAGGGAGTTGAAACAAATACCAATACAGAAAAGTAACACAAACAAGTGGTGCTGCGGCATGTTGCAAGCGCTACCAGGAAAGCGAATCGTAAGCTTAACCAAAAGTCAATAAGAGAGAGTAAACCAAATCACGCCGTGGAAGTGAGAACGGAGTGATTGAGGTAGGGTAATTTTCGATGTCCAATTTCTGGTACCACGTACGCTATTGCGTCAGGCATATAGTACGTCAGAGTCCTCCGCAGCAGCTTTCTCTATGGCGCACGCAGCTCGCTTCGTTCTCTCTGCTTGAAGCCACAGGTTGATCTGACCTACGATCTCTTGCATTATTACTACCACATGGGCACGAATCTTGACCTGCGCAGGGTCGTCACGAGGACCCTCCCAGAGCACCCCAAGTGCCACCTCCATCTACTATCTGCATCAGGACACCGAGAATAAATGCCTATCAAAGCGGAGCACGCACCTTCACGGCGAGGTCAGTAAGCACGTTTTCCAGCGTTTTGCCAACAGCTTCTGCGGAGTTCTTGAGGCGCGACATGAGTACGTCCGCGGCATCTTCAAAGACCTCATCCTTGATGTTCTCGACATGGTCGTGGAACACCATCTGTCCGCCTGTCAGAGAGTCGCCAGCCTACGAGAATCGCGAGAACTTTCTACCTTCTGTCTAGCAACACTGCCCTTGCCACGCTCATCCATCGCACGGTTGTACCCGTCTACAAGCCGGGTCTGAACATGAGGCGCAAGGCATCTACTGACTTCCTTCTGCTCTGTGTTTCTGGTGTCCTGTACGAGCTCGAGTGTCTTCTTGAGTGCGACCCGTGCTTCCTCCACGCAAACTTCGGCTTGAGCTCGAGCGCGCTCCTTGAGGCCACACACAGCAGAGGCTTCCACCTCGTTTAGCAGCTTACTGATCGCGTCCAATGCAGACTTTTCGAAGGATGCAAAGAGATCAGCCTCGAAGACTTTAGACCAAGAGGATGCTATGTTTCGAGTAAACGGATTTGTAAGCTCGACGTTCAGGTCTTGCCGCCAGGAGCCGTGACGGCGCAGGGCTTGGGACCAAGCATGTGTTAATTGGATGGATGATGGCATGATAAACATTACGCCTCACTCGCTCGGTAGGTAGCCCAATGCATTGATGCTGCAAAGGTGTCCGAAGTCTGAACGGCCGCGGCAGCAGCCTGGAGGAAATCCAGTCAATCCATAATATATCCACAATCTAAAGAAATTTAATTACATTCACAGCACCGACTTGACATTTCTCTTCCAGCCCGTCCCCAAATCGATGTTGCAGCTCTTTCACACAATCTTCGATTACCTTCTTGAAGTCCTACATACTGACCGTGAGTCTAACGTCTCACAAACACGAGAGATTAGAATTCACTGTGATGAGACGCGATGTGATCCCGTTATGACCACCACCCCTTTCTACCTTCGGTGGATCCTTGCGCATGGTGTACAACCCTGCTCGCTGTGGGTGCGCTAGAGCATCAAGCATGGCTAGGTCAAACGGATCAGAAGAGCTGGCCCAGTTTCCGAAGATGAAAGCTTCTTCGTCGTCATCATCATCATCAGACAACGATGTCTCCCATTTTTGTCGCAGCGCCTCGCGGTCTGCAGCAGTAATCTCACCGGTACCACAGACGTAGGTAAGTACAGAATTCGCAAAGGTTTTGAGGTGTGTAAGAAAGTTTCGGGCGGCGCGCTCCCGAGATGATACGTTGAGGTGGTGGCACCACTGCTGAAGCTCCGAGATGCCTGTATGTTCAATCTTGGAGAAACATGTCGGATCGCCGTCGCCATCAACTTGACCTACAGAGGCTATGGTGAGAAGAACTAAGGTCCAGAATTCGATTAAGTGCACAAACCTTTGATCCGAACGTAATCCCGCGCAGAACAAGTGAACACAGGGAGATCAATCTCGTCATAATCTGCAAGAGACGTTTTATGAAGCTGTTTTCACGTATAGAGCAACAACTTACTACGCTGATCCACCGTGGGATCAAAATTGTCGGGGTCGCGCTGCTCGGCTGCCGCATCTGCGAAACGGCCATGAGCATCTGCGCAAAGCACGAGCCGGAATACGCACCATCGAGGTCCTTCAGGCCCTGTCGGAAGTCTTCCTTCAGAACCCCTCGGGAATACTGCGATTACGAAGTTAGTTTTTCAAGGTCCGGGGCCATGCTAGACAACGTCGTACATCGGAACGTCGCAGCGAGCATATAGCGTTTTTCTCCCGTTGAGCTTCAGTCTGGCGCTTCTTCAAAGAAGCGAGCATGTCAACTGCCTCCTTCTTTTGCTTGCGAAATGCGTTCAGCTGCATTCTGCCAGCTTTGAGCACATCCTGGGCTTCCTGAATCTTCGCCTTCAAACTGTCAACGGTCACTTCATTCTCCTCTTCGGCTCTCTCATCCTCGCCTTCGGAATCAGACCCAGACTTGGAACCATCACTGTCAGAATCGCTCTCGTCCTTCTCTGAACCATTCTCAGAGTCCGAATCGTTGACTTCGATCTCGTCGTCCTCATCGTCCACAATGAAGTCGTCGAGATCGTCGTCGACGCTCATCGAGTCACCCTCATCATCCCTGTAGTCAAGTCTCCGCCTCTTTGATGACCCCTCCTTGCCGCTGCCCGCATTCTTCCGCTTCCTACCGGAGGTCTTGGACCCTTTGCCTGTCTCGGCGGTCAGACGGGGCTCAAACTCGGTCCCAGTTTCGAGCGCGTCCAGATGCTCCTTGTATTCCTTGAGATAATCGCGCACCTCCTCCAAACCGTTCTCGCAAGCTGACACAAACCAGACTCAGGGATCTTTCTAGTCAAGAACGCGAACGACATACCCTTGATGTTCGATTCGGCATCGGCCTTCTTTTGCTTCCATTCGTCAGACTGCTCCTTAGCTTCCTGAATCTTCTCCTCGACCTCCATGAGGTCTGGATCGTCATAGAGGTTCAGGGCATTGATGACCTCAGAACAGGAGATGTCGTCGCACTTGGTAGCTGAGACACCGTCAATTGCGATTTCACATAATCATAAGAAATGTGGCTTGCCGATGAACGTGATGGCATTCGCATCATAGCTAGGTTGTGCTCAGCGCAACATCGCGACACGATTGTTAAAATGACTCACTTCCCGTCTGCGAAGATCGTGGGCGATACATCACTTCAGCCATTGCATTGTACACCGCTATTAGTAATACGCACCCTCTGCAAGGTTTACCATCAGTACATTGCAATGTGATAGAGACGATGTACCTACTCATGAGCTGCATCTTGAACGCATCTCCCATCAAGTCTACGCCGGCCATCAATGGATGAATGCAGCACCAATGAAGTATTGTGCAAACGTACCGCGAGCAGTCTTGTCATCGACAGCGCGCGTGATCGGAGCCAGGATCCACACACAATCGCACTTCTTCATGTAGTCCTTCGCGATGTTATTACGCGCAGCGTTCGCATCAGCAACACCGGGCAAGTCGACAAGAATCGCGCCTGTTGAGAGGGCACGAGCATCGCACTTGACGTTGACCTGACGGATGAGAGGCCAGAGCGCGGGATCGTTGGAAGTGTCTCCATCTTTCTTCTTGCTGCTGCTACTATCCTTCTTGCCGATGGACTTGAAGACCTTGTCCATAAGGCTAGGCTCCTTGTCCTTCGATTTCTCTTTCTCCTTGCCCTTATCCTTCTTGGATTTCTTCTCGCCCCGCTTCTCCTTGGAATCGATGTACTTGGCAATCTCCTTTCCGAACTCCTTGGAATTGGGAGCGGAGATGTGCTTCGTCGTGCCCAAAATTGCGGCAATTCCTGGGCAAGCTTGAGGAGCAATAAAGACAAGAGAGACAATTGAAACGAACTCGGATCCCGTGCAATAATCTGATCTACGGACATCTTGGCGATCATGTCCTGCGTGATTGTCGGATATACAGCGTGCACCTTGTGTACAGTCTCGTCAATCGATCCGTAACCGACTCTAGAATAGAACATACCTTCTGCCATGCAACGCCTGCATCACTTCGCAGATCGTTCGCTCTCTTGACGTGACCATCTTCGTCAATCAAGTCATCGAGAAGAACACCGAGCTCTTGCCGCCATTCCTGCTCCGAAAGGAATGAAACATCTGCGTCGATGGTCTTCTTGTTATGATAGGCAATTTCGGTTACCACCGCCGTGCATGCTGTGTAGTCAATCAGTGCTGCCGAATGGCTACCTCAAGTTCTATGATCACCTCGCATCCCGCTGGTGGGCACAATGTTGTCTAGGCCGTGACGTCAGGGGCATGCTCAGGGTCGCACTAACAAGCAAGCTCACCATCCAGAATAGCGTTCAAGATAGATGACTTTCCGGCACCGGTGGCTGAAGTACTGGATCAACATGATACCTACTGGCGAGGCCAATACAATGGCTTACCTCCGCATACAGCGATCATTGTCGTAGGCGCGCCCTGGCTCTGAAGGCTTTAAGCCTCTTAGTAAACCTATTGCGTGCAGAGCGGATTGAGCGAACCTGCGTACCTCTCGATCTCACGTTCCCAGACGTCCCTGCGCAGTTTACTCCCCATATCGATCTTCTTCACGTTCGTCTTGATTGCCCTGACCATCTTCAACCCTTCTTTCAGGGCCTCTTCCGGCAGATAGTCAATCTCCTCCGCGAATCGATATAGCTTGTACAGCGCCGCTGGCTCGACAACCCGAGGACGTGGCGAAGACGTTGGCTCTCGTGCGAGCGGCGTTGATGCTCTGGACGCATCGTGAGCAGGAGCGATGTCGGTCGGATCGGCCTCAGATTTGACGAATGGCTTTAGTTCGTCAGAGGTAGAGGAACTCGCCTAACGCGGTGCGCGGTGAACATGAGGAACTGTACGCAGGGCAAAGCGTGTGATGCGCTAAGGAGAATACACACAGTGGGTGTATCCTCATGGAATGTAGGCTTCACGTCGACAGGCTCAGGTTTGACGATAGGCTTAGGCGCTTCACTCTCCTCGCTGCCATTACCTAACGACGTGCCCCGCTCGCCCTGGGGCTGCCATGTCTTCGAGTCGGTCAGGGGCTGTGTGGAGAGTACATGCTCCTGATGCTCAGGTTTAACCTTGATATTAGGCACGCTCTGAACATAGACACGTCAGTTCACCGAACAACGATGCACGCGACGCGCCAGGGCCGTGTCTGACTCGGCAGGATCTCGGAAGCTATGAGAAGCATGGAAGGAATAACAATCACCGTGTTAGCTCCCATGCCCTCGTTCTCCTTGCAACTCATTCCCGTGCAATCAAGCTGGGGGATGGATTAGATACTGCGTGTAGCAAAGCAATGGTGGTAAGTCAAAGTAAATGTGGCTCGAAAGTGGCCCGACAACGCGCTTGATTGGGGCGCGACGCGGACAACGCGCGCCTCCGAACAACGCGTCGCATCACACTCCATCACACCGTGTTTCGTCACGCCTCCGTAAGACTCATGGAGTCGTAAGCGATAGTCGCGATGGCAAGACAAGCCGCAAATACAAGTACAACATTATCTACAATACAGCCAAGTGACCACAAACTATGCTATGCCAATCTATGCCCTACGGCTCTACAAGTAACAGTCAAATCCACTCCGACGCGTCGGGTTCTGGAGTCAGAGCAGAATTACGTGCGCGTGAAGGCCAAGACCGCTCTACCAGAAGGCAGACCATCATGTCCCACTGCTTTTCCGATGTTGTTGAGCAGTCTTGACACTTCACCATCGTTGTGGTAACCAGTGACCGCGAAGATGCTTGGCTACATTCTGCTCCACGCTTGTCACAGCATCAAACATCGGAAGATCCACAGCGTTTTCCTGACTCTCTGATGGCGCCTCTGGAAGGCCCAAGAGTAATGCGCGGCCTTGCGAAAAACGCTGCAAAGCAACAACGGTCGCTCCTTCCGGTGCTTCTTCTAGCGAAGCCGATTCCTGAGATGATATGTATGAAAGAACGCTGTCCGATCTGAAGTTCACTTCGAGATCGTCTTCCGCACCATACACAGGTTCCAGGTCCATTGCATCGTCTTCGACATCAAGCTCGCGGGTATCATCTGAGGGAAGAGGCCCTGAAAACACGCTCGCAAGATGTTCCTCATATTGCCGCTCATCTTCCGAGAAGACTGGTATGTTGTACGTTTCCGCCGCATCCGGATGCAAGAAGTTGGGCCCATCGGAGTCGTAGTCGCCTACGTAAGAATACGTTCCTGTTGAATCGCCCATGCCCTCCCCATTATCGCCATAATGTTCGGGAGACTCTGGCTGTAGCAAGTGATCGGCAAAGTCCGATGTGTTCGTTAAAGGAGTTTCGAGTTCAATTCCATTAACGCCAGCTGGAAATTGCGTAGCACATTGGCTAGTCCCAATGTAGCGGACTTGTTGAACGGCATATGCAGGTGCGCGATCTTGTTCCGCAAGGTCCGAAGCTTCGAGCCACTCAGTGCCCGGTAGATCGATGCCTCCAGCCTCAAAAGCGGTCAATTCACGAGCAAGAGAAGCGAGAGAGCCTTCAGAAAGGGAGTTCCTCGTATATGGTGGTCGTGAACGAGACAATTTCTGCACAGAGCGTTCTCCAGCTTCCGGGACCGCGGATGACCGTCCATCGACGGGGTTGTCTGCTGTAGTGACAGGATCTGAGATCTCAGTAGTGATATTGTGTTGATTCGTCGCTTCGGGAGGGTCTGGGGAGATCCTAGGCTCCATCGAAGGTTGACTTCCTTGTTCGATAGGACCAATATGAGCGATATCATGAGCAAATGGTGTTTCTTGCGGGACAGGTCGTCCGAAGTACCGGGCTACGCTAGCTGGAGTAGGCGGTGCGGCCAGAGGGACTAGTCTGCGGCCAACTTGCGATGCTGATTGAGATGGACAAAGAGAGGCACTATCAGCAAGCATCCTGGGGCCACTCGCTTGCAAAGTCTCTGCGTTCAAACCACGATCTTGAGAAGCTGAGGTATCTGAACTCATGTCCTGATCGAGAACAGCAGCATGCGGTTGAGATATATGCCCGTCGTTACCAGGAGCCCACGGACGAGCAAGAGTATTGAGAATAATCGTAGACTCTTGCTGAACTTTGGACAGTGCAGAGGGTTCAGAGACAGCATCTAGGCTCCGACCAAGCTCAATATCCCAGATAATAGATCCGTTCTTCCTTTTCAATTGCGTCGGTCGGGTTTCGTTGGTGATGACAGATCGCAGATCCTCGACTGTGGACAAACTCATGACCGACGGATCGTCTTGCAGGGGTTTCTTGGCGATAGCCTTGGAAACAGTGGCACGCTTGGTCAACTTCCTGATCTTCCGAGGTCTTGACTCTGCTGAGTCTGAGTTGTCTCTTGTGCTGGCGGAGCTTGCAGACTTATCGGACGTGGGTGTGACAGGGTCATGCTTGCTAGTCGAAGCTTGAGTTGTCCTGTTCAAGAATATATCTTCCGAGAATAACACGTCCGATTGCTCTAGATACAGTTTACATAACGCAAGCCCCAGGGAGTATGATGGAACTCACGGCGCTTCTTTGACATACTTTCCACTGCCGTCCTTGCAGAGGCCTTGCCCTTACTGAAGACGCCAATGGTCTTCTCTGGCTTCAGCTGCGGATTTCTCTGAGTACACCGGCCACGTTGAACGACTCGTGGATATGGACATACTGTCAGACGATTCTTGCCAATATTCGCAGCGGAGAAGCCATGCATCAGAGCAAGGCCAGCAGACATGCTCGGCCCCTTGCGTTTGCCCCGCTTGTCTTGTCCCTTTCCCTTCCCAATATTTGAAGCTTCCTCTTCCTCGCCGCTTGGAGGCTGGACAGTCTTGGGTTGCACTATTGCTCGGTTTGTTCGTCTACGTTCACGCCGTTCGGTGAGACCTGCAGGCAGCCATAGCAATTGAACACGGCAAACATAGCATGTAGAAGAGGACTTACGCGCATTACGCTCTTCGTCCGAGTCATCCGGGCTCCTCTGACGCTTCTTACCAGCAGTCTTCCTCCGCTTAGCAATAAACTCGTTGAGCGTGGCTTGTTTCTTGTCAGTCATGGTCACGTTATTCCTATTGTCCTCTTCCGCTAGTGTACGAGAAGATGGGACGCGTTTCTTCCCTGGTGACTTCGTCTTCTTGCTTGTGGCTCGTACGGCTACATTCTCTTTATACTTCCTTGGAGGTGTCTTCTTATGATTTGGTAGGATATTCTCTTTCTGGGGATAGTCTTCCGGGACTCGAGGTTGAAGTATCAGCGTACCCAGCTCAGATTGAACTTCGGCCCGTTCATGGGCTCGAGGGGCTGATTCAGCATCACCGGCACGAGGAGGCGAAAGATCCCAAGACGCTCTCACAGCTTGGCCCTCTTTAGCATAATTAGATAGATAAGACCTCTGAGAATGGATGAAAGCAGTAATAGAGCGAGTCTTGTCAACCTTTGCAAGCCCGGATGAGCGGAGGACTGTGGAGCTGAGCGGGACTTTGAGTTCGGTAGCTTCCACCTGCATGAGCCTAGTACGAACGCAGCCTTGAGAAAGTAGAGAGTTAAAGTCCCAGAAACAGGAAGAGCGTGTCTGGAATGGCGATAACCGAACGACAGGAAAGGACCATCTGCATGTTATGTTGAACTTCAACACGCAGCACTTCTCGCGCCGAAGGAGGGCGTTGCGGCAATCGCCGCTCCTCCGATCCGGGAAGTCTCGGGCCGTGTAGCAGTCTCTTCAACTTTATGCTCACAAGTTCTGCTGTCCTTGAGAGTTTAGTGGCACCTTGGTATTTCAACCTACAGACATGACTGGAATCCTCCTATATAACATCTGCATTCTGCTCTGATACGTTACTGGTGAACTGTTCGACTCAATGAGCATCAGTGGCGATGAGTGATACTGAAGTAAATGATTCAGAGCCGTCGGTCTCACCTCTACGCCATTTTTACCCATACACCAACACCAGTCACTTCTGTGACATCGTCAAGTGGGGTCTTGAGCTTTCCAGATATCTCAAGTCCATCGTCCAGGATGAACGAAACCTCCGTAGGTCCCACCACGCCGGTGAATGCCCGACTGCCCGTCACATCTTCGACGTTCCTCGTCGGAAGAATAGCAGAATCGCACTGGAAGAATGGCACGCTCTCCGCAATGTTGCATACAAAAGTAAACGTATCCTGACTATTGTCATCGAGCTTAAAGCGCGCGAGCATCTTGTGTTCGGAATCCTTGTCCCGGCCGACGAAACCTACGAGATGTTCATTGCCGGGTTCTTCGGGTGATGTCTGTCCGATGCATGCATTTGATCAGAAGATCAGCGCGAATGACCATGGTATGCTCACAGTGAGTAGATTAACCGAGCTCAATACTGAACGTACACTCTCCATGTCTCAACACTATCCGTCGATGGAAAGTAATAGCAGACGGCGGAGCTTGAAAACTAAGATCATACGGTTACCTAGCGTGCACTTGGTGCAGCCCCAACGGATTTGATTCAGAAGATAAAATTGGCTGCCAAACTGAGCTGGGTGTGTCTGTTACAGTCCCCATTCCTTCTGAATCTGGCTGCCACCATTACGACAAATCTCACCCCTTCGCATGGGTTTACGAAAGCTGATATCAGTAGATGAGGCCTCAATATCAATGGTCTGTCTATGACGAGCCCACATACCCAGGCGTATACGTCCACTTTCCGTAGCTGTGGAGACCACGTTTTCGACATAGACGGGCACACGATCTTTCATATGCAAGTAGCCCTGCATATGGACGAAGAATCGTTCAAGCAATCGCTGCGGTAGCATTGATGCAGAGGATACCTATCTACCTATCTATCACTACAGGGCGTAAGAACCGCTCACTGAGTTTGTGCGTTTTGGGCTAAAGAATAGTGGACCCCGCCGAGCATAGACAAACACGTCGACGTAGCGCTGTAAGCCTGTAACTGTCCAGTATAATCGTGCCTCCCGAGAGAGTTGTGCATGTCAGAGTATTACGTCCCTCATTCGCGAGAACATGATCATTTATAACAAATCTGACGCTCATGAAGGATGTCTTAGTCCTCTTCTGCGAATATACAGCCTAGGACGTGTACACAAAGAACGGGTTCCTGACATAATTATATCAGCCAAAGTGGCCTGGTGAACGCAAGCAACACTTACTGTCTGTCGGTCATATCCATGAACGCATGCCTTTGCTTCTCCCGTTCCACATCCGCATCTGTCCAGCCATTCCTCTGCTTCATCTCTTCGACCTGTTTCCGTTTCTTCTTATTGAGGTATAGATTGGTCCATCGCAAGATATAGCACACGAAGAATTGCGCGCAGAGCAGCACCAAGATAGAGATTTTGCCAGGCGTGTACGAGGGAGCATCTTTGGGCAGGAACGTCTCCGTGCCAACAATATTGGCGACACAGAAAGAAGCCAGTGTGATCGCGTTGATAGTCACTTTTTTTGTATGACCGCTCGTGTTACTTGCGTTCCATGCATAGATAATTGCTAGCGAACTGCCGTAGAATCCGATAATCCATGTGGCTGAATGGCATCGATGAATTTTAGTAGATGTGTGACGGTAGATGAGACGTACCAAAGAGCAAGGCGCCTTTCTGATCGGTGCCATTCAGGCCAACGAGCATCGCGGCACCTACAACTGTGGGTATGAGACCCAGGACGATGGGTGTCATTCGATCTCTCTGTAGGCTGTGTCAGCGGTATTCACATTCACGAAGTGTACCGCTCACCATTCTATCCGAATACCAGCCGCAAAACACGGCACTGAAAATTCCTAGTGCGCCTCCAGGCGTCGACAAAATCAATGTCTGCTTCTGGCTGAAGGGGAGATCAGACAAATGCAGGATGTGTACGTATGAGTGACTGACGTGTATCCGAAGCCCTAATTTCGTCAAATGTACAATAAGCCCCACCTCCAGACTCCGGACATATTCCGATACGCACCTCAACAATGATGTTGGTGACTGAACGTCAAAAATCAGGCATCAGCAACCGTTCCATACCAAGGGCGTGCTCTTACAGTTCGCAAGTCCTCCGTTCGGGATATTCGCTGCGATTGTGTAAGTTCGAGTATCCAACATCATCGTCCAATGTCGCACTCACTTATCAGCGTTGATAATACGATCAGCCAGGTCCGTATGTCTGTGAAGGCCTCAATAAGCTGGTCCCTCTTGAGCCGCTTGTTTTCCGTTCCGCCCTGGTCATCCCTGATGCGCTCGATAGCGGCGACGCGCTCCTCCCTAGTAAGGAATCGTGCGTGTAGCGGCGAGTCAGGCATCCAGAGCAAAACAGCAATTCCGACCAAGACAGCCAGACCGCCAAGAAGGAGATAAACGATCTTATACGAGGCAATATTGATGCTGCTGTCGTTGATGAATGAGACTCCCTAAAGAACAAAACCTAAGTCTACGGAGTGGCGGGGAAGTGGAATCATACACACGTAGGCGAGAAATCCACCAAAAATGCCCGCGACACCGTTCTGCAATATCACGGCTTCATGAGTAGCTCAGGCAGACAAAATGTTAGCGGTACCATCATATAAAACCATGCTATCCTTTGCCCCTAAATCGTAGCACCCTCGTTAGCTCATGCATTCTATGGGCCGATAACACGACTTACTTGTTCATCTTTCTTGTAAAACATAGATATGATCAGGATCAGAATAGGTGCAACGCAACTCTCGAGCATTCCTGGGATTTCGATGAGAACGCATACAGACATTTATTGTATGCCACTGACCTAAGATGAGTCTCATGACGAAGAACGGAGCAAAAGAACGAGGGACCGCGTGAAGTGCCATGACGATTCCCCACAGGATAATGTTCGCTCCCAGATACTTGGCGAGCCTCGTCTTCTGCGAAATATACATAGACGGGAATACCCAGACAAGAAACCCTGCGATCAGAGCGGATTACACTGGGTATTCAGTGCGTCGGATATGAGTACATACCAACATAAAACGACAGCGCGACTAGGTTGTAACCCTGTTGTGCGATTGACAACCCGTTTCCAAAGTAGCGTGATCTAGCCTTACCTGCCCTGTGACGGGGAACCCCATGATACTTTTCCAGAGTTTAAAAGCAATGAAGAAGCCAAAGATTAATGATTTACCTCGCATAACTTAGAGCCGTCTTATCCCTTTACAATTGGATAGTCAATATATACTACAGTACAATCCAACGATTCCAAGAACATACGCACAGGTACTGCGTACAATAGACAGCTGCACAGAGTGGGGGAATGACCATATCCTGTAAAGCGAGTGAATCCTTGCACTGCATAATCCAGAGATGTTTAACAAACCAGCTTTCTCCGCAATTTCTTGTAGTACTCCTCGCTGAACTCGACTGTTCGCTCCAACCCAACCAATTTGAGCGCTTCATCCCTGTCGCGGAGATCAACTTCGATCACATCGACCTCTACGCTTTTCTTTTCCTCCAGCTCCTCAATTACGTCGCGGCTGCTGCCTCGGCCGGAGTGCGTGCCAATGGTGTCCTTCTCAGAACTCATAGTGAAGCTATGGGCGTAGCGAATGCGTCACTAGAACACCTCATGCTGCTGCCTTATATACCTTGCGGCACAGATAGACTATCATGAAGCGCTGAATTGTGGATGGATATCGGTGGGAAGGGACATCCATAGACGATGAGGGCTTCGGCAGAAGCGGGGCATGTGGTGACATTCAAGGCCGTCCCTGAGAATTACCTCGAGGAGCGGCCAAGACCCTGCGCCGATTAGACGCGAGATTGAAGGTCGTCTGCACATGACAGAGCACATTGATAAGTCGTTTCGATATATTCGACAAAGCCTTCTCGAATTCTGATGGCGCACATGGAAGTGTGTGTGTCACATGATAGCGGCGGTCCGTCATCTCATCAGAAGTGGAGCAGAATGCACAGTATAGCTAAAGCTGCTCGTATAATTTGAACAAACAGTGTCATGCAGTATACATGAAGAATATGTTCCTATGCAATGTTAAGTGTAGAACGGCAACAACTTTACTTCACTTACTGTTTATCTGTCAGATCCAGAAATTCATGCCGTTCCCGCTCTTTCTGCACTTCTGACTCCGTCCAGCCGTGGTGCCGTTGCTCCTCCGCCAGCCTGGCGCGCTTTCCAGTGTTTAGGCGCACATTGATTGAGCGTAGTAGGAAGGCAATGAACAGCTCCGCTATAAGCAACACCATGATTGCTATCTTTCCCGGAATGTATGCAGGCGCATCTTTCGGTTGAAACACTTCGGTCCCGATTATATTGCCTAACGCAAAGGAGACCAACGTGATGGCGTTTATCGTGTTCTGTGAGCTAGCTTTAACCAATATTGCCTGCCAGAAAACTACATTCCGACCGACCTTCTTTGTATGGCCGCTTGTGTTGCTGGCGTTATACGCATAGACCGACGAGAGCGCACTGCCGAACGTATTCACCAGGTATGTGCCTGTATCAGCTATCAGCTCTGTTCTCACACTGTAGGAACGTAAGTGTAGTGTTCAACCCTCACCAAAGAGCAATGCGCCCTTCCCATGAGGTTTCCCATTTAGACCAATCATGACAGCCCAGCCAACAATTGCAGGTACTAAAGCGAAGACAATCGGCACCATCCTTTCACCCTGTACAATCGCATGAGTCGCATACTAACGGGTGATTATAGGCACACCTTGCGATCCGAATACCAACCACAAATCAGAGTAGAGATGGCAGCGACAGCTCCACCTGGAGTTGATAGGATCAAAGTTTGCCGTGATCTAAGTTGTTACTAGCGTTGGGTCTGACGAGAACGTTGAATAAACCGTACGTGTATCCAAATCCTTTGATGATAATGTTGCTGACTATGTGACGCCGAGAGTAAGTCTGATAGCGCGACTGTCCCAACCCAATAGGAAGGCCTACAGCTTCCGAGTGCGCCGATGGGGATGCTAGCTATATATTATGTCAAATCCCGTTCTCGTTTCTGGCGGGTCAGACGTACTCATGAGTGTAGTCAAGACAATAAGCCAGGTACGAATATCGAGTAGCGCCTCGAGAATCTGATCTTTCTTCAGCCTTCTGTTTTCAGTTCCTCCCTGGTCATCCCGGACGCGTTCAAGAGCAGCGATGCGCTCTTCTCTCGCCAAGATCCGAGCGTGAACAGGTGAATCAGGTAGCCATACGATGACAACGGTCCCAACACCAATAGCGAGGCCGCCCAAAACTAAGTAGACTATCTTGTATGGTGGTATGAGATTGCCTTCGTAGAAGGAGATAGCATATGCCACAAATCCACCGAAGATCTGTGCGAGACCTACAAGCGGTTATATTAGAGGTCGTTTACCTGTATGCAATGTTCCCACCATTCTGGCGGTTTCTTAGCTTGGTTAGCGAACTAGGGTAAAGATGTCACAGTCTAACGTACGGTAACGTAGAACCACGAGACCCGAGTAGCCTTCACTGGGTTCAGGACCGAGTGAAAATGATATCCGTTGTAGGCACACACCTGTTCGTCCTTCTTGTAGAACATGGATATTATCAGGATGAGAACTGGAGCGACGCAGGATTCGCACATGCCTGCGGCGGATTATAGGTTAACACACAACAATCGAATGTTGGTGTCTTTGCTTACCGAGCAAAAACCGTAATGCGAAGAAGCCACCGAAGGAAGTTGTGACCGCATGCAGCATTAGAATAATACCCCAGAGTATTACATTGCCTCCGAGATATTTAGCCACGCGCAGCTTCTGAGAAACGTACACTGTCGGGAATCCGAAGACTAGAAACCCTACAGACGTCCACGATGAGCATATCTTAGTGCCAACAAGGTGAGATTACCGGCCCAAATAGAATGCGAGCGAAATCAAGTTGTAATGCTAAGGTCGGTTTCAGTCACAATCCCTCGCAATCACTACGATTATGAACGATACCTGTCCAGTAATTGGCAGACCCATGATACTGTGGTATGTTAGGTAGCGAGCAGACCATGCGGAATATGACTCGCCTGGCATAGTTCAGAGATGTCTTGTCGCTTAGGCGATCGGCTCAGCTATCGGACAAGACAACACCTAACCATTTCGAACTAACAGGTATTGTGTGAAGTACACCAGAGCACATATAGGCGGTATCACGGTATCCTGGGCGATAGTTAAGCTATCGCTCCCTTCCAAAACAGAAATATAGTGCGTACCAACTTCCTTCTCAACTTCTTGTTGTACTCTTCGCTGAATTCTTGTGTCCGCTCTTTGCCTACCAGTCGGAGGGCTTCATCCCCATAATCAGCTCTTGCAACTGACTGGTAGTCAGAAAGTTTCATCTCCTCCGCGAGATCCGACATGGCATTGTCCGGGTCGGACATCGATGAGTTGGTGGTGTGCCGAGAGGATAGTACCAAGGAGCGAGATAACATTGAAAGGGAGACCCCCACTCATATACTGTCGATGACACTTCCGAGAAGTCTTCTAGAATCACAACGGCCCATACGGAACATCCTGTATCACATGACTCATCCACCTCAAGGTGTAGGATAGTAAAAATACATTCGTTAATTCGATCGTGATAACATTATAATCATGCAGTATAGATGAAGAACAAGTTCCTGCGTCATTCAGGTGAGTTTCATCTACGAATTTTCTGCCCAAACACTCACTGCTTGTCTGTCAAGTCCAAGAAGGCGTGTCGCTCACGCTCTTTCTGTACATCAGCATCCGTCCAACCACGACGAGCCCGCTCCTCTGCCAGCGCTTCGCGTTTCTTCTCGTTCAGACGCAAGTTGATCCAGCGTAACAGGAAGGAAACAAACAGTTGGACTGTCAGCAGGACCATGATCGCGATCTTTCCCGGGATGTAAGCAGGAGCATCCTTTGGTTGGAAGATCTCCGTTCCGATTATGTTGCCCAGAGCAAATGAGACCAATGTGATGGCGTTGATAGTGTTCTGCATGCTTCATCTCAGACGCCATGAACTGCGACAGTATGACGACCACCAACCTTCTTAGTGTGGCCACTCGTGTTACTGGCGTTATATGCGTAAACAGATGACAGAGCACTTCCGAATGTACCAATAAGGTACGTCGCTGTGTGTACAGGGTCAATGAACTGTCAGCCCGACCGAAGCCCAACACCCGTGCTCACCGAAAAGCAGAGCGCCCTTCTCGCCTGCTTTGCCGTTTAAGCCGATCAGCATGGCAGATCCAACGATTGTGGGTACCAGGGCGAAGACGATGGGAATCATCCTCTCGTTCTGAGGTACGTGGTGCAACATAAGATAAGCTGACATTCGAGTGGCAAATACACAAGACGCACCTTGCGGTCAGAGTACCATCCACACAGTAGCGTTGTTATGCATGCAACAGCACCACCCGGAGTAGACAAGATTAGAGTCTGTCGAGAACTGATGGCACGTGAGGGTATGGCAAAAACGGACAGGGTTCAAGTTCGTACGTGTAGCCGAAGCTCTTGATGATGATGTTGCTGACTGGGAGGAAAGTGAGCGATTCTCCTGTTGGAATTGACGGAAGGACTCACAGTTGCTCAAGGCACCGTTGGGGATGCTCGCTGGTAGCTTCATCAGCAGGCACACAATGGAGCAGAATAGGGTCGATACAAACTTAGCAAAGTGGTCAAAACAATCAACCATGTACGGATATCCAACAACGCTTCGAAGATCTGATCCTTCTTCAGCCTCTTGTTCTCGGTTCCACCCTGGTCATCACGAACGCGCTCAAGAGCGGCAATACGCTCTTCCTTTGTGAGCATTCGGGCGTGGACCGGGGAGTCAGGGAGGAAGAAGATCACGACGAGGCCAACGATGATAGCAAGGCCCCCAAGAAGCAAGTACACAATCTTGTAAGGCGCAATGCGGTTGCCGCTGTAGAAGGAGATTCCGTATGCGACGAATCCACCAAACACTTGGGTGAGGCCATTCTATTGGATATCCAGAGTTAGCATTCCGCTCCAGGCAACTAACAGACACCACGCACCATCACATAGAACCATGACACACGCGTTCCCTGCTGGGTTTGAGTACAACCGCATCGGCATCCTTGATAGTACGTACCTGCTCGTCTTTCTTGTAGAACATCGAAATGATCAGGATGAGAATAGGCGCGACACAGCTTTCGCACATGCCTATACGACGTTGAGCACACAGACAAAGAATAGTCGCAATACTCACCGAGAAGGAATCGCAGTGCGAAGAAACCGCCGAACGAAGTCGTCGTAGCATGGAGCATGAGAATAATACCCCACAAGATGATGTTACCACCGAGATACTTCGCAGCTCGCAACTTCTGAGCGATGTACACAGTAGGGAATTCGAAGATCAGGAATCCTGAAGGTATCGTGAGTGGCAAGCGCAGTATAATGGTTGAAATCATACCTAAGTAGAACGCGAGGGAGACCAAGTTGTAATGCTGAAGGAAACGTCAGTCGAGTATCCCAACGTCGAAGGACTCTTATGCGTACCTGTCCAACGATTGGAAGACCCATGATGCTGCCCGGGGTTAGAAATTCGCTAAGCACTATTGAGCGCCAATGCTCACCTCGCATAGTTCAGAGACGTCTTGTCCCTACGACACAGTCAATAGAGCAATTACAGCTCGAGGAACTGTAGGCTCTTACAAGAACTGGGTGAAATACACTGCAGCACATATCGTTGGGATCACCAGGTCCTGCAAGGGTGATCAGACATGGATGAGGTCTCGAAAATACATGATTGCGACGTACCAGCTTCCGCCTCAGCTTCTTGTTGTACTCCTCGCTGAACTCCTGGACACGCTCTTTGCCCACCAGCCGGAGCGCCTCATCGCCCTCTCCACTTTCCACAACCGATACGGTGGCGTCAAACTCGCTCTTCTCCGGAGAATGCGGGTCCTTCTCCGTCGAGTCGAGGGACTTTCGGTCAGTAATAGAAGTCATTATTGGACCGATCGACGGGGACAGGGAGGGTGCAGTCTACTCAAGGACAGAAGAAGACTGTGAGAAGCATCCCCATGAGCACGAGACTTATATATTAAGGTTATTTCGGGAGTGGAGGGGTTCCGCAGGGGTCATGTTCGCCCCTCGACCCGTGCCACTATCTGACATGGGATGGGTAACGCACAGTCTGTACGGCACGATGTGATAGGAATAACCACATCTGGAGATAAGACGACGGCTCACCGCATGATTGAAAGAATCAAAGATAGCTAGACACGCCAAGTGGCGGCAATACGTCTTGCCGACAGCGTATTTCTCCAGATTCTCCACGGCGCTGATCGAGCGTTCCTGCATCAGGGCCGGAAGTCACACCTTGCTCACACGCAGACGAGCGTCATAAAAGCATCTAGACAGCTTGTCGATATCATAGGAAAGCATGATGATACACGGGTAACCAAAATTGTCCTATATCTACAGCTTTTGAATGACCAAGGCAGACGCGGCACCACCCTAATCGACACGATTGTCAGGCACCAGGACCAACAGAACACCAGAAGCACACTTACGCCGTTGCAGATGCCCGCAGCACCGTACTCGCCGGACTTCAGTGAGTGTACGAGGGAGACGATGATACGCGAGCCGGAGTTACCAAGAGCGTGGCCAAGAGCGACGGCACCACTGCGCGCCATAAGGTCAGATAATGAACGATCGAGGAATGCAGATAATATACATACCCGTTGACGTTAATCTTCGCCGGGTCAATACCGAGGACCTTCTCCGCGATACGGACGACAACAGAGAACGCTTCGTTAATCTCAAACAGTGCAATGTCGTCAATGCTCAGGCCCGCCCGCTTCAACGCCAGGGGCAGGGCGACGGTCGGTGCCGACGGGAAGTCAATGGGCTCAACGCCGGCGTCCGCGTAAGCTGCGTGCAATTCAGTGACTCGTCCACATCAACGCCAACCGGATGCGATACGCACAAACGATCTTCGCCAGAGGCTTGACACCAAGCTCCTTCGCCTTCTCCGCAGACATCAAGATAAGGGCGGACGCGCCGTCGTTCAAGGTCGATGCGTTGGCGGGGGTAATGGTGCCGCCCTGCTTCTTGAAGCTGGGGTTGAGCGTCGGGATCTTCTCGTAAATGACCCGCTTGTACTCCTCGTCCTCTTTCACAATAGTGTCGCCTTTCTTGCCCTTGATCACGACCGGCGCAACCTCCGCCTCGAACGCGCCCGCCTTCCACGCACGCTCTGCACGCTTGTACGACTCGATCGCGTGTGTGTCCTGGGACTCTCGCGAGATCTGGTGCTTCTCCGCGGCGGCTTCAGCGCAGTTGCCCATTGCAAACTTGTTGTACACGTCCCAGAGGCCGTCGGTCTCGAGGGAGTCCTTCGCCTCGAACTTCCCGAAGACGGGATTCTGCCGCGGCAGCAGGAAGCTGTTGAAGCAACCAGCGTCGGACGACGGCTGCAGAGCACGGGTTGGAGTGTACTCACGGTGCATTGCTCATGCTCTCCGTACCACCCGCAACAACAACGCTCTTGTAGCCAGTCTCGATGCTCTGCGCCGCGAGCATGACAGACTTCAGGCCAGAGGCGCAGACCTTGTTGATCGTCGTCGCGTCCGAGCTCGTCTTCATGCCGGCACCGAGGGCGACCTGCCGCGCTGGCGACTGGCCAACACCGGCCTGAACGACGTTGCCGAAGTAGATCTCCTCAGCGACAGCGGGGTCGACCTTCGAGGTCTCGAAAGCATGCTTGAGGGCGATGACACCGAGCTGAGGAGCGGTGACAGTCTTCAGAGAACCGTTGATTGAGCCAACAGGCGTCCGCGACGCGGCGACAATCACAACTTCGTGGGAGGACTGCGCGTTGGTTAGCTTTGTTCACCGTGCTGCAAAGCAGCTGAACTCACCATGGTACGAGTAAATGCTCTAAGACTGCGACCGGTACAAGAGGATGAACGTGCAAGACGTGTCGTAAACATCTTGCCACCTTCGCAACTTTATATCCGAACCCAGAACTAGCGTGATCGTAGCCGACCAATCGATGCCGGCGATATTGTGTATTTCACGATCGTACGACACACAACGTATGTTCCACACAAAAATGGTCAGACAGCGTCGTAAGGACAAGAATCTGAAGTAATGGAAGGCGGATCGAGTCGGGGCAATGTAAGTGCCCCGAGCGGAGGCGGAGACCTTATGAAGCGCGGATCTCGTCCCCGACCCATCCCCGACGCGCATGCTACTACAGAACAAGCGCCATCCCGCACAACCACCTGACCTCCCGACCTCTTCATCCTAGTTCCGAGATCAGCTGCATGGTTTCATCAGTGTAAGCTCGGTTGCTCGTCATGGTACAAAATTGCAAGCAAGCGTTAGCTACATCCGCACTTCAAATCAACTACACCTCCGAGAACCATGAACCACAATTCCAGCCAGCGTAGCATTCGCTCTGCCTCCGACCATCCATCGGTGTGTATCTCTGACATGAGCTCCGCCACCGCCTCTGCAGTATGACAGGGGTGCAAGTACCACGACGGCGTGCCAAGTACTGGGTGATCGCCCTGCGACAACAACGGAAAGGGCGAACCGGGAGGGCTCAGGGCAAACGACGATATTTGGTGCTCAGGCAACGAGGTCGTCCGTAGAAAGTCGGTTGCAAGCATCTCTTCCAAGCTAAGCGGTGATCCATCTAAGACGAGAGCAATGAGACACGCGAATGACAACGCATTGACGTCAAGGTACAAACCACGCCGGTGCATGGTCCAGTAAAAAGTAGGGACTTGGAAAGTAGGAGAGTGCACGATGTGCTGCTGAATTGTCAGCACTTCCGGAAGCGAGGTCGGAGCAGAAGATGCATCATCCGCAGTGTCGTCGATTTCATGAGTGATCTCATCATTGTTCTCCGCGTCTGAGGTAAAAGTTGGTCGCTGCGAGACGAGAACAGACCGAGACAGACAACCAAGCTGAGACAGAGACTGCACGGAAGTGAGAAGTCGTTCGATTATGCAGAGAATTCGTCATGCGCACGGCGTGCTGTCTCCAAGTCCAGCCTATAAGGTATGCATTGAGCGATCCGGTAGACGCGTCGTCGCCGTACTTGGCGATGAAGACCTTGCAAGCCGTCTCAAATTGCGAGCGGGTGAGGGTAGCAGACATAGGATGTGGCGTGGGATACTGGACTGTACAGTGGCAAATTAAGGTTTACAGCCACCGGCGGTTGCCGCAGCCAGCTCGCGCAGGCGCGTATCCCCGCTGCATATCTCCAAAACCCAGCCCGTCCAACTGCCGGCTCCCCTCGCGGTTCTTACTCGACCGCCCCCTCTCCTAGTCCATCATGGCTGTTGGCAAGGTCCGTTTGTATGGGTGACCTATGTCGGCATAGTCAAATTGACACTGTGAGCATAGAACAAGCGTTTGTCTAAGGGCAAGAAGGGTATCAAGAAGAAGGTCGTCGACCCCTTCTCCCGCAAGGGTGAGTCGTGGCAGTCGTAAATGTCGAGATGAGAAAGTCTGACCTTGAGCGCACAGACTGGTACGACATTAAGGCTCCCTCGATCTTCGAGCGCCGGAATGTCGGCAAGACTCTTGTGAACCGGTCGCAGGGTCTTAGTACGTGCTCGTCATGGTCTATCTGCAATCCTTGGCTTATTCGTAACTAGAAAACGCGAACGACTCGCTTAAGGGCCGCATTGTCGAGATCTCTCTCGCTGACCTGAACAACGATGAGGAGCAGGCGTTCCGCAAGATCAAGCTGCGGGTTGACGAGATCCAGGGCAAGAACTGCTTGACCAACTTCCACGGCATGGCGTTCACCTCGGACAAGCTCCGCTCGCTCGTCCGCAAGTGGCAGACCCTCATTGAGGCGCACGTTGACGTGAAGACGACCGACGGCTACCTCATTCGTCTCTTCGCCATTGGCTTCACCAAGCGCCGGCCGCAGCAGGTTCGCAAGACCACCTACGCACAGTCGAGCCAGATCCGGGAGATCCGGAAAAAGATGTTTGAGATCATGACCCGGGAAGCGTCGAGCTGCGACCTGAAGGAGCTGGTCCAGAAGTTCGTCCCGGAGGCGATTGGTCGTGAGATCGAGAAGGCGACACGGAGCATCTACCCCCTCCAGAACGTCTACATCCACAAAGCCAAGATCCTCAAGGCGCCGAAGTTCGACCTTTCGAAGCTTCTTGAGCTCCACGGCGAGTCGACAGACGTGAGTGAAGAGTTTAACTGTCCTGTCCTGAGTTCATAGTTCTAATTGGTCTCATACTTTGCAGGAGACTGGCACTCGTGTTGCGAAGGAGTTCAAGGAGCCCGAGATCCTTGAGTCTGTCTAAAACCCTTCCCTATAGTTCGTCTGCCTTTGTACTACCCATGATCCTCTCCTCTATGCTACTAGGGTATGGCGAATTCTATGCTCACCGCCGCATCATCCTCCCGGGCTTGTCAATACTAGTGTGATTTTTAGTATCTCTGGTCATCATACAGCCGGCAATGAATGAACAATTGCTGCACATCAATAGCCACTAATGCGCGACGTGAATTAAGACTATTTCTAGTGGAACGCATCTTCGCTATGCATGTCATCTTCCCCGAGACTTCTGTGTAGACCGCGGATCGCTCCATGAGTCGATGATATGAGGACCATTGTTCAAATAAAAACATGATTGCCCGGAAAAATCTTCCGATCGTTAGGAGTCCACCGATCGCCGCCAGACGGTACTTCAGCCACCGACCTTGGATTCGTCTTTCACTCTTTCCTCTCAGTCTATACCATGTCCGACGTTCAGTACATCAAAAGCCTGCTTAAGGCACATCCCGACTTCCCGAAAAAGGTATGATGCATGAACACTGCAGCGGAGAGCACTATTCCGACAGCGTCTACAGGGCATTGTTTTCCTTGACATCTTCCCCATCCTCCGCGATCCGGTCGCATTTGAGACATTGATTACGCACTTCGTGCACCACATTACATCGGAGGTCATCCCCAAGTCGCCCTCGAAGAAGATTGATGTCGTCGTAGGCCTCGATGCGCGCGGGTTCCTCCTGGGCCCGATCATTGCGATGCGCCTCGGCGCTGCGTTTGTCCCTGTCCGCAAGATGGGGAAGCTTCCCGGCGAGTGTGTCACTGCGACGTATGAGAAGGAGTATGGCTCGGTGAGTGCACATTCTGGTGAACTGCTCAGAGGGTTCTTATTAGGTTGTATGCAGGACTCGTTCGAGATGCAGGCGGACGCTATTCGGCCGGGTCAGAACGTCATTATCGTCGACGACCTCATCGCTACCGGTGAGCCGAATCCTTGCGCATGTATCCCACAACCTCTCACAGGGCCGCTGCATAGGCGGTTCTGCAAAGGCGGCCGGTGAACTCGTCGCGAAGCAGGGCGGCAACACCCTCAAATACCTCTTCATCATCGAGCTCACCTTCCTCAAGGGCGCCGCGGCGCTCAACGCACCCGTGTATTCGATCGTCCAGGAGGACGACTAAGCCCCGCACCTAGACTCATTATCTCATCTATCATCTATTAGACGCTGTATCCGTAGAGCCTCAGACTAGAAGCCTGGTATTAACTAATGGATGGCCGTTAAGATACAACACCCGATGCGTCTCCTTCGGCAGGGCTTTTGTATTCCGTGTCTCCTCTCTCGGCGTCCGTGAGCCCGGCTCGACCACAATCATGACCGGACCTAGCCTGTGTGCCTCCGCTGAGGCCATCATCGCCTGAACGACTTGCCCGACTGAATACTTCAGGACGACGACGACGCCATTGCTGATCTCTTTGCCCGCTGCGGTGAGCTCTGCGTCGTCCGCGGAAGGATTGATGCCCATCTCTTCGTCGCCAAGAACGACGACGCCCGACGCGCCCGCTGCTTGTGCTAGGACAAGTTTCTCGAGGAATGTGCACTCTCCGCGGCGCACGAGCAAAGCGTCCCTGTCGTAGCGCATCGCATACGGCTCGCACCCGTAGGGATTTGTGGGCTCCCGCATGAGCCGCGAGCCTGAGCCCCGTCCGAAGGGAGGCGCCTCCGCAGGTGGGGGGATTGTCGGGTCCCCGCCGAATAGCGCGGTGGACGCGACGGTCACAAACTCGGTCGGGGCGTCTTGCATCCCGGGCACTTCGAACATTGGGTCGACGTAATCCACAAAAAAGCGCACAGGGATCTCAGGCTCCCGCGCGGGCTCCTCGTCGATGGGATGTTCGCCGTCGAAAGGCGCGAGCACCAGGTCAGAGTCATTGATGTACACGAGTTGGCCTGTCTTCACCGCGTATGGCCCCACTAAGAGAGTATGTGCGTAAGTTTCGCTTCATGAACGAATGACTTATGCTTACGCTTGGACACATCGTAGCCCTTGCCATCCATCCTGCTCACGATGTGCGTACGGATGCCTGTGACATTGTGCACGATGTAGCCATCCGGCATAAGTGCAACCTTCTCCTCGGACGGATGTTCATCCACAGGGACAACGTGCCCGGTGGGGGACAATACGAAGTCGTATGACTACGGCAGGTTAGTACCGGAGAAGAGCAAGTTATACAAATACCTCACATATAAATTGAGCTTCGGCACCGCGCACCAGCCATCTGGGGACCACGAGTTCATATCGGCATCCGAGGCACGGAGTCCGACTAGCTCCCGCGCATAGTCTATGTCGGTTCGGGAACGAATGCCCGCTGAGATTCCTGTCTCAGTATCCCAGTCGTCGTAGGCAACCAGCGGTGCCTGATACGCGGGACACTGCAGATGTTCCACCCGGCGCAGCTTGCGGCGCACCTCGGAAATGGGTCGCAAGTGCTGTCGATCTAGCGTAAGGATGTGTCCTTCTGTCGTAAACACGTAATTTGAGTTGTCCGCATGAAGAGGGTTGGCCTCATCGAATAAAAGGTAAAGATACTGTTCTGATGGTCAGTGCAAATACTGCTTATAAAA
Source organism: Gelatoporia subvermispora B (assembly GCA_000320605.2). NCBI lineage: Eukaryota > Fungi > Basidiomycota > Agaricomycetes > Polyporales > Gelatoporiaceae > Gelatoporia > Gelatoporia subvermispora. Next base: position 2,434,389 of record KB445792.1, read on the forward strand.
TGAAGTTACGAGCCTTTAGCGTCTCCGAGAGCACGAACGACTCCATCCGATCGTCCTGAGTATTGGTACGCAGGTCGCTGATCCCAGTCAGACCGCAATCTACTTTCGCTCGTGTCGTGATGTCAAGCAGAATGCGCTCTGTGAGTGTGAGTGAGAGTGACACTTGGCTACTTCAATTAGATCAGCCATACCTCCAACATCGAGGTAGAAGGGGTCACGGGTGGCCTGACATGCTAACATGAGGATACGGAACCCTCCAAATTGTTTGGCCTCGTACCCGGTATAAATACCACGTCGATTCCACAAATTCTAAGATAAGTCACAATCAGAGATCGATCGCGACACTTGTACTGGGGTTAGCATACCTGGACGCAATGGATACTGATTGGAAGTTGCCACCTTGAAGTTCATGTCCCAGACTTCGGGTAAGCCTGAGAATCCGCGCCAGACATGCCAATCTGTGACGACCCCATACAGTGAGAACGACGCGGATGAGGAGATTTTACCTACAAATCAAATGGGATTTTATTGCACTTTCGACATCTCCGGCGAGGACCTGCAGCCCTGGCCAGAACGCCGATAGTGAATCGAACGTGGCGTACGCCATATCACCCTGTTGGAACATTAGCCGGATTGCTCAAAGTTACCAAGGGCGGCGACTTACCGTATGGATGTTTACGTTGCGGTACTGTCTAAATCTAAGCAATGCTGTCGTATTTCGAGGTAAGCGAGCTTACCCAGAAGCCATCTGGAGCGCGAGAGTAGCGCATGATTGCGGCGTAGGCCTCCTGCCAGACATCGAGAAACTCAACCTCGCCTGCAATCCGGGCAAATTTTGGTCGTATGCTTGAAATACGATAAGCTATACGCACCGCTGAGGACATACCATTTGAAGGCATATTCAAAGAATGAGTCTATTCCGGCACCGACCCCGCTGACTTCAGGTGATAGCCATGACTGCGAGTGGTCAACCTCTTTAGTCAATACCATTTAGACTCAGATGCGTACCCCAGACCAGGTGTTCACGGTATTGCCCAGAAGGCCGATGTCTGACCGGCGATTCCATAGTGCGAAGAAAGCTTTATATGCAGCCTTCTCGAAACGATCGTCACCAGTTAGGCGACTCAATGTCCCGAACTCCAGGATCAGTGAACCAGCGCCCGCGGTGCCTTGGAGATGCAACTCGTCAATCATCTAGATTCATTGTGGTGGTACAGCAGCTACCTACACGTCTCAATTGACTCCCCTCTTAGTACCCCGTGCCTTAAATTTAGCTAGCACACAGTCAACATTTGCAAGACACCATAAGGCGGAATGCAAGTACCCGAGCAAAGGGAATGCCAGTGGGTGTCGAGAAAGCCGGTAAGAGCCTCTCGCCAAGGTCTCGCGCCATGGCGAGCAGTTCATCGCGGTACCACGGTAGGTGAAAAGGCTGCCCAGTTTGATTGGCAAATATGTGTCCGGATAGCAGGCCACCAAGGACACGTATTGTGGTCTCGAACACCTGGGGCTTGGTGTTCACGTCGAATGACACCCAACCAATGATGTTCCGCACGGCCGTTTCGAATCCATGCCGGTCGTCCAGAATGATGAAGGTGTCGAGCGCGTCAACAAGCGTAACAGAGTAATTGCCTGCAACGTCGTTGGAAGCAATATTCGTCGGATCATCCCAGTCAGGGCCCCTGCCGCTACATGACAGAGGGGCAAGCTCATCCTGAGGAAAAGCATAGTTCATATAGCTATCGAAGCCATGGTACCACAGATCCCGCGTCTTCTGCCTGTACAGAGCAGGTTATATACCACTCTAGAATGAGTCAAAGACGTGTTATGCAGACCTTGCATCTAGTTTCCTGGATTCCGTCCAGGATGCGGCTTCAGCCACCGCAGGAGCGCGATCGGAGGACCAAAGCTCAATGTCCAGCCCGATGAGCAGCAGCGAGAAGAGACAGCGCGGCCATGAGTTTGGCCGCTTCATATAGACCGTCTGAGGCAAGCCTGCTGGAGCCCGTCAGTGAGCTGTCGCCTGTGAGTCCAATCCGCACTTACGGAAACGGAGACGTGGACGACTCGCCTCCAGCGTGTCCGGGTCACGTGCGTATCACGAACGACTCGTCGACATGTGGCTGATGGGAACCAGCGGGAGTTCTGTAGCTTACCCTGCAACGCCTCCTCGATCGTATTGCGGAACACGAGCTCTATCTCCTCGACCCTGCATCTGTAAAAGCGATGAGCAAGATTCTCGACGTGTCGCCAAAGCTAGGAGAGTATATGTTGAAGGGCTGGGTAAGTCACTCGACCTCTCAAGTCGACTTGACTCTCACACCTAATTTTCTCAGATTTTGACCGACGACATATGCTCACAATGCGCCAAGATTCCTCTGATGCGCGCGCCTAATCCTCCTGTATCATGGTTCTGTGCTGCTTGTGACCGCACCTTCTCTCAGCTACCTACAGCTGGGTCGTCACAATCACAAGATGTACCAAATGTCCCATCTTCTCCCAGTTTCACGTCCGCGAGCCATATCACGCGCTCCTCGACGCCTCCCACAGAAGTTTCTGATGCCCTCAGTTCTCCCACATTTGCCCTACCTGTCGATACGGAGGAGATCCTACGGCGTCGGCAGCAGTCGGACACGGCGTCTGCAGAGATCGGGAAACGGATGCTCAAGGGTTGGGCGATGCTCGCGGACGAATGTCCAAACATGAACTGCTACGGTGTTCCACTTGTGCGACCACCCAAGGCAGGAGGTGGAAGGGACCCTCGCAAGGTACGTCTTTGTCCACGTCGTTTTTGCATGTTGAGAGACCTATATAGCGCTGCAGGAATGTGTCATCTGCGGTACAGTCTATATGGATGAGAGAGATGCAATGGGCCAAGATCGTCTAGTCCCAGTAGTCCCTTCCACCTCTCGGGAGCAGCCACCCAATGTTCTCCAAAACGGATCATCACAGTCTACCATAGAGCCTCCCAACGTCCTGAGACAACCCGAGGTTCGTGCTTAGGTAAACTGTGCCTATCATATGTCCTAACATACGCCACCTGAGTCTAGGCAATTCCGAACTTGGTTCTGTCGCCGCCAGCTGTCTATATGGGATCAAGGAGTTCCACGCACTCCGCGCTTGAGGTCTCAGCACAGTCCCTCGAGCTTTCGTTGCATTCGCTCTCCGATCGCCTCAAGTCTCTCTCAAGCGCGACAATTGTCGAGCCCACGTTGATCACACAGACAGCGGAAGCCATGTATAAAGTTTCTCAGGCACTATCTCAGGTCAAGGAACTGCAGTGGAGTGAGGAGCAAGCTCGCAGAGGCTGAAATTGCACACACCCACCAGCTGTAAGACTCGAGAATCCAAGATGCCTCATTCGCCGGTGTCTTCGTATAGCTGCCGTAGGCCGATCACAGTGCTCTCATTTTCTCTACCTACTTAAAGTCTCCGTGTAGACTGCCAACACATGTTGTGACGGCGTTTGTGGTAATAGTGTTAGAGCGGCTCCCGCGTGGGATGACCAAAAACACGAGGATACCGTTCTGTACTCCCGAGGCAAGCAGCGTCTTTCCTTCCTGATACTCGTGGTGTGTGCGTGAATCTCGAACCCTTCACTGCGGACATTGCGCAGCTTGGAACCTTCCTGCATACTTTTTCCCCACGCGAAGGCACTTATGGCGTACTTTCGGATCCATTTCTACGGGCCCCAAGCTATGCATCCTCATCAAAACTTCCGGTTGCGGGGAATAAGCTATCGTATCAGTAATCATCTGTGCCGACGAAACTTGCTTTGAATGTGCTTTATGGGGGTGTGGACAATGCCCTTCTCCACACGGCCTCTCCGCATGCCCTCCATGCTGCTGGCCCCTTTCAAGTACCCGTCGGCCTACTGCTCGAAGGGCTGCCTGCCTCAGGTTGATACTCAGCTCTTTGACTGCGACTACCATCACTGCATCGTCGAGTCGCTGGCACTCTCGACTATCTAGTGCTGTGCTTGATATCCCTCATCTTTCGTCGTTGACCTCGACTTTTCAATCTGACCTTGACGCTCTTCTGTTTCAAAATGCCTCGCTTGTTCGGTCGCTCCTTGAAGGAGTATCACCGCGATCAGTACGACTATTATGGCGAGTATGACCCCGCACAGCAGCAGTACCCGCAACAATATGCGTATGGGCATGAGGATGATCATTATGGACCTCCCGCGGACCTATCCCAACGTCCCTCTACCTGGCGTAGAGCATTGTCGAGGAAGAAGTCTAACAAGAAGGTAAAGCCCCTCCGCGAACGACTTGATCTCACTGCTAACTTATCTGCACAGTCGTACCACGGCGAAGAACAAGTGAGCCTGTCATCTGCTACATTCCACATTCACCTTCGTTGACAATCCGATAGTATCTACCTCCACCAGATCTCTATCACGACCCTTCGCGTCGCGCCGCCGTCGAAGACTATTATGAGGTGGACGGACCTGCTCGACCGGCCTCGACCGGCACAGAGTCCTTCACAGAGCTTTTATCGCACAGCGATTTCCCTATCCCGGAGGTGCAGCGCGAGAGCTCCCTGAGCCGCCTGCAGGAAGCTTTCGCAGACGACGGAAGGTACGCGCCGGCGATTTCACAGCAGAACTCCGGCATGCCTTCTGCACGGGGAACCCCTCAGTTCGGCCCGCGTCCCCTTCCATCTGGCAACGGCCCGATCAAGTTGAATGCGGTCAATGAGATGAGGCATGAGCCAATACTCGTGAACAATGTCTCGCCGGAAGGAATTCGGCCGGATGTCCTGCATGCGCCCGAGGTGTATCGTGGGAGAGAGCATCGTACCGAGCGGAGAGAGTTGCCGCGACCGGTACGTTCATGTAGTTCTCCGGAACTCCTGGTACTTAAAACATTGTAGCCTCAGAATACGCCTGCCCAGCAGTATGACCTGCCTGCGCCGCCCCCGCAGCAATTCCCTAGGTCTTACAACCCAGTCTCTCGTGGCTATGGCCATGAACCACGCTTGGATCACCGCAAGTCCCCGGAGGAATATCCCCCAGCCGTGGTCGTCGTTGAGAAGGGACGCCACGGCAAGAAGGATACATACTACATCATCCCTGGCGGTGTCCCAGTTGTATTTGAAGACGAGGATGGTAATGAGCTTACCCGGTAAGTTTCGGTGGCGGTGTACGCAGTATCCCGAGGTGTATTCACTTGTGTCCTATAGCGTTGGTGACTTCAGCGGCCAATACCATCCAACTAAGCCTCGTCCTATCATTGTTGAGGATTCCCATGGACGGGAGATCTTCAGGTGCGTAACTTGAGCTATCCCACAGATGTGTCTGCTGACGAGCACCTCCATCATAGGACTGGGTTTGATGACGACCGTAGCTCAAGTAGCAGGAGTCGATATGACGATGACTACTACCGCGGTGAAGGGCATCCAAGCCATCATCGCAGCCGGCCTGCACAGCGCGAGGACAGGTAAGCAGTCCGATCTTTTAGCGATGTATCCCATACTCATCAAACACGTACAGATATTATGACGACCGTGACGACTACTCCGGTTCTCGGGGATCATCTCGACGCCGCGACGAATACGCAGAGGACATGAACTACAGTCGGAGCCCTGCGAGACGTGAGGAGGCGCATGGGGCATACGACGGTCCAAACGTCGTGTATATTGACCCGCTTGGTGGACGATCCCCTGCGTATGTCTGATATTCTGTCTGTAAATATCAGGCCGTCACCTGACGTGGCACAATAGGTCCATGCCCATCCCGAGCAGGAGTACCAGCCCTCGGCACATTCACCTGCACGCGGGGAACGTCGATGCTCGCAGACAAGAGCAGCAATACTCAAAGCCACGCTCTCACGACAGTCGCGAGACCTCATCTAGCGTTATCTATTTGGACGACATAAGATCGCAGTGAGTACTGGCTTCGTCTGTAGTAGGTTAGTTGACTGACAACGTCGTCATAGATCGTCTCGTTCGTCTGGCTCGCGGGGGAAAGCATACAGGGAGACTTCCCGTTACCGGTGAAAGAGGATGTAATCCACATTCCACCTACATAATTATGTAATCTAGGAGTAGGCACATCACTGACCCAGGAGGCCCTGGGTCCTGAATCATGGTGTATAGCAGATCTCTTAACGTAATGTAGCGAGGTCAGACCTTGGATTCGGACATGGCAAATTGTAGGACACCTTACGTAGCAGTGCAACTGTAACATTACTTCTTTCCTCCTCGTTTGCGAGAGCCATGGCGCCCTCTGGAGCCACCTCCGCGAACGGAATCTATCTCGTGTTTGCTGAGCTTGAGTATTCCTCCCTTGAATGAGCCAACGCCCATGCGTAATCCACGTTCTCGCTTTTGCTGCTTCGACTGAGCGGAAGCGTCATATAATTTCTTCAGAGCCGGGTGGTAATTGCCCAGATGTTTTGCCTGTACAAGTGTACAAGAACATGATTTCACGTTTGGGGAGGAGTCGCATTTTGACTCACCTCCTCTAACTCTTTCTTACTCCGTTCCTTCTGCTTGTCTGCAATACCGTCGCGGACACGCTTTGCTGCCTTGTTATGTTCAGCGGTTCGTACAGTTGTCTCCCCTTTGCCCAACTTCGCCTGTCCTGACACCTCCAGTACACGCCCCGCTAAAGCCTTCTTCCTTTGCGCTGGTGTCAGGTCGAGCTCCGGGTTGAGGGAGCCCGAGAGGATACGCGTATGGACCAAGCGGTGCAGTAGGGCATCATTTTGCGCATTTGTCCTGGATGGGAGTCTCACTATACACGTTGTGAGAACATGGACGTCTACTTACAGATCATCCTCTTCGTCGCTCGCCTCCTCTTCAGATTGCTCATTCTCCACTTCTTGAGTCACCTTAGCGACTTTTGAAGACTGATAAGCCGAGTGAGAGTCAAGATATCTGATATTATGTGAAGCCCACCCACCATGAAGGCTTTCATCTGGGCTTTACCTGTTTTCGTGTTCGACGGTCCAGCTCTTGAGGGATCAGAGAACACGACAACGTTAGCTTGTGACGAAGGGCCTTCTTGTGGCCGATTGTCCTCAAGCGGAATGTCAAGCTCTGGGGCACGATCATGTTCAATGAGCAAGGAACGCCTCTATGCGGGCAAATACTCACCATCGTCCTGATCCTCCTCGTCATCGGATTCGCCTGGCAGCTGACTGGGACCCGACCCGAAGCCAGACCATTCATCACGTTCAGAGATAGCTTCAGTCTTGATCTTGCGCTTCTTTCCCTTGCTCCCTTTTTCCTTTGCCGTGGTTTCTTTCCTCTTGCCAAGTACTGCGAACGAACCGAAGGAACCGAGGAATTGCTGCCCATGTGATTCCAAGATACGCAAAAGCTCCTCCTTCTCCGTGTATGCCATTTCAGATATTCGAAATCAAAGCAGTGAACAAGCTATTTCCCCCGGACGGGTATATGACGAAGACAGGATGAGCAATAATGGAGTAGGCGACCTTGCGGTCAGACCTGATTACCTTGCTTGTCAAGTTGTTGTGCACCCCCATAATTCGTAAGCGCTCTATCTCATATCGTCAACACAGACAAACAGCGTCTATTGAATGCTTCGGACGATTGTTGTACTTTCCGTTCTTTTTTCGCTGCTGAATATTTTCCGGACGTGATCAAACTCGGAAGAGATACCTTACCTAGAAATAGAAGTAGCAAAAGCATCCAGGATGCGAGTTAGCACTTGTTCATGTACTAAGGCGCTTGTACGTAGTAAGTCCTAGTGAACGAAGCATTCTATGAAATGCTCTTCTCAGATTATTGGTGAATGATCTCGTGCCATTGTTGTCAGCAGGTAAAAGGCATCAAATGTACAATTTCTTTGCACGGTTGGCAGTGTACAACGACGAGACCTTTTACTCGGTCGTCAAGGTATATCTCAGGCTCCAGATGTGGAAATCCGCCTACATATATATTTTTGTGAATTATCTACAGTCATGCATCAATCATCTTATGCAGACTGATCTCTAATTATCCAGGACATAGTCTCAGCGACAAGCAAGGTAGTTGTTGGCGTAAGCCGACGCTCCTCGAGTTAGACGCTGAGCAGCTATATTTCCTACAGATCGGGATCTCTTACTCCCCACGTGTACATAGATCGGATCGCGCGACGACCGCAGGCAAGCGCGCAATGCCGCGGCTTGTTAGTCTCGTGCAAGCTCGTGCATCTGCATACGTCTGCGTTTGCTTCCATTGGACCTCTTAATATCACGACACCATTGCCTATGGCCAGGAACAGAAAGTCGAAAGCACAGAAGGCTAGCAGCTCTCAGGTAGCTGAGGAACTCGATATCCCCGAGGAAGAGCAGTGGAGGATCATCAAGGATTCCGGGATCTTGGGCAAAGTACCGCAACCACCGAAGGAGCAGGATGGGAACCAAGAACAGGAAGAGAGCACATTAGGGGATGAGATATTCAACGCTAGCCTACTCGTCATTCCAATGTCGTTCTTGCTCCTTTTGATGGAAATGTATGTGGTCGCGCCCTACTCTGCCCGCGAGGCTGACTTCCGCATGTTCGTATACAGTCTGGTGCACTATCAATACGGTCGCAAGCCCACGTACGAGGCGCTCGCGGAAAGAATGTTACCCGGTGTACCTAGTACGTCAACGGATCATTGCTCAGCTGGTGGTTCTGACTCGTCACGGCATTCCAGTCATCTCAGTTCTGGTCTTCTACAGTGCGTGATTTGGCCTTGTTGTGTCCGTCCGAATATTCACACTTCTTGTACAGCTAACAGGTATAAGCACTATCGTCAGACGCAGGCCGTGCTGTTTTTTCTTTCTGTCGCTGTTGGCTCGAGATTCATTTGGATGATCGAACGCGCCAGCTGGCGGGTAGTCATGAAGCAGGTACGTCTTTCGCTGGCATCCTTAGAACAGGATACGATTCCACCGCGATACAGTGCCCGCCATTGGCTACATTGTGGGTCTACATGATCCTACAGCTGGATCTGGGACCAGCAGTGCTAGGCTTATTCTTCGTTGGCATCTTCGTATGGGCAACTGGCTTGAAACTATCACTCAGGCCCTAGTACAGCGATAACCATTAGGCAAAGTATTTTATGGTATCTGCGTAATGTATTGGACGAGCGTGCTGAATATCTACTGGACATGTATGCTCGAGAATACGCCGCTGAATGGGCTACGGTCTCTTGCCCATACGGCACCTTATACGAGCGTGCCATTACTTGCGAAGTCCTCTTGAGGAAGAGGACATCATGAAGGCGGATCGATATATGCTCAATCATACGCCGCGCCGGATGTGATCTGGAACCCGGACGGCACCTTGTATGAGCAAATGAAGCCTGAGACCAGGGCAGATAACACCTATCCCCGAGCTGAACGAGCGAATGTATGCGTGAAGGCTTACCGATTCAGCCTGTTACTGTCATGGCGGCCGCTCCCATGACTGGGAACTGGATGCAATTTAGATCTGGGTATAGTCAGTAATTGTACAGGTGATTATCTTTCAGGGTCATTGTCCACTGTCTTCGTCAAACCTCCGCGCTAACACTCGCACTTTGCCCTACACGTGGATGGTCAATACCTGCAACATTGGCTCTGGTTGGTGACTCACGCTGAAACTCAGACTTCGACCTTCCATAACCTCTCGCAGCACTTCTATCTGCCACCGAAGACGCTTGCCGAGCTTCCTTAAGGAATCCTTATGATGGTCCAGCCTTTCCGTAAATGCTTTATACACACGGTCATCTCGAGCAAAATAATATTGCTGGAGAACTCAGTATATGTGGAATGTACGGAAGTGGGGAACATACTGGGATTGGCTCGCCATGTGTGATATCCAGTGTAGACGACCACGCGGCCATCATCAACAGATCAGCAGTAGCGTTTGCAATACTGCACACTAGGTCAGCCAGGAGTCTACGACAAATCGAATGGCTTACTAGTCTTCCAAGGATGTAATCAGATCTGCCTTCCCGAGACCTTTTGTGGCGAAGCTCCGTACCGCTTCATCGGCGACCTGCAGAGGCTTCCCCTCAGGACCCAGTCGCAGCGCTATCGCAACATTGTCCACTTGAGACCGCACCCATTTGTCGCCCTCGCTCATCACAAGTGTTTGCAAGAAGGACGCAATGAGGTCACTTTGAGATGTCTGCAGTCCAAAGTCAATGGCATGCCTCAAGTTGAAGCCTGCGCAATAAGTGGTATAAGATTCGAGATTCAAACGGGCCGACACGGCTGAGACACACGTAGGCTTTTCAAGGTTTGCTTCGTACGGGGTTGTGCCATGTCTTCGTCTTCCAGATGGTTTACATACCGCGAGAACGCCCCTAGCAGTACGACTGCCACTTCTTGATGAGATTTCCCGATACGCATAGCATAGATCAGAGGTGTGACATCCCCGTTTTTCTGAAGAAGCAGCTTAAATGACATAATACGTCAGCATGGCAGTGATCCAAATGCACAGCCGCAAACACCTACGTGGAATGCTCGGTCCCTGACCTCCATAAGGAAAGTAATGTCTTTCTTCTCAATCGCACGGTAGACCTCAAAAGGCTTGGTATGGTTGGCACATGTTCATGAACGTCCTCGAAGCCTTCTCACCTCTGGATCTTTCCATGCTTTAGCAGCCTTCGTTTGAGACGACTGACGACGTGACAGAAACTTGGAGGAGGCGAGAGAAACAGTAGAGAATAGAGAGGTCGCGCTTTTAGGCTTAGGGCTCTCCTCCGAGCTGCTCTTTGGAGTTTCTGGTTCAGACGACTCCGGGGGGCTTGTGGCGCTCAGGGAGGGACTAGCTAGTGCAGCTTCCAACTCGGCTTTGATGCGCTGCTCCTCTTGCTGTTTAGCTAGCTCCCGTGGCGCAGCTAACTCTGCTTCACGCTGGATGAAAGCTTCAACAATCTCGAATCCGACGCTCATCAGCAAGCGAAACCACTAACCATTGTTGGGGAGACGAGCAGGAAGCAAGAGATCTGCTGGAAGCTGCTGCCTCACTGGGGGCTTTGGACGATCCTCCGTCTTGGAGAGACGGCGTGCAATATGTTGCACAAGATGAGCATTATTTACCATGTTAATTAATGTCGTAGTCCACGTTCAAGATGTGAAGGAGGCATGGCCAGCACGAGATAGACTTCTAAGCCCAGTACAGTGACAATGAAACGGTGGCTCTCAACTCAGACTCGGAAGGGGCCAGGGCCGGGATTAAGCGCCCGTATCATACTGGCGCGCGCCTATTATCGATCATGCAGCTTGCGACGACACAGTCTTCAGCCACAGCTACACTTTTTCTTGTCCTTCACGTGCATATCGGGCCTTGTTCATTCCTTCTTACCTTATCTTAGCGAACCGATACTGCATGAGCGGGAGACCATATGCTCAAAATTTGGAAGCAGGCTTGGAAGAAGAGCGAAGCGGCTGCAGCCGCTGCCGCGAACGGTCAGAACGGCGTCGGCAGCCAAGCTGCCCATAACGAGCAGGCAGTACAGAAATTACCCGATGATACCACGAGGAACGGTGCAGAGACTCTGGACAAAGTTACCACGCCTACAAATGGGGTCGTTCATCCTCGCGATCCTGATAATGATTTGTCAGGTGAGGATGATGATCTGACCCGACCCACCAAACGGCGCAAGATGGAGGCAGCCTCTGATGCAACGACCCCCCTTGGCCTCCTTGACATGAACACGGATGCGTACAGGAGTTCCCTGGACCAGGAAGACGTACTATCCCGTGCCAAGACGGAAAATGGTTCTCGTTTCATTCACATACCTCTGGCGTTCTCTGATCGATGACCCACCATCTTAGTGATCGCCGTTGTCGAGACCATACATGGTGCGGATCCTCCAGAAAACATCACGCAGACATTTACCGAGACTTGTCCCTATGTAGTAAAACACGAATTGATTAGACAGATCCTAACACGGAGTGTGGAAGCTGAAAGGCGACGTGCTGCCGATGATGGTCCTGAAAGACGTGTAGTCCTCTTCATCGTAGAGTCAGTCCATCGTCCATGTACCAAGCAATATATTGAACGAGCCCTCCTTTCTCCCCAGCGATAATTCTGCGATAAGCCGCTATGCAACAGAACTCGCACACATGGACAGCAACTTCACGGTCTCGGCATATACTCTTGCGATGCACACTACTGGTATTGATCAATGGTCTCGCGTGCGAAAACATGATGTTGTTGTGGTCTCTGCCAATGTGAGCTTCCTCAATTTGTTCACCACTGAGCCTCTGACTCCCGTCATAGTTGCTCTTGGATTCCCTACAAGAGCTCTCAGTAGACTTCTCACAGTCTCATCTTCTGGTAATCAGTGATGCAGACAGAATCCCGACAGTGCAGGCACCACATCCCATCATCCGCATCGTGTCTGAGTACTACTCAGTGATCGACCCATCTGTGAGGCCGCCAGCATTCTCTCTGTTCACCTGCTCTGCTGGTCGGAAGAATCGTGTCAACGTCTCAAGACATGAGGACCTACTCGATGCCATCGCGTATTCCATCAAAGGGGACGACCACCCGTTGCCCGACAGCGACACCCTAAATCGACCTATGGAGGTGGTGGCGCTATATGATGCGTACAATGTCAAGTTTCAGGAGACAGCTTTGGCTCAAACCCTCCGCCAAGCTGACACAGGAGGCTCGATATCTCCTCGGCTATTCAAGGATGCGCGTCGTGTCCTGCGAGAGCTAGGGCGTTGCGCGGCCGATCTGTACTGGAGAACGGTCTCGGACAGCCTGAACCAGCACCTGCAACATATCGTCAATAACTGGACGTTCGATATGCCCAATGTCGAGAGTGGTTCCCCTCGGTCCAATGTGGCGCCCAAGTGCGCTACGCTGGTAGACATTCTGAAGGCATGCGAACCATATGCGGACGATTTACGTTGCATCATTCTTGGTAAGCTAGCTATCCCATACCCCAAGTATATACTCAGACTTTGGGCAGTACGACGAAGGGTGGTTGCGAACATGATTGCGGAGCTCCTCCGACAGCTTGACGATGAATTGGAATTTGTTCATCCTGCTGTAGTGACAGGTGCAACTCTGACCAATGAGCCAGATGCATGTGTACGTCACATCATAACTTGTCATCGAGTCCGACATCTTGAGAATCCTGCTTTCAGTCCGAGATTCTTGCAAATTTCTCTGCGGGGCTATGTAATGTTTTGGTTGTGACCAGGGCATCTGAAGACATAGAGGTACCAAAGTCGTCTTTGGTGATTCGGTGAGCACTTATAACCCACTCAGCATATGGGTGCTCATCTTGCCCCTTCAGCTTCAACGTCCTGGAGAGCCAGCTGTCCTACGCAAACTCTCATGCACTTTCCTCTGGGCGTCAAAGTCACCTCGTGCACATGGCAGAGAGGGGTAACAATACGCACCATCGCATTCTCTCATTTGTCACCACACTTGATAACAAGCTACAAGAATGGATCACCCATATGGCCAGTAATCCATGCGGAGCAACCCCTCCGGGCAACCTACACGAGTCCATTGATCCATATCGGTCAGACGACGAGGACACAGCGGATAATGATGACCACCTTAAGGACCCCGTGACTAGCGCTCCTCTTTTCAAAAGGGACGCGATGAGCGTAGTCTATCGTTTGGCAGCTTCCCTGCAGAAAACGGAAGAATTCGTACCTCGTCCGTTATTTGCTTTAGTGACATTGCAGTCCGAATTAGATGGTTCCCCTCTATTCAGATGCACCGTCCATCTCCCAGAGTCTCCATCGCTACCACTTGCACCTGTGACTGGGCCACCTTGCACAACTGTCTCAGAAGCAAGAAAAGCGGCCTGCTTCTGCCTGTGCAAAGAACTCGCGGACAAGGGGGTCCTTGATTACCACCTTTATCCTCAGTCGCCTTTCCCGGAGACAACAGACTCGAATTCATTGCTCTCTGGCGACACCGCGAATACCGATGAGGCCACGAAGACTGAAGCTGCCGCTGTGGCGTCCCCTGCAACACATTGTTATCCTCGGAAGCGGCCTGACTTCTGGGTCAACAGTTCGCCTGTATTCCATGGTCGGCTCTACCCTACTATCGTCGCGCCAGGGACTTTGTTGGATCAGTATCATGCGCCTATGCTCGTCATGACGAGACTACCTCTGCCCGAACTCTCCTCCTTCAATGTCTGGTCACTTCACTCTGCACCTGTACATTTCAAGCGAGCAGCTCCCGTTGAGGTCGACGAGGAAAAATTGGACGCACTTCGCGGGTACACCATTCGACTCTGTCGACTACACACGAACAAGCCCTTCACATGCACTGCGGAGAGCATGCCGTACTTTTATGCTCCCCTCGCCAAAACCTGGGACCAAGCCGAACATCAGCACGAGCATTTCCCATCTGTGGCCGAGCATATACCTTGGGACGACGTGCGGCTTGCGGCTGAGCGACACATCACTCCACTGCTGATACCGGAGAAGCCGGTGGAACAGTGCCTGGCAGAGGGGGTTCCAGATGCCGTCATTCAGGACCGAATGGTAGAGTTCACACTGAGATATTTTACGGTTGCGATTCGCCCGGATTTGACCCCGCTCTCTGAGAAACATGACAGTCTGGTAAGGTTTCGGTCGTGACCGCATAAATTGACACTCACGCCCGCGAAATAGCGCGAGCAGCCGTACGGAAGTTTCTTTGAATATTGCAAAGCCCGCAAGCACGGCTTTGAAGGATGGTTGGCGCATCCAGACGCACCGATGGTGCAGGTCACCCCAGCCCCTCCACTTGTCAACAATTTGAACCCAGTTGTCAAGCCGCCCACTTATCCTTTAGCTAAGACTCCAGCCAAATGTCTATATTACGGTTGTGTGTACAGACTTGCGACTAATGATTCGTTCATTTAGACCTCATACCCGAACTTTGCCATAGACTAACGATACCTGCGAGGTCAGTTATCGCGTCTCAAAACCCTTCGGGATGTTACTAAGCGTGCCTCTTCGCAGCTCATACCGCACGACGTTGTTGCTGCCTTGTATCATGCGGCGGATCGATGATCAATTACTCATCAAAGAGCTGAACGCTAAGCTCTTTCAGCACTCCATTAGCGAGCACCACCTTCTCCCTGCGCTCTTCCCTCCCTCCGCGGATGCCGAGTTCGATTATGAGCGGCTCGAGTTCCTGGGTCAGTCACCGTGTATGACCCACACGCCGTGCAGACTTGAGCTGACCACATCACCCTACAGGCGATGCGTACCTCAAGTACCTGTCGTCCACGTACTGCTTCGTGACAATGCCCCGCAAGAACGAGGGCGCCTTGCACTACGCGCGACAGCGGTATATCAGCAACAAGGCGCTCCGGACAGGCTCGGTGCGCCTCGGGCTCCCGTCATATGTCCAGAGCAAGGCGTTCGTGGCGAAGCTGTGGACCCCGTCAGTTGCGCCTGAGTTCGAGGAGCCGAAGCCGAAGCCGGTGGTTACGCCTACACCTGAAAGTACTGTCGTTGACGGCGCGAATGGGGATGCAACAACGGGTGAGACCCCCGTGACCGGCGCTGCTAATGGCGATGCGACAGGTCAGACGTCTGAGCGTGCGGGCGTGGAGATGGGGACAACTGAGTCGTCCGCCGTGGGGAAAGAGGAAGAGAAGCCGGACACGTCTGGGACTGGTACTGCTCAGACGGATGCCGCCGCAGTCGGGATATCTGGCACTCATGCTACGGGTGAAGATATCGCTGCAGCCGAATCCTCTGGCAGTAACGCTCCCGGGGATGATGTTCAGATGGTCGAGCCGACTCCGGCGGCGAATGTGAATGGGATTGCGAAACCGAACGCGACTGCAGACGGTGGACAAGCGTCGGCAGATGCAGAGGTTCGTGTGGTGGCGCATTGAATACCCCTCCGCCGCGTTCTAACCTGCCCCTTACCGCACCCCTCAATGGGATACAGGCCGCAAAGTCTCCCGCGACGCCGAAGCGCAGCAAGAAGAAGCGGCAGAAGGACGAGATGGACGTGCAGTGGCTCGGAGACAAGGTCTGTGCGGATGTTGTCGAGGCAATCATCGGCGCGGCGTACCTGAGCGGCGGGCAGGAGGTTGCGCTGCGCGCGGCAAAGGTGCTCAACGTCGGCATGACAGACATCGAGCAGTGGTCTGACTTTGCACGCCGCGCGACATTCATCACGGACCCGCCCGCATCGACGCGCACGCACCGCGGGTTCCTGGAGATGCTCCGCGCCGTGGAGGGAATTGTTGGGTGCCGCTTTGAGAAGCCACATTTGTTGCTGCAGGCTTTGGTGAGTTGTTAGCTCGTTAAGTCTGCTCTGCGTCGGCTGATTTAGGTGCCGGGTAGACGCATGCGTCTATACGAGGGTATGAGGTACTAAACTACGATAGGCTCGAGTTCCTGGGTGATGCCATCCTTGACTTCTGTGAGTGCTTGCATGTGTGCGCGGCGAGTGTACCCTGAATATGCTCGTAGTGGTCATCCGATACGTTTACGAACGACACCACAACCTTTCTTCAGGCGGTCTCACTCTGCTCAAGGTAGGTCCGGCGTTCTAGTGCCCGTGCAAGCAGACTCATGATCACAGGTGGCCATGGTGTCGAACCATGTGCTGGCCGCATTCTGTGTCTACTGCGGCTTATGGCAGTATGCCTTGCATGCGTCGCCAGACTACGCCATCGCCATCCAGGCGTACTATGAGCGGATCAACAACTCGCGTGCTCAGGAAGAGCGACTCGCCGCCAGCGAGGGCCGACTTCCCGGGCAATATTGGCACGACACCGAACCGCCCAAGGTCTGTCGCACCCGAGTCTCATCAAGGACACCATGTCGACCTATTAATACAAAACACAGATTCTCTCGGACGTGGTAGAGGCGGTGCTCGGCGCGCTGTACGTCTCGGACGGATTCTCTGAGGCCAACATCGTCAACTTCTTTGACAACGTCTTCCGGCCGTTCTATGACCGGCACATTCGCCTACAGACCCTCTCGCAACATCCGAAGAAAACGCTCTTTGAGCTCATGCAGGCCGAGGGCTGCCAAGAGCACGGTATCGTCAAGGAGGTCGAGGGAAACGTCGTGCGCGCGGATGGTCTGTGTTTCCTCAATACTATACTGTCGCAGGACAAACAGCTCACGTTATATGCATATTCGCAGTGGTCGTACACGATGTCGTGCTCGCGAGCGCAACCGACCCGTCAACCGTGGCTGCAGTGCGGCGCGCATCGCTCTGGGCGCTTGACGCGCTCGAGGGCGACCCCGACTTTGTTGCGCGTACATGCGACTGCGGCTCGAAGCCCAGCAAGAAAAAGCAGAAGGCTTTGGAGCAGGCTATGGCTGCTGCTGGGTACGGAGACGATGACGAGGACATGCTTGCAGTGGAGAGCGCGCTCGACCCGGTGGGGAGCCGGGGGGAGAAGATGGATGAGGGGCAGTAGCACCTGTGCTTCATGCAGGCCTGCGCATATATATGGCCTGGAATGCATGCAATGGAATATGCAGTCTAATGGGTGTTGAATTGACTAGTAGCAAAGACTCTAAAATTCTAAGCATCGCCACCGGCACCGGACTTGCTCCTGTGTATGTTATGTCGCGTCAGACCTGACCCCAAGCAAGTGAGACCGCACGTACAGCTGGTACCACGCAGCAACGAAGGGGATGCTGAAGCCCGTAGCGAGGTAAGTAGCCACCTTCAGGCCAAAGACACGCTTGTTCTTGTAGTCGAACGGCATGTGCTAATTTCGCGCGTGGGCGGCGCAAAACATATCAGCCTCCGCACCATTTTCTGCACAAGCTTGAAGCACGCACCTCGTACTCCTCATGGCCGTGGCCGTGGGAGAAGCGCACCTGCTGGCGGGGGCGGATGAGGGCGCGGCGGGCAGCGGGGGCAGCGGAGCGGGCGAGGATGGACATGGTCGGTGACGAAGTTGACGGTGGGCTGCGTGGGAACGCGCCCTCACTCGCTTTCCTTCGCGTCCCGCGAGCGCCTCCGACGTCGCCCCGATCGCCTGCTCATCCCTGCACTCAACCCTCTCGACGTGTTGCTCGACTTGGACGCGTTCGAGCGCGTCGCTCGCGACCGGTTCTCACTTACAGCGCTCGTGCAGGCTTCGCAGCAGGTGATCGTGGCGTGGAAGGTGCATCATGTGCTCCCCGGACACAATTCAAAGACTGCCTGGGAACTGTGGCCAGACCGCTCCGTCTCCACCTGTTGCTCTGATCAAGTTCTTCAGCTATGACTCTAATCACAATCCCTCCAGTTCAAGGTCAGACTCTCATCTGCGGTGTTCGTCAGTCGAGGCAGCGTCATTTCTTGATCCGCTGCGAGGCACTAGTAATCGTTCGGTGCAAGCTGTCGCCACTTTCTTCTACACTCACGAGTCACGACAGTGTGTTAAGGAAGTCTTCCAATATACTCAGTCTCCTAACATGTGATCAGATGACTCGGACTCGGACTGCAAGGATCAGATACGAGCGCGTGCTCTGGTCCACTGTGGATTCCTCTGCAAGCTCGGACCTGATGGCAGGATTATGACTTGTCCTGATTTTTCTCTCTTCACCCATCGATATTGCGGCCATCGAGACGAGGCCTGCCACAGCACCCGACTGCTCTTCACCGAGGGCACGTGTCTCCAAAATGGACAGACTGGTGCAGCCTCCGGAATAGGTGTGTCCCTGGGCAAAGAGCCGAGGTGGAATTGATCAATACCTGTCGACGACCTCATGGACCCTAATGCCAGGAGGACATATCAGTCCACAGAGGTTCTCATGGTCATTTATGGCGTCCGTCTCCTCAGCAATGCGAGGACGGAAGCAGAGGTAAATTTTCTAGATCCCTGTCACCACAGCGAGAAGCGTCTGTACGACCGCGAGCTTCATTACCATTCGGCCATCACTACAGACTCCTTGTACGTCATCAAGGATATGACAGCATAGCTACCCAAGTGGAAAGTAATGCTTCTTTTTTGCCACCAAATTGGATCCTTGATAAGCTGATACTGGGCGTTTCTCAAAAGAACGGATGACCCAATGCCATCGACCACAGGGTGTCTAATATGGACTTGTCCCAGAAGCTCGACAGAGTGGTTGTCAGAGTGCAAGATCAGGAGGCTGCCACCACAGTCGCATTCCTGTATGTTCTACGCGAATTCAAAACCACCGCTGATAGTTTAGCCAAACTGGCTGCCGTGAACCGAAGGCACATGGTGAGAGTCAATCTACCTCAGCGGCGATGGACTCCAACGATCGAGTGGCGAGCTCAAGCTCGACATCCTCCCCCGCTTCAATTATCGCGCAGCGGTCTTCTGTACCCGACTTGTCACGCGCATGTCTGAGGTTGGAAGGTTCGCACCCGCGCCTGCAGGCAAGTGCTACCATTAATTGGATCTACGGCGCGATTTTCAGGGATCACTTTCGGGCAAACGTGAGGATGCAGAGACCTAGTGAATATTGACCACCCCTATGGAGGGAAATGATTCAAATGGAAGCCTTAGACGGTTTGGACTGCCAGGACAGAGACCGATGAAAACCTGGTCAGCTGTTGACTTACTTATATACCCGTACGATCATGTATTGCTGTAGTTCATTCCTAGGAATGTCTCAGAATATCAAAGATCCATCGTTCTCAACAGCGAGATGGTTTGATCTAGCATCCCAAACTTTCCTGTCATGATACAAAGCAGATGTACGCTACTATTACCCAGCGAACCAGACCGACCATGGGTAGGCAATTAGTCAGTAAATTGTATACAGTAGTCAATCAATTCTGCGCTCTACGCTCTAGCGCTGTTTGTTCTTCTTGTCTAGCACAGCTGTCGTGAAATCCCGAGTCGTGCAATATTTTTGCATCATGGTGTCGTGAGGAGAGAATATATGCGTACGCATGCATGTGGGAGAGGGGGGGTAATTGGGTATCATCCTTCGTGGTGGGCGTCGATGACATTCCGTAGGCGGTCCTATGTCGCAAACTGCGAACTTGCGCGCAGCCTTGCGCCGATCTTCCAGAATATGAAGCTATCGAAGTAGTTCGTCAGTCCCCGAACAAATCGAACACTTCCCGAATACTCACGGCAACGGCGCCATGAGCGTGGCGAGGCCCGCGAGGAGCGCAGTCGCGCCGACCGTGCCCAGCCTGTTATACATCGCGCCTGCAAACAGAGGGAACGCTGCGGCGAACGTGCTCCTCAGCGCGCTGTTCGCCGCCATCGCGCTCGCGGCGACGGGGCGGTACGCCGTGACGAGGTACGTGAACGTACTCGCGAACACCCAGAGCACGCCTGCGCCGAACGGCACAGACGCGATAATGGGAACGATCCACGGCACGGCGGGGTACGTCGTGAACGCGAGCCAGAACAGGCCGAGCGGGACGAGCACGCCGCCGACCTGGCCCATCACGAGGCGCGTCTCCGGTGGCGGATTCCCCCCGTACTTGGCCGCCTCGCGCCGGTTGTACCGGTTCCAGAGCGGCTGGAGCGCAACGGCGAGCGCCATCCCGATGCCCATCCCGAGAAACGCGAGCCCGGTCGACTGCACGTTGAAGCCGTGCTTCTGCTCGAAGATGATGGGCCAGGCTTGGAAGGCGAGGTAGAGGATGCCGAGGACGAGCGAGGTCCTGCGGGGGGTGAGCGGGGCACGGGTATGGCAGGGCGAGCACTTACCAGATGTCGAGTGCGAGGGCCATGCGGTCGAAGAGGACCAGCTCTGCGTGTGCAAGTGAGGGGGATAGCGTGGTGGAGGAGTGGCGGCGGCTTACTGAAGGGGACGTAACAGCTGAGGAGGATCATGCGGTAGACGCTCTTGTCCTGCCGCTCGATTGGCGCGTAATACCTGTCGTCGCCCGTCTGCTTGCGTAGCCTGCGACGATCAATTATGAGTACGAATTGTCGCGTATGCCGTCATTGAGCGAGAGCTGCCTCACCGTCGTGCCTTGCGCTTCAAAATGATGGGCTCGTATGTCTCCGGGACGATCTGTACAAAGAGACTTATAAGCGTTGACCTTGTATGAAGCAGAGGCGGGACACGTACGAATACGAGGCAGAGGACGAGGACAAACTGCCAGATCAGCAGGACCCTGTACGTCCAACGCCAGTCGACGTTCTGTGTAGAAATGAGTGGCTATATGCGCTGCAAATACGACGAAACCCACTTGGTTAATGAACCTGGCGCATATAATCAATGTTAACTGCAGTTCTTCGAAACTGCATATGAAAACACGATACTCACCCCGAGATTAGGGGCCCCGCCACGGGCCCAATGAAGACACAAAGGGTGTATATTGCCATTGGACTGCAATATATCAGTTTTCATTCCGACAGCACATATACCGTGACGGTAATGCTCACTTGGCAACCTTCTCATTCGTGTAGAGGTCGCCGACACTCCCTCCAGCGACACTGAGGAACGCAGACGCACAGAAGCCCGTGATGAACCGGAAGACGAGGAAGGTTGCTACAAAATCCGTTAGCACGGGAATATCCGACAGAAGTGGTTATATGCGCTCACCGATGTTGGGCGCAAACGCGGTCGGCCATGTCAGTGCGAAGAAGAGAAAGTAGGAGATTTGGTAGACGATGTTCCTGCCGTACACCTCCGACAGAGGCCCCACCAGGAGTGGTCCGAGGCCTGCGGCGAATTTGATTAACGAGTGATAGCCTAGCGGATGCAAGCTGCGTACCTAGCCCCTCGACATACAGACTAATGCTCAGGATGGTCACTTCGTGCGAGGTATGGAACGTGCTCGAGAGCCCCTCTTCCGTGAAGGATGCCTGCAGCGCCGCACCAAGACGAGGCAGCTTCAGCAAACGTCGGTAATGCGACACACAAATTGACGACGCACCATGGATGATGCGCATGTCGCGCAAAGACCCGCGATCGAAATAATCAGGACGACGATGGATTTCCTGATTGCAGACAGCTTCTTGGGGTTGTCCTCTGGCTCGAGGAAGACGCGATACGGGTCGCGGGCCTTATCGTTTGCAAGTGGGTCTACATTCGAATTTGAGTAAGTAGAGTCGGGGGAGGGGACGCGGGCAGGCGGCTGCTTTTCCGCGTCTGCCTGCGCTTGGGCGGCGAATGTCTCAGAGGATTTGCGAGACATGAGATAGCATGGACGATGTATTCGCGCTCTCGCTGCTTTTGAGCGAGGAGAGAGCGGAGCGAGATGGTGGGTGTGTTCTTCGTGGGAGAGATATGTTGGTCAGCCATCTGCGGGCAGGAGGCGGCCGCCACTCGCGGACTAGGCGTTGCGACCTGAGCCACTTGTCAAACATGGAGATTTCTCGCTGCACCTGCTCGCCAGAGAGCGCCCATGCATGACGTCACGTGCTTCAGCTGACCCAATTTGGTCCTCGCTGCGTCTCCGATCCCGAGGAACGCCGCCCCGCATCTTCTTGCTCATTCACTGAACCCCAGCCGTGTATGCCTTCGACGTGCTCGACCTCCCTATGTGCGAGCGTGCACCCCTTCGAATCTGCTAGTCCAGACTCTCTGTCAGGTGTCCCGTCAAACTCGGAGACTCGTCGTTGCCCATTGTGGTGCAGGACCAGGCGGGAGCGGGAGTCCTTGATATGATCATCTCACTTTTCATACGGCTACACCTGCCGGTTGATGCTGGTGAGCACTGAAGTAATGATACTTCACGCACGCCTGCATAGTCTGTCTGTGTACAGCGCGTCATCTTGCTCAAGGTCACTGTGCCCAGAATAATAGGCGGACTCGGAGGACAATCACCATATTGTTGGGGATCCCAACGAAGTGGGAGCTCATCCTCCGCTCACTTAGTCGCTAGACTTGGAAATGCCGACCTGGTCCAGCGGGGCAACTCGGTCAGCTTATTATAGCAGTCGCGATTCTCTAGGATTCGCACAACTGCTATCCCCTTCTATCTGCGACGCTTCCTAAGCTTCTTGTAAGCACACAGCAAACCCTGCTTCACAGATCTACCGGCAAGGGATCTAATCTAATTGGCAATCCCAGCACTTGATGCTCGACCGGTGGCCTCAGCAACGTGCGACGGTACTACCCGGTGTGTCCAACCCACTGACACGGCGTTCAACCGCTCCCGCTGCTGAAACCTTGGGCGGGAAGGGAACTGCTGAATCATATTGCTCAGCACTACATGCCGACTCGATGCACTCCACCATCCCCGAGAGGTTGACTAAGGGTATCGTGCGTAAGAACGTTGGTCTCGCTATCGGACCAGGTGCACCTTCAAAGCATCGTGGAGTGTACGGCCTGTACTGCAGGGGTGCTTCGAGCACGGGTACCCAGCATGTATCGAATGGCTGTCTGGCCAAGGCAGCGTCGAACTCACTGATCGCCCAGCAACGTCGAAGGCGAATGCAGCTGGACTCAGAGGGCATCCACATCCAACCCTGATGGTGCTATATTACTCACAGTAGCACCTCGTTGGCCGAAGCACTGCGCGGTGCGAGACAGAAATGCAAAAATGTCTCATTCCCCTTGTTTCTGGACGCCTCGTTCACGACCCTGGGGGGCCGAATGCATCTGGCGTATCCGACTGAGACCGAGAGTAGCCGCGAGCAACTTGACGATGAACATCTCAGAGGCCACGCTAGGGGTTTTGGAAAATCATTTCTCCACGAGGAAGCTAGTTAACGTAGTTGTAAATGCTCTTAGCAAACAGTCTTAGCTATCGGTTGAACTGTGTGCGGTGGTAGGGCGCGATAATACGTTCCGGTCAGTCAGGCAGCTGCTACAATACGAGCGATTGCGATAGCATGTTATCAGTAACAGCGAGTAGTATACTTGCGCTCTGCCCAGCACCCGCAACCGAGTGTCTGCAGAAATACACGCCCCGCACACTCCAGCCCAGCTCAAGCACGAGCACGGGGGACCACCTGGTTGGGCGCGTCCTCGAGGACGAGGTTCCGGAGGCGCGCATCCTCCTTGCGCTCCCTCCGTGCCTTGCGCTCTTTCTTGCGGAGCAGGCGCGCCTCGTCGCCGCGATGGCGCCAGCGGCGGAGCACCTCCGCCTTGCGCTCGTCCTCGAGGCGCAGCTTCCACTTGTGCGTCGCCTCCGCGCGCGCGATACCGCGCGTGCGGCCCTGCAGGTCGCGCAGCTCTGCCTTGACCATCTCCGTGAGCAGCCGCCGCCGGTACTCCTGGTACGCCTGCCAGCGCGCCTGCTTCTTCGCGCGCGAGTGCGGATTCGTGAGCTCCTTCGCGACGTGCACCTCCACCGGCACCGACGGGTCGTACTCGGCGGCGTGCGGCGCGCGAAGCGTGGTGATGTACCACTGCTCCGAGGGCGGCGAGGGCACGGGCGCGTCGAGCGTCGAGGGGAGGGCCGGGGGTGTGTAGGTGACCTCGGTCACGACGTCCTTAAGCGTGTCATATGACGAGGCTAAGGGTGTGTGAGCATCCTAGAAGGTATGGAGTATGATGAGCGGTATACGTACGGTCGACTCTCCGAGGGCCGTTCGGCTTGGGCCATGGTATATGCAGACGGTCCTCAGGAAGTCCGGTCGACCCGGGGATTTTTGGTATGGTGCCCACAGCGTAGCGCTTCCATTCGAACCGGTGCAGTATAGGATGCCAGAACGGCTTGGAAGTTGATAACCGCGTGGCGAACACACTACATGACAAGAGCAGTGAGTTGATCATCTGGAAACCGCTTTGGGAGGACGCACGGAAGACGCTGCGGCTCCGTCTCGCCCTTCGCGGGTGGGAAGAGGAAATTCCCGCAAAACAGTTGGCACCTCGAGTATGGCACCTGCCTGGACACGTTCTGCTTGCGGGGGTCGCTGTTCGCGCTCTGGTCCGCCTAGCCACACCAACCATACAAAAACACACGAGCACGCTCAGCACACGCAATATCAAACGCCCCAAGCCGACAAAGTCACGCACCGACACGTTCTCCCTCTTCAAGAACACCCGGTTGCTGAACCTGTTGATCATGTGCACCTCATGGATCCCCCCCTCTTTGTCCCCCAGCAGTCGCACCTGATCTCCAGGCACAATATTCCAGTACTTGATCCTGTCCTTCGGCTTGGTGGGTTTCGCTATAGCCTTCGCGCCTTTCCGTTGGGCGACGAAGCGCGGGACGAGGAGGAGGTGCAGGAAGTCCTTCGTCCACCGGTGATGTGTCGGTAGGAGGTTATGTGTTCTCAGGGCCGGCATGGTGGAAATCCCTTGGCCTCAGAACCAAGCCCGTACAAGCCTCCAGGCGATAGAAACTAGTTGCAGCCGCCGCAGAGTTGTGCGTTCCTTGACCAGATCCGCGCACTTGAGCGCCTATGTACAGCGACTCGAAAATTAGCTTACGTAACGGAAACGAAGGCAGCCGAATCGGTTTGCTACGCGTTCGGTTCGATCAGTGAAGGAGAACGAACGGCTCGTCCGTTTGGGTTCATTGGTTGGCGAGCGGCATGTTCAACTACCGCAGTACTGCTACTGCACTGTGCAGGCTCGGACGATACTTCGGAGGTGAATCATAGACAATTGCATAGACTATACATGAATGTACGTGCAGTGAGATATGCTGGCATAGATCTCTATATACAGTCCAATGAGGGGGATCAACCAATGGTACCGGTACCGTGAATGCAAGAGATGCTGAGGTTGGGTGGTAGAGCAAGCGTGGACATACAAAGCTGGACAGCGATCGAGCTCAACTGGACGCGGGATGGATAATGCAAGATCGGGATATGGGGACGGGAACGTTGATATGGATATAATAGAGTCAAGAATAGAGATAGATGCCGACAAACAGATCGAAAGCTGCAGCGAAAGCGACGCCCGCCCGCTCACGCCACCACGTCCGCGGCGCTGAAGCTGCTCCTTCTCCGTCTCGTGGGGCGCAGGCCTGGCCGCTCAGACTTTGTCCCAGGGACAACAACACCCGCCGCATTATTCGTCATCCATGCGCCTGCCGCGGCGACCGCAGACCTGACGCCGCCCTTCACCGGGCTTGCCGGGACAGTCGAAACCGTGTTAGTGTACCCGCGCTTGTGTGTCAGGGTGGGCAGCCGTGACGGCGTCGGCGACGGGGACTGTCGCAAACGTCTTGTGGTATTTGCATTCTCAGCTGAAGAGGTATCCTTCGCAGCAGCCGCAGTAGACCGCGCGGTAGTTCCGTTTGCCAGTCGTGGAATCTTGTTCGGGGCCTGTCCAGTTGCAGTAGTATTTGCATTTGTCTTCGAGAGCTTGGCAGCTCCTAGCACAGCGCCAACCTTGCGGACTGCCGCACTGGCTGCGGAGCGCGTCACGCGAGCAGGCCGCTGCTCCATGGAGGTGCTGGAACGTGTAGGGGCTGAGCGCGCCGAAGCGGGTTTGGCTCTTGTACGCCGTACCACCGCAGGTGCGACATTCAGCGCAGGCAAGACATCCTCCGAGTCCTCTAGGTCAGAGTCCGATGCGACACGCTTCGCGGCGGGCGTCTTGCGCGGCTGGCCCGGGGGCGAGATCGCGCCCGCCTGTGCCGCGGCGCGAGCGACGTGTCGACTTGGTGTGACTGGGGGCACTGGTTCTGAGGCGGTGGACTCGACAATAATGGCAGTGACGGTGTCATTCGTGACCTCCATCTCTTCGTCCGTCTCAGCTGGTGGTGTTGCTGGCGTTACGATAGCAGTTGTAGCAATTATTGTAGCGGATTGTGATCTCTTGATCTCGTCGAAAGCTGACCACTTGCACCATTCAAGCTGCTTGAGGTACATATATTGCTGTTGTGGACCAACCACGCTTCCGGGCCGCACTATTCGCATGAACGCGATAGCTTCCGTCGCTGTGAAACCGTATTTCCAGA
This sequence comes from Gelatoporia subvermispora B, assembly GCA_000320605.2. NCBI lineage: Eukaryota > Fungi > Basidiomycota > Agaricomycetes > Polyporales > Gelatoporiaceae > Gelatoporia > Gelatoporia subvermispora. The sequence goes on from KB445792.1 coordinate 2,461,071, forward strand.
TCAAATAGGCTCCGATAAGGGTCCCAGTGCGACCCAATCCGGCTTTGCACTTGCGTACAGACAAGTTGAGCGTACGTGATGACATACTTATCTACTACACTCACATGTACGGCGACGACACCGCCTGCTTCAATGATGTCGTCAGCCATGTCGATGAATTTGCGCACAATCTCGTCCGTAGGGTTTGTGCCGTCATCAAAGTAGAGATCATAGTGATTGATGCCTCGTTCCAAGAAGAGCTGGCGGTCATATAGTGCGTTATTGAGCCGTACGACGAGCTTCACATTCTGTTTCTCGAAGTAATCTAGACAGTTGAGGAAGGGTGTGGGCAGTTTGCGCTGGAGAGCCAGGTTACCAGATTTTGCCGGAGATGGCGCTCCGGTACCAACCTGTTCCTCTTCTTGCTGTTTCTCTTTCTCCCTTTTGATCCAGTATGGATCAACTGGGGACGCGAACGCGATGAAGTTCGGCGTGAGCCAGTTCCAGTCGCCGTTCTCGACCTTCTCGTAGTACTCGTAGTCCTCGATGTCGAACTCATTCATGTCGCAGAGCCCATTCTGCATCGCCTTGTACAGACCCCAGAGGCAGTCCTGTATACTGAGGTTGAAGTCAGAGCGACCACGGCCCGCGTCTCGGAATGGCATGAATTCCAGTTCGGCAATCGGATGGAAGGCTTCCCATGGCGGCCGTTGTTGCACTATCATCTATGCATGGTACTCAGCACACCTCATGTCGTAGCTGTTTGGAGGTATAGACATACCACATATAGACACATCAGCAGGGCCGCATTTGCTTTCCTACGAGGGTCAGTTGAAGAATATAGCACGAGCCGGTGTGACGCCAGTGTCTCGTCCTGAGCGTGACGGTCGTGTGAACGCCTAAATGGCCCTGAGACACTGCGGGCGTACCTGAAGTAGTTCGTGTATCAGGATGCATGCCTTGTACACCATCGCCAGGTTCAATGGTCCCCAGTCCTCAAAGAACGACAAGTACACGAGCTGATCATCGATCGTGAAGTAGTAGTACTTTGCGTCTTCATCCGATACGCCTGATGTTGACGGCTCCTTCGATCGCCGTAGTGGTGGAGCATATCCAGCCTCCGTTGTGATATGATTGAGGTACTCTGGACGAGGAGCCGGCTGGGGGAATGTTGTGAAGTATAACCTGTATTATGGTTGAATTTCGGCAAAGCGCCGGGCGTACTCCGATCGCATCGAGGCCAGCTTACCTGCCGCCAAAGTGACACAGAGGCTCGCATTCGATAGCCATCGCGAGATATGAGAGAAATGGCGATGGCTGCGAAAGCGAGATAGTGAGTGTCGCGACGAAAGAGGAGAGCTGTCGCGGCGTGGCTGAACGCGCTGTGAAGCCGGGTCACGGGACCGACACGAGGATGCGGCACGCGCGCCACGCCCGTGCGGGAGCAGGCAGTCTTTCGCTCTGCCTCGCGTATTCCATCCGACTAAAAACCGATGTGGCATCGTTTTCATAGGACCGCTGCGCGCCTGGAGTTGAGAAGAATAGCATTTCAGATGCATATGAGGAGTTGTTTCCCGCCCAATGAGACGTGCAGTATCGTCCAGCTTGAGATCACGAGCTAGCCGAGGCTCCGAACTTTGCCCAACGATTCCAGCGAGCGAGCGGGTAGAAAGTCTGTCCCTCGGGCAGATGAGACGCTAATTCGGGACCATACGACTAGGATTAATTGTGACTCTGCCTGCGCTAAGTTTCAGACCGAGATGTGATGGGCGGCTCCTGGGATACCCACCAGACTATGATAGGGCGCCTATTGATCCGCTGCGGCAGGAGTCGAGCCATTGGCCTTGTTCGTCGCGTTTAGTTGTGAGAGCATTGAGATGTAATAACTCCGCCTCGTTTGCACGATATAGTGAGGGTTATTGTAGTGCGGCGGCAAGAAGAGGTCAGAAAACGGCCTGACGTCGACGGCATGGACGATAGGGGGACGCGGTGGCGCGACGCGTCCCGGGACGCGTCGAGCAGTCAGCCTGCTCTGCGACTCTCACGAATCCCTGGCCAAATTCAGTACCTCAGATTAATACTCTCAATTTACACTCGAACTAAGCAGTCATGCCTGAAGGCCAGATCTTCAAGGTGTGCAGGGTTCACACGATGATGATCCATTGACTCTCAGCTGGCCCCTTTCCGCAGGCGACGTACAGCGGGATCCCCGTGTACGAGATGTGCGTTGGGGGTGACAGTTATTCACATCAAACGTTAACAAATTTCCTTAGGATGTGCAAGAGTGTGGCAGTGATGCGCCGAAGGGCTGATTCGTGGCTGAACGCGACGCAAATTCTCAAGGTCGCAGGCTTCGACAAGCCCCAGCGGACCCGCATCCTCGAGCGCGAGGTGCAGAAAGGAGAGCACGAAAAGGTCCAGGGAGGCTACGGCAAATACCAAGGTGCGCATCAAGCGTCGCTCGTCCAAACTCTCAACCTAAGCTTCCGCGCACACACAGGCACTTGGATCCCCCTTGAAAGGGGTTTACAGCTATGCAAACTTTACAATTGCGAGCAGCTCCTTCGACCGCTTATGGATTTCCAGCCCGAAGCCAAGAGCCCACCACTCGCGCCAAAGCATCTCGTCGCGTCCGCGGCCGGGAAGCCGAGCTCGCGCAAGGCGGCCGCAGACGGTGCGGCGGCTTCGACGATCAGCACACGCTCGTCGCGGCGGCAACAGAACGACACAGTGGAAGGGTCAGAGATGGGCACACTGTCTGCACGGGCGTCGGACGACGGATCCATGACGCCCTCACCGTCGGAGGCATCGTCGAGCTCGCGGACGCCCTCGCCGATCCGGAGCAGCCCCGCGCAGTCGGGGATCGTCTCGAATGGCGCGGCCGAGTACCGCTCGGAGTCTCCGGAGCCGCCACGCAAGCGAAAGCACCGGGTGGCGCAGGATGAGTGGGAGGAGTTGGACCGCGAGCGCGGCGCGAATGGCCTCAGCGACCCGTCGACATACGGGGATCAGATCTTGGAGTACTTCATCTCAGACACGAACCAGATTCCGGACATCCTGATCAAGCCGCCAGCGGATTTCGAACCGAATATGGCGATCGACGACGACGGGCATACGGCGCTGCACTGGGCGAGCGCAATGGGCCGGATCCGCATCGTCAAGCTGCTGCTGACCGCGGGGGCAGATATCTTCAAGGTCAACAAGGCGGGACAAACGGCACTGATGCGGAGCGTCATGTTCGCGAACAATTACGACGTGCGCAAGTTCCCGGAGCTGTACGAGCTCCTGCACCGCTCGACGCTCAACATCGACAACAGCAATCGTACGGTGTTCCACCACATTGTGGACGTCGCTATGTCCAAAGGAAAGACACACGCGGCGCGATACTACATGGAGACGGTGCTCAATCGACTCGCGGACTACCCCCGCGAATTGGCGGATATCATCAATTTCCAGGACGAAGACGGGGAGACAGCGCTGACGTTGGCTGCGCGCTGCAGGAGCAAGCGACTTGTAAAGATCCTCATTGACCATGGCGCCGACCCGAAGATTGCGAACCGGGACGGCAAGACGACGGAGGACTACATCCTCGAAGACGAAAGATTCCGATCCTCACCAGTGCTGCCGTCGCGCTCGATGGGCATGTCCTTCCGCAATGCTCAAGCGGCGTATCCCCCTCCTGGCGCGCCGTCGTATTACGCGTTCGCTCCTGCGAACGGGGACCGACCGCCCCTACATTACTCGGTAACGGGTCAGAAGGCCGCGACGCGCTGTGTGAACGACGCGACGATGATGCTGGATAGCCTCGCGTCGTCGTTCGACCAGGAGCTGCGCGACAAGGAACGCGACATGGCGCAGGCGAGCGCGCTGCTGACGAACATCCAGCAGGAGATCCTCGAGAGCCAGCGCACGGTCGGGCAGCTCCGCGCGCAGGCGCAGACGCTCCCGCAGACGAAGCAGCAGCTGCAGACGCTCGAGGAGGAGCTGCGCTCGAAGATGGGCAAGCGGTACCGCCTCGGGTGGGAGAAGTGGGTCAAGGACGAGGAGGACCGCGAGAAGGCGCTGCTCGACGCCAACGGGGGCGAGCTCCCGCTCGCCGCGGACGAAGACATCTCGGATTTGCGTGAGCTGTACAAGGAGCTCCCGGCGGATCAGGACAAGATTCGTGAGGAGTGCGAACGCCTGCGCGGTGACCTGACGGTGCACAAGAAACGGCGGACAGAGATGTTCGACGAGCTCGTCAAGTTCCAGTCGGAGGCGGGTACTAGTGGGCGCATCGCGGATTACCGACGCTTGATTGCTGCGGGGTGCGGCGGCCTACCTCCGGAAGAACTTGACAACATGGTCTACATACTTTATGAGGTGCGTTCGTAGCCTGTGCAGTCCACGCTCACTCTCTGATACATGTCTAGACTCTGGAAATGGAGGGGCCTTCGCAGGACGTTGCTGCCACGAATGGCGGCGCAGCCCCACATCTATGGCTGTAGAATTCCAGTGCTGCCTGGTCCCTCGCCTTTCCTTCACGGGGTATGGAGTTGGTCATCTATTTAGGTCGTTCGTCTATTGTGTAACTCGTAATATGTATAACTTGGTGTATTGCCCGGACTCCCAGCTCATGATACAAAATTGCACGGCTATGCACTGCTCGAATACTTGTGTACACACTCGAAGAACCACCGCAGATCCTCGGGGTCGACACCTGGGGTGATGCCGTGCCCCAGGTTGGCGATCCAGGCCTTTGGCTTCTTCCCCGCCTTGAAGTTCTCGCACATACGCTTCACCTCCCGCTCGATCGACTCCCGCCCGCCGTACAGGATGCCGGGATCCAGGTTTCCTTGCAGTGCAATCTTTTCGCCGACAAGTCGCCGAGCTTCGGATGGCTCGATGCACCAGTCGATACCAATGACGTCGTAGCCTGCTTGCTCGGCAATCGACGCTATTGAGGTGTTTGCGCCCTTGGGGAATAACGTCATGGGGACCGCGGGGATGTTCTGCGCTGCGAGTTTGTTGTGCACACCAGACGATATGCGCTGCAGAGATGGCAGAGAGAACTCCGCGAAATGATGGGGCGAGAGTTCTCCTGCCCAAGAATCGAACACTTGCACAAGCTAGAGGAAGAATGAGGCTTATTGGCATACACATCGAATTGGCGGCATACCTGAGCTCCGGCCACAATCTGGCCGACCAGGAAGTCCACACATACGTCCGCAATCTTCATCAAGAGAGCCTTGGACTCCTCCGGGTATTTGAAGAGCCACTGCTTCGCTTTCTGCAGGGTCTTACTGCCACCACCCTCAATCATGTATGCAAAAAGCGTCCATGGGGCTCCGCAGAAACCAATCAACGGGACCTCTCCATCGAGAGCCTTCCGCGTCATGGTGATTGCCTCGAAGACGTATCCCAGCTCCTTATGGACATCGACCTCCGTGCGCAGCTTGCGAACATCATCCGGTGTGGTCAATGGTTCGGGGAAGAAGGGGCCCGGGTTCATCTCGACCTCCATACCCAGCGCCTGCGGTACGACGAGGATATCGCTGAAGATGATGGCGGCATCGATGAGGCCTTTGTAGCGGCGGATGGGCTGAACGGTGACTTCGGTCGCGAGTGTTGGTGTGCGGCACACTTCGAAAAAGCCGTGTTCTGCGCGGACTTTCTGGAACTCTGTACTCAATGTCAACAACGTGCAGGAGGGTGATGGTATGCGAGCGTGCGTACCTGGCAGGTATCGTCCTGCTTGTCGCATAACCCATACCGGCGCACGCTCGGTCTCTTCACCTGAGACGGACGCGTTCAGAAGTCAACACTTGTGTAAATCGCTGAGTATCCACCTCGAGCGGCCCTCAGCAGCAGGTCGTTCTTGAGCGGGGGGAATCGTGCGTCCATGACAGTGTTCTCCAGGTGTCGGTACGAGTGAAGAAGGCGGAACACTCAGTCCAGTATTTCAGTTAGGATCAAGCCAAGTTTCAAGGGGCGTCAAGGACCACCGCGGTCAAAGTCGACGTGTCCGCAGTGAATTGCAGTGCAGATGACCGAACGTGGAGGTGCTGAGAGCGGAAAGAGGACAGCGGTGGAAGGCATCATGCCAACCCGATCCTTCAAAGCGCGTGCACGAGTGAATTCGGAACCCGGATACACTCGAGAGCCTGCTCCCATCTCGCCCGCATTCACACCGCTCTGGGAGTCTCGCCACGTATTCCGGATGTGACATACAGCTCGCATACTCATCATCCACGTTGAACCTATGCCGATCACCACTCCCGCGCAACTCGCTATTGAGTACGGTAGCTTCGCGATCCGACTCGTACTGGACGTCTCACTCTGCGCAGGTTCAAGAAGTCTGGCGAGTTCGACCGTCTGCGCCGACAGCTACTTGCAGAATTTCAGAATGGGGTGAGCGCAATCCGTGATGAAGCGTTGGTCGGTCATGAACGCTATGAACCTCTCATAGGAGGGCATGCCGGCCTTCATGGCCCGAGTAGAGGACCTCGCAAAGCAGAAGCTCGCCTCCGACCCGAAGCTTCAGTATATGCCCGAGACCGCAGTGCATAGGGAGCTTATGCAGGAGCTGGACAGGTCGGAGAAACATTACATTCGTCTTGTAATGCCCCTAACACCCTGCAGGTATCCGCTAGTGGAGCGAGCAGTCGCAGATGCACCCATACTGTCTGAGTCGTCTTTCACTTCAGGTCTGCGCCAGTCCATCTTGAGAATTTTGCAAGAGGATCGAGGAATCAAGGTCCCAGCTGGTATGCTACTACTGGAAGGTCTCTCATGTAGTCTCAGTCAATTCTCTCAGGACAAGCTTCGTATACAGCAGAATCTCCGAGCGACGTAACCCCTCGAGAGCCTCCTGCCTCTGCAAACGATGGGACTTCCTCGATGGAGGTGTCTCCAGTTCTGCCTACTCCTCAAGGTCTGCCCATAGTGGGAAATACGGAGCAACCTACTCCTACGGTAGCTCCGAACGCTCATGATCAATCATACTTGAGCTCTGCAGCCAAGGGGGAAAGTTCGTCCATGGACATGTCCCCAGACTTTGCCAAGCACCAGGAGCTCCCTGCGATTACGAAGAGCGAGGATGCCGTGATCTCTGCGGACTCCTCGAAGCCTCAGGGAAATCCTAATGCGGATACAGAGGACACTACCCCAGTTGCGCTTGCGGTGCCGTCGGAACTTGCAAACCTGCCAGAGGTCCCGAGTATACCGAGGGAAGCCGACAACGCAGGCGCCCCGATAGTTGTGTCAGCTGGATCAGCGGAACCCCCGGTGGAGACGAACGAGGCACCTCGATTCGCTGCCCCTGAGACACGGCCGAATGGCGAAGAAGTGCGGGGTGATGTGGAGGTGGCTGACGCAGGGAAGACGGAACAAGACATGGAAGTTAATTGAACAGGGTCCCGGATGTTATACTTGAGGAAGTCTTATCTATTTCGCATAGACGTCTGTAGCAAATATCGAACATTCTCAACAGCATGTATGATCCCTCCTAGTAGACTTGTGGCATCAGGCAAATTGGAGTGCATTGCAAATTTCAGTTCTTCGAATTTCGCTTCGGTTCTGAGCTTCACCGTGTCAGTAAAAGGTCTCATGCACCCTCGAGCTCACACATCGAGGCACGTATACTACAAGTTTGATATTGCAGGTGGAACCATTCTTGCGCTGTCAAAGGTTATCTCGGATCGGCCGAAGGTTTGCGATGAAAACAGATATGTCTATAATGTTGCCGGCTAACCAATGCTACATGTGTTCATACAGTACCAAGAAAGATATCATCCAAGGACATCACAATTCGTCACTGTCATAGCTCAGAGGAAGTACCTGTAGTCCGGGTTCAGGTCGCCCATGAGTTTCTTCTCATCCGCGGACAGCCCGCTGTCGCCCTTGGCCTGCATCGCGTCGCGCCGCTTGTTCTCCGAGCGTACGATATAGAAGTACGCAAAGTCGGCCGCGACGGATACGCCGATAAAGGCAATGCAGATGCTGTAGCCGGGTATGTACCGCGGCGCGTCTTTGGCGAGGAACGCGAACACCGCGATGATTCCGCCGACTGGGTGATAGCCCACGTGAATGGAAGGCGTAGAGAAGAGACGAGAGGGACATACTGTTGCCAAACCCAACCTGCCAAGCCGTCGCGACGGCCCTGCGATGGTGTCCGCCGACTAGATCACATGCCAATGATCAGATAGAAGCGGTCCGGAGAGAAGGGTATGAACGTACGATTCGTGTTGAACCAGCACACGATGACTGGAATGGCGGAGTACGTGCCCATGACCGCGAGGAAGAGCGCGCCGTACTGCACGTGCATGTTATCGTGTTTAATCAGAAGGATGAGGAACCCTGTGAGCGTCACTGCGGTGGGGAAGAGCACGAAGAGGAAGCGATGGCGGAAGTGGTCAGACGCTGTCGCAACTAGCATGGAGAATGCGAAGCTGCAGGCCCAAGGGGGAACCGACAGAAGCTGCGTCTGGATATTCCCATGGCCCAGGCTCTGAATGATGCTCGGGGCGAAGTAGGCTGCAGAAGATGTGAGTGAGCGTCCGATGCTGGGCGTAAGTGCAATGCGAACCATATCCGTATGCGGGCACAATCAACCCGAAGTACATAACGCCGCCGATCAAAATCTTGTCTGTTGAAAGGATTACTCTCAGTGAACACTCCACAAGGTGTACATCGACAAGCCACATACAGTCCTTCAGGATGTCCCAAGCGTTTCGTATTGTCAAAGGCTCATGCCTGCGCGAGTAGCCGACATCCTCGTACAAGCGCGCTTTGACGAATTCCTTCTCTTCGGGGGTGAGCCACGTCGCATCCTCCGGGAAGTCAGAGATCATGAAATAGAACAACGCGGAAATGACACAAGTCGCAGCACCCTCTACGCCCATTATATTCCATGAGCCGAACAATTGTGCGCCCGCTGGACAACGTACCAATAATGAAGATCCATCGCCAACCCGAGAATCCTCTTAAGCCGTCCATCTTGCCTATTGCACTGGCCAAAAGTCCGCCGAATGCGCCAGCGAGAGTGGTCGAAGAGTTGAAGAACGAGTAGCGTTTCTGTGTCTCGGATCGCTTGTACCACCTGCAGAACCTTTATCAAGACTGAAACCCCGTGCGACTAAGATCGGGACCAAGTACATGGAGATAAGGTAGAAGCATGCTGGGAAAACACCAGCTTCGACGAATCCTTGAAGAGAAAATGATATGAGCAAGCCCGTCTGAATTCCTCAACGATACTCACCAAGGAAGAATCTCGTGGCCAGGAGACCACTATAATTCTGCACCAAACCTTGCAGGACTGTTACCAGACCAAAGAGGAACATGCAGAACGATACTAGAAGACTTGTGATCAGCTTCTCAAGAATCCAGAAGGGTTGGTAACCTACACCATACGTGGGGCTTAAAGCGCTTGAGCAGGATGTTTGAGGGTATCTCGAAGACGATGTATGGAACGAAGCTGATGTACGTTCAGAATCAGCCGGTCGAACTTGTTTGCGAAGGTGCTTACAAGATGACGAGCGCAATATTAAACTCATTCCCTGCAAGGTCCAGATCCTGCTTCAAGCCAAATATCGCCGCGTTCGAGATGTTCACCCTGAGCGACAGCATCTAGATCAATCAGTTGCATCATCAAGGAAGCACAGGGACTCACCGATCGAGGAACGCAAGCACGTATAGAATACACAATACTGGTACAACGCGCAGGTCAATCCTCCTCATCAGCTTCGCCTCGTCGACATTTGGGAATCGAGCTTTGAGATTGACATCCTGTGCGGGTACCAGAGGGGTACCGGCGTAGTTCACCTCGACATCATTCAAGGCTTCTTCCTTGAGCGAAGATCTGGCGGATTGTTTCACTGACCGATAACACGGTAATCAGTCCCCGTAGTCTATGTCACCACCGGTGCGCGTGCTCACATTGGTCAGAGCTCATATCAAGGAGGGGCGTTACGGGTCGTGAACGGCGCAGCAAGGGGGGCCGGGAGGGACCTGGCAGGTTCGCGAAAGCCAAAATTTGTATGCGAGCTGCATTGCGGGACGCCTTGAAGGAAAGCCGAGTGGAGTCCGAGCCGTCCGGTTTATCTTAGAACATCTCAATCAGCGCGGTGCGCACCTTGTTTCCATCAAATCAGCAAGCTGAAGCAGCTGATGCGGCTGGGAAGATCGCGACATACCAAGAGCATGACGTTGCTAAATACAACACGCATACTCTCTCAGGTTGAGAGATTCGCATGCGATAGTGTGCCTCATTGCATCCCATTCCCGTAATCCAGAACGCTGGGAAGTTCGAAGGCGTCCTGGATGTACGTCCCCAGCGGCCAAGACGTACTGCTGGCGTCTAATGATCCGACGGGAAGAGCGCTCGATCCTGCTTGGCGCTCGGCCAGCCTCTTTACTTCATGCGGTGCACTTGATGTCTTTCACCGATCTGGGGACATTCCTACAACCAAGGCACAATGCAGTGCAGCCAACAACTGTAAGGAGAATCTGTCAACATCTTCGGGTCGCGGCGGTTCAAACTCCATTCCCATGATCAACGCTTCATTGAAGATGCCGTGTGGCGGAAGCATTTACAATTGTGGCCGCCGGTCTGCGGAAATAACCATCGTCACTGCATTCATAGATCCATTGCGGGCATTGTCGTGAACACAGGCGGCTGTGAGATGCTGGTACATGGGGCAGATGGTTGAACTGAGTCCTCGAGCCGTTGTTCGAAAGCAGAGGATGGACTGCAGCGCGATAGGAAAACGAGATGATCGTCAAGAGCACAAGCACATGATAGTCATTGTCTCGCTTTTATATGACTCACGTTCTGTCTATGGCACCTCCGGAGAAAACTCGTTCGAAATGCACCCCGAGATAAATAGATATACTGAATCTCTTGCTATCCACCATAATCTAGGCTCAATTCAACTCACTTCACTCGAGCTCTTAAATATTGTACAGCTATCAAACAGCATCTAACCATCTTCTCCGAAGAAGAGATTGAACCCGAAGTACCAAGTAATCTCAATGTTTTGCAACTCACAACCTGGTGCTCCCGGCAGTCTTTTTCGCCAATCACCTGCATATCTCACCTTCACCAATCGTCACCCTCTGAGGAATCCTGAAGCCCTCCTCTACGCGCTCGCTCCACAATTGTTTCACATAGTACCACTGTTTATACTCGTCTGCACCATTACACCAGGCCGTCAGAGTCATGAGATTGGGGCACAACGTGTGTATGGTAGTCGCGACAGCGTGCGGATCGTCAACCCGCGACTCGACCACAGTAAGTGCACGGAGAGACTTCAGCGCGACCTTTCCCTTCTGCACCTGTCCTGGCCCTCCACGAATAAGAGGTTGTGCATCGAGGGTAATTTTGAGAGACTCCAGCTGGGGGGCGTGCTTGGCCAGGGTCACGAGAGCCCCGCAAGTTAACGATGACCGGACTGGTCCATCTCCACGCGGATGTATGTTGGTGATGTCCAGCGTGTGCAAAGAGGCCCAGGCGGTGGCGATGCGCTCGAGGTCCGCGTCCATAATGTCGAGAAGGACGACACACATGCAAAGAGTGACGCGTTCCAGGGAGTATAATTCGAACAACGGGCTGATGTTGTCGATGAAGCTACAATGGTCGAACCTATCACTCAGGTCGTATTCAGTGCTTATCGTCAACTCCTTCATGTGCTTGCGGGGGCAAGTGCCAGCGATGGCCCGGCATAGCGTTCGTACCATCGTCTCGTCTTCTTCGGGTCAACTTGGAAGGTTCCCCGACTCGTGATGAAGGGACAGGCTATGCAGATTCGGGATGTCCGGAAAAGAGGACGTAACACCCCGAGAGCGGTGTTCAGCGTTATCCCATCCAGGTAGAGGGCGTGTAGTGTTTCGAATTGGCGCGTAAAACACTGCGGCCTCTTCGGAAATGGCAGGACGTGCAAGTCTGGATCGGTGAGTGATTCTGAAACTTCTAGGCGTAGATCGGAGAGGAATTGCAGAGAAGTGAGCTAGCTGGACAGCTCGACTGGATATCGATGTAGAGTCGGCATCTCCAAAGCGAAATGACGCAGATTTCAAAGACCCTGCAATGCTTCGGCGAATACTGACGTGTCAAAGCAACGATATTCCGTGCTAATGTCGACGCTGGTGAGGTTTGGTGAGGCGTCTGCCACGTTGCTGAAGATCGACATGATCTCTCGCTTCGACGAGGAAGCCTGCATGCATCTAAATGCAGTGAGTTCCGGTCGAGAAAATGATCGGATATAGGGCCATGATGATTCCCATAGGCACTGCAACTCGAGATATTGCAAATGAGGTAGCAACGGGGTTGTGAGACAGTGATCCCTGAGCGCAGAGAGCGTATCCGCCTCACACAAGGACTGCATGCCGGGCGGGGCGTCGGTTATCGTGAGACGCCTCACGCGCGAGGATTAATACTTGAATCGAGTCCAGTCGCTCGGAATGAGAGGCTCGGTCATGATCTGCGCGGTACCACAATAGACAACAGCAGTAGCAACTTCACGAAAACCCACGATTCCGGGGCCATCATGTCCACAGTCCCTTTAACCTAACTTACCAGGTTTCTTCGGGAAGACACTTGATCAAACTTACAAGAGAAGAAGGCTCCCCCCATAGTACATCTAGAGCAGGCTCGCTGAGGGCACGGCAAGTTCTGGCCATTGCGGACAGAACAGAGAGTCCACCTTGATCGTCGTTGCGCAGGCACCGAAGGATGCGCAAAAAGATGTCATAAATTGTGAAACAATGGTGCATAGTCCGGGATGTCTGCTGGGCCAACAGAGGTTCAAGATATCGATAGTCAAGACTGTAAAAATACTGATAGTAGAAGGACTGCTACAAAAGCGCCCGTGCGCGGCAGTGAATGTGCCAGCAGTGTGATGAAGACAGTGACTGTAAACACAAGGATCTGGTCGTTATACTTTACTGTTTCGAATTCTAACGTCTTGTCATGCTATGCCATGGTACAAATTTCCGTTTGATGCGTTATCTTCCTATCAGTCGCATCCCACACTGTCTCATGCCAGTGAAACATCAGGAAAATGTCGTATCTGCTTTTGCGCCACTTTTCCTACTTTAGGCTGTCAAAACAGAAAAAGTGAGAAAATCCCAGCCCACTGGGACTGGGATTCTCCTGCTTTTGCCACTTCCTGGGCGCTTACTGACTTCGAAAGACGTAAAAGCGGGAAAAGCAAAGGTGAGATTTTGCTGATGAACAAAATCGAAGACGAAACTCCAAAAGACGTACGTGCTTTGCGAACAAGATCTGATGCAAGGCTGCGAACTTCTCTATCAAGCATCTGTCGTCACCTCACGCTCACCTCTCTCCGCCTCCCTAAGAAGAGTCACCCTTTTGCGAGGCTGCACCCCGCCCCATAAGCGTCTCACATCTGCCCACTTTCCCGCCTCACTCTTATCCGAGGTCCATAGATGTGTGAGATTAGGGCACATTATGTGTATGGCATTCGCGATGGCATGTGGATCGCCGCACTGCGACTCGACGATTGTAAGTTCACGGAGACATTCCAAGGCCACCTGCGCCCCCTCGATCTGTCTCAATTTATCAAGGGTGATAGATTGTGCGTCCAGGGTAATTCCGAGGGATTCCAGCTGGGGAGCGTGCATGGCCAGGATCACCAGAGCCTCGCAAGTCAATGAGGACTGGACGGGCCCATGTCCGCGCGGACGCACGCTCATTATGTCCAGAATGCGCAAAGAGGGCCAGGCGGTAGCGACGCGCTCGAGGTCCGCGTCTGCAATATCGAGGAGGACGACGCTCAGGCAAAGTGTAACGCGTTCCAGTGAGTGGAATTCGAACAGCGGGGCGATCGCGTCAATGCTAATCGAGGGAGCGATTCTGCCCGTCGTCACGTTGTCTACAGTGTCTATTTCCAATTCCGTCATTTGCTTGTGGGAGCATGTGCCGGTGATGACCCGACATAGCTGTCGCAACATCGCCTCGTCATCCTCGAGTTGATCATCAAAGAATTTTAACTCGAGACGAACGGATAAGCTGCGCAGGCTGGGGATACCCGGAAAAGATGACAACACATCATGGGCTGCCTTCAACGTCGTCGTACTCAGGCAGAGAGTGTCGAGCGTTGCAAGCGACTGCATAAAGGACCGCGGCTTCTTCGGGAATGGCATGTTAGAGGACGATTCCATGTCTACGATCAAGGCTGCTGCCACAAGATGCAGGCGTAGATATGAGAGCAATCGCAGAGACGCGAGCCAGCTGAACAGCTCGACTGGATATTGGCGTGGGGGCGGCATCTCCAAAGCGACACGACGTAGATTTCGGAGGTCCTGTAGTGCTTCCGCAATGAGCGACGTGTCAAAGCCACGACATCTCGTGCTAATTTCGACGCTGGTGAGGTTTGGTGAGACGTGTGCCAGGTTGCTTAGGACCGACATAGTCCCTCGTTTGGACAAGGAATCCAGCATGCCGTGGAACGCGGTGAGTTCTGGTCCGGAAAAAGAACGGATATGGGGCCATGATGATTGCCATAAGCATTGTATCTCCAGATATTGTAGGTGAGGCAGCAACGGGGTTGTGAGACAATGATCCGTGAGCGTAGAGAGCGTACTACCCTCGCACAGGAGCTGATTGCTGGGTGGATTGTCGAATATTACTAGTCGCCTCACACGCGAGGCATAATAGCCGAATCGAGCCCAGTCGCTCGGGATGAGTGGCTCATTTATGACCTGCATGGCACTACAATGAGACAGCAGCGCAGTGAAAGCTTCACGGAACCTACAATTCTGGGGCGATTATGTTCCCCAACCCCTATCTCCCAGGTTTCCTCGGGGAGACACTTGATCAAATCTACAATAGAGGAGGGTTCTTCCCATAGTACGTCTAGAGCAGGATCGCTGAGGGCACGGCAGGTTCCGGCCATCGCGGCCAAAGCAGCGAGGTCTCGCTCGTCATAGCTGTTGCGCAAACACCGAAGGATGTGTAGATAAATGTCGTAGATTTCGAAGCAGTGATGCATAGTCCACGATGTCTGCTGGGCTAATTGGGATTCAAGAGACTGGCATCGAGCGATGAGATTGAAGAGATACCAGAAGAAGGATCGTCACAAAGGCGCCCGTGCTCGGCGGCGAATATGACAGCGCTGTGAAGATAGTTATCAACACGAGGACTGCCTGAAGAGGCCAATGACCTCGTGCATGGTACATGCATCCTCCCGCCGTGGAAAACTACCTCAGAATAGTGGAGAAACTTCTCAAGGAAAACGCGAGGCACTCAGACGAACGAGCTTGCGATGCAATAATCTGATAAACAAAAAAGCAACCAATTTACAGGCGTTCCGCCCCACTTTCGTACAATACAGAGCCCTCAAGTTTTTCGCCGCGTCATGCGCGATTCGGGTATCTACATGCCTGGGTCAGCGTCGCGATGCGAGGTACTCAGACTTCGATGGCCTTGACGGAGGGCTCGTCGTATCTTGAGGACTGCGACTGTTCGATGAGCATTCATTGGTAAGATATGAGCCAAACGTAACAAATGGGACGTACTGCGTTGTCGCGAGCGAATTCTTTGGTGGTGTCGACACGGATAGCAATTCCTCCGGGACTCTGCGCGAGTGAGTATATTTCAGCAACATTCCACGGAGGTATCGCCGAAAGCCTGCTTACGGGCATCTGTCCGGTGCTCGTGTGCTGCAGCTCGAGCGAGAGGACCTCCCCCACGGCTGACCTGTCGCGCAGGAGCTTGCGGGCGTTCAGTGTAGCCAGGAGCGAGTTAGAGTAGACTGATGAGGCGGGGAACTGAATCAGCGAGATGGAGGTGTATGGAGGTAAAGAGCACGTACGCCGGCCAAGGGTGAAGTAGAAGCAGATGTAAATGAACGTGTTCGGCAGGGCGACGATCTATGCCGAATCAGAAATCTGCGGAACATAGAGAGCAAGCGGGTGGGATGCGTACGGTGATCAGGGACAGGACGGCACAGACACTGTCGTCATATCACCGCCAACAGTGAGCAAAATGCATGCCGAAAAAGCCTTGGCACCAAGCATACCTAGTGAGGAACCCAGTGTTGATCGTGAACAAGATCTAGAGCGCGTGTCATTGAAGCTCTCGAACAATCAACTAGTGGTGCACTATCATACCAGCTTGTTGATGAGTGTGTCAGATCTGACAGAACATGTCATGTCAGCCAGGGTCGATGAGCACGGTGAACGTGGATCAGCGCGTGTGGATCCGGACTGACCTCTTGAACCCGGTTCTCGATCGGTGCAGCATGGTGCACAGGATCGCTGCAATGAGCACGTCGCCCGCCGCGGCGAGGGCGTTGACGGTCATCGACAATGGCTGAGAAAATGTGAGTGTGTGCGTGGTGGGATGAGGCAGCGAACTGACCTTCAGTCCGGCTAGCTGCTCGAATGTTTCCAGTTGCATGCTACGGGCACAAGTGAGTCTATTTGTTTTTGACAGCTGATCGATCGAACTCACGCCTCGATCACGTAGACTACGTCGAAAATCTCTCAGTATCCACCGGTAATACTTCAAATTCTCGAAAAACTCACCGAGAACGGCGCCTTAAATTTTCATTCTTGGTTAATATCGGCGGATATCTCACATGTATCGTAACTCACCAAATTCTCCGATAACGAGGAGCAGCTACGAGAACCCCACGCGTAAGGGCAAGCCGAAAAGGGGGGCAAATACGCGCTTACCGTCGGTGTTGTGAGCCAAAGGTTTCTTTCACTGACTAGATGCGACTTTAGCCCCGGCATGGCACTCCTCAGCCAGATCCAACATACGTTTCCAAATGCGGAGCACAAAGAAGCTGGTCAGGGCATCAGTATCAGATGCGTGAGAAGTCAAAAAGGGACGACAAACCTCTGGACGAGGAGAGCGGTGAAGCCCTGCGAGGACGATCTAGCAGACGTCGCAGCTGATCGTTTGTGAACTCACATTAAACAGCACCTCGATGATGAGGCTCCTGTAAGAAAGATGCCCATGAATAACATGCACGTCATATGTCGAGGCCAGGCTTACCACACGAGACTGCCCAACTCCTCCGCGTTGCCAAAGTTTGTGATCACGTACGTGTACACTGTTCACGTCGGTGGTGAGTAATTTTGTCGCCTTCGACATCGCCAGGACAAACCGGTATGCGAGATGAGCGCTTGATGAATGGTATCAAAGACCCATACAGCAGACACCTACACGAACACTAGTCAGCGATATAAAGCCTTCATTTGAGTCGCGTCGATTACCAGGAGTTTCAGGTGCCACCAGTCCGTTGGGAAGCGGACGAAGTAGTAGAAGATTTGCACGCAGGAGACTGCACAGGTTCATGAATGCACATTCGAAAGATCAATATATATGTCGCATTACCGCCATAGAGACTGCAACGCGGATATGAGCACAATCGAAATATCAGGACCTGTGCCAACTTACACGGCCGCCATCAGGACACCGACGAACGTCACACCCATTCTACAGAAAGGTTCGCATCAATCTCAAGAGCACGTTCGCAAGTAGAACGACGGACGTATCATCGAGGGCACCCATGGTGAATCGATGGTGTACTGACAAGCGCGAAAATGGGGAAGGGGGGGAGGAGAGACCGGTGGGGAAAACCAAGGCATACTCGAAGAGTTGATACCCATATAAATGCGGCCCCACACGCCGCTATGGAAGGGCTCTCTACGTCGAGACGAGCATTGTCCCTGGTTCCACAAAGAAAAAATGACGATATGGATATGGACAACTCGTGAGCGGGTTCGTGCTGTCCCGAGGGCTTCCCGGAGCACGGAGGTGCGCTGCTGTTCGTTTGCAGCGTAGGTTGGGGGTGCTTTCATCCACGATGTCATGAACCTCCACACGGATCGTAAAGTGCGTCTCCATTCTGGGACGGGAAGAAAGTGGACAACTCTGGCGGCTCCGCGTGGCTTGACAGACAGTCTCCCGTACTAGAGCTTTGCGAGCACGTTTCAGGTCACAATCGCGACCATCACACACTCAAAGGAAAGAACCTGCCCTGGGGGCGATATCGGTCCCTGTGCAGAAGGCGGCGCGAGGGCGAGGATCTGCGAGGACGAGGGTTCCGGCGCATGGGCATGCCATCCTCCGGGGCGTCTCCCCGCACGAGGTGCCCCAGGACAAGCGACTGAAAATTTCGCAGAGAACACGCGTGGCAGGCTGCAAAGGCAAAAGCACGATTTTCTTTGAAGCATCACGAGTGGAAAAAGACCTCTAGATGCGTTTGGGCTGACAGAGAAGAGGAGGGCGGGCGAGGCGCGAGTCGCGTCCGCGGGCGCGTCGCCGCTCGCGCTCCTCGGTACACACGCGTGGGAACCACCTGCCCCATCCAGCCCGGCGGATTTTCTGGACTTGTGCGTGCTCGCAACTCTGCAGTTCTGCGACATATCATGGCGGTCCGTCCATCCCCTGCTCTCCTCTGCTGGCCGACCCGCTCACGTTCGTTGACAGACACGGTGCTCTGCTGCTCTGCGCGCGCTCTCGCGGACGCGCTGCCTCCCTCGGCAAGTCATCATGCTCCCCTCCCCGCTCGCGAGACGCTAACGGTGCGCGCACAGGACACGGACGTTCGCGAGCTCGTCAAGATGCCTCGCCGCCGCAGCCGAGCCCGCGCCCGCATCGTCCTCCACCCCCGCGCCGCCCCCCGCCGACCCCAAGCTGAACAAAATCGTCGACGAGATCTCCAACCTCACCCTCCTGCAGGCCGCGGACCTCGTCTCGCTGCTCAAGGTCCGTCTGACCCGTCGTGCTCGTCCATTGCCCTTACGATATCATCTGTCAACCGCAGACGCGGCTGAACATCCAGGAGATCGCCATGCCTGCGGCGGCGCCAGCAGCTGCGGCCCCTGGCGCAGCCGCTGCTGAGGAGGAGCCCGTTGCCGTGAGTCTCCATTGATCATCCGCACATCGCCCGCCCGCTGACACGCGCCGCCACCCGCCCGCGCCTGCAGGAAAAGCCGAAGGAGAAGACGGTGTTCAACGTCAAGCTTGAGTCCTTCGACGCGGGCGCGAAGCCCAAGGTCATCCGGGAAGTCAAGGCGATGAACCCAACGCTCACCCTGATCGAGGTACGCCTTCCGTCGCTCCTTCCCTTATCGCATGCACGTCTGACGCCTGCTCGCAGGCAAAGAAGTTCGTCGAGTCGCTCCCGCAAATACTCAAGGAGAACCTGCCAAAGGAGGAAGCCGAGAAGATGCAGAAGTCTTTCGAGGCCCTCGGTGCGGTCCTCGTCCTAGAGTAACCGCCCCAACACCGCCGGGTATATATATCTACACTCCAGCTAATCGCTGCACACTGCTTTCCGCGCCTCTCACGTTGTCGCTGTGCTGCCCGCCGCCTGCGAGACAGGTTCAATCGCTTTCATTGTCCTTCGCCAAATATAGTACAGCTGTGGCGTCGCACAGGACAAAAACTGGATCTGAGTAAAATACGAAGGAAGACAAAAAGAGTGCTGAGTGATAACAGGAGCTGCGAACGAGCGTGTGCAATATCGATGTTCGCGTTCAATCCTCAGAGAGATATCGGTACTCGAACCGGAAATCGCTCTTCTTGCGCTGACACCACGAGCCCTCCCAGTCAAAGTAGACGTAGACGCCTTGCTCGTACTCTTCCGTGATCGCCTGCGGCTCTGAATGGCGCTGGAACCATGTCAGGTACTTGACGTGGAACCGCCACGACTGCCTCTTGAGCTCTTTCGCCGCAAGGTACCTGCAAAATGCCACCTCTCAGGATCATCGCGCCTTGAACCATGGATAATACACTCACTGCTGATATGTGCCTGGGTGGAAGTAGAACACATAGAACAGCGTCTCCACGTCGAGCTGCGAGAAGATACCCGCTGTGTTGAGGATGGGATTTGGCGTCTGGGGGTAATACGACGGCGTCTGGATAGGGTTCCTCGGCACGTAGTACTTGGGCCTGCAACCATTCATCAGCAGCGCGCTTAACACGCAACAATTCGCAATACAGACTTCTCGGTATCCTGAGGTTGCGGCATGCTCGAATAGCTGCCCTGCAGGAGCTTGTGCACCTGGTCGAGGTTCGACATCCGGTGCGGCGCTATGCCCACCATCATCAGCCCAACAATCCAACGACACGGAGACGCCAAACTAAAATACACACCCTTCTGCTTCACGTTCTCAAACGACATGACAAGGTCAGACAGCGAGCCCGGGAAGTTGTTCTGCCTCGCCTGCTGCTGCTGCAACGGCGGCATCTGGCCTACCGCCGCGGCGGACGGTGGTCTTTGCGCACCTGCACCAGGTGTGGGCTGCACCCCTGGTGGTACTACAGGTTGCTGCTGCTGCTCGGTGGCGCCTGGTTGCGGCGCTTTGACGCCTGGCGGGAACTGTGGCAGCTGGGCCGGCGCGGGGCTCGCGGGCATGACTGTCGCATCGGTCGCGGTCGAGACGATGGGCGCGTCCTGCACACGCAGGGCGAGCGTAGGGGGTGGCTGCGCGGCCTGCGTGGGTGCCGCGCGGACGGTGACTTGCGAGGCCTGCGCGAGGCCCGCGCCGTTCACGTGTGCGCTCGGCTCTGCCGGTTCTGGTGGCGCCTGCTGCCACCCTGGTTGGTCGCTGGACGAGAAAAACGAGGCGAATGCCACTTACGGTCGTTGGTGGCCCTGCAGGCGCTGGTGCCGCTGTTGTTGACGACGTCGATGCTGTGGAAAGTGGAGTGAGCGGACCCGAGCCGAGGTGCGCAAGCCACATCCCGGGTGAAGAAGACTCACGCTTCCGTGCCATGCGCTGAGGCGAGGATGTCGCCGCAGGCCCACTCGCAGAGCTAGGTACCGCCTCTGACAGTGCTGGTGAGTCGCGAGCAGAATACAGCGAGCCGTCCGCCTGTTGTGCCGATACTGATGCTGACGAAAGCATCGGGCTCGTCACAGACGGATGTGTCAGACTTGGCGACGACGTAATAGCCGAGGCCTGATCTTGTGCTGCTGAAGACGCCGCCAGTGGTATTGACGGTGCTGTTGGCGCTGCAGGCTGATTTGTTTGTGATGTTGCTGCTGGTGAGTGCGCGGCTGCTGGTGTCTGTGCTGCAGATGTTGGTGTTACTCCCGCAGCTGCAGCTGCAGCATACCGTACTGGCAGCGCGGCAGCAGTGCGTACTGGTGCTGGAAGACCCGCCTTGAGGATACTCGACATGGGTTGCTGGACAAAATTTGGATTTGGTGGTGGTTTCGGTGCTGCAGCGCTGTCAATTGAGAGTTCACTAATCAGTATCGCCACAAACGCACTTTCTGCAGCTATTGAAGGTTCTATATAAACCGTCAGCATCAGCCACGACAACATGCATCAGCAAGAAAAACGAACTTCGTAGTTGTAGTGCAGGCGCCTTCTTCAACACTGGACTTCCGTCCCGTTTATTACTACTCGCTACACTCTC
The DNA here is from genome assembly GCA_000320605.2 of Gelatoporia subvermispora B. Classification (NCBI taxonomy): domain Eukaryota; kingdom Fungi; phylum Basidiomycota; class Agaricomycetes; order Polyporales; family Gelatoporiaceae; genus Gelatoporia; species Gelatoporia subvermispora. Next base: position 2,482,435 of record KB445792.1, read on the forward strand.
CTCGTCATGCTTTTTCTGCGGTGTTCGAGGAGGCACATCTGTGATCCTCACGCATCAATATGAGACAGCGGCACAAAATAGAGTGAGACGCACCATCACTTGTGTCTTCTGACTCGTCCGTATCGCTCTCCGCATCATTCGCAAGACCGAACTTCTCCTCTTCTTCATCCAGGTTCAGCTCATCGTAAATAGCTTCATCTTCCTCGAAGTTATCATCCTAACAAGATGTGAGATGGCACCAAAACTTCAAGGGTTAAGAACGTACCGAGTTGTCAGTCACGAAATATTGCACATCCTCCTTCAACGATGTGACCCTGTCCACCGCCAGCGTGCCGTTGTCCAGTAACCGCTGAATGAGCTCCAGTCGACTGATGTGCCATTTCCGGCGCTCGTTTAGATGTTCGAGTGTGTCGAGTCGCTCTGCTGCTGCCCCACCTGCCTTGTTCTTCTTCTTCCCACTTCCTTGTAGTGTCTCGATCTCCGCCTCGGACTGTTCTACTTGCAGCAGTAGCTCCTCGACTTGTGACCGCACCCACTCCATGGTCTCCAGCTTCTCTTGCGCTTTCGGGTCAAGCTTTGCAGATTGGATGAGGCCCTCTTTCGAGAACGCCTTCGTCTTCATCTCCTTCTCGCATGCCTTGAACTTCTCCATTTGCTGGTGACGCGTCGACAGGGGGAGGATAGGGATCGAGCAGTCAGTACGACATGCCTTACACGCGGACCAGTCTGCGCGCACGTGTACTCCCCACACAGGAAGGCAAGAGTGCTTGTGTGGGAAGGCTTCGTGCATGCGCAACAATACATACCGTCTCAATGAGCTTGCGGTTCTCCAGTAACGCACTCTTGTCCTTGATGTCATTGCTAGCAACCCATGTCTTGATTTGATCTCGTAGACGCTGCAGCTTCTTTATTTGCGTCTTCAGATCGGTTTCCAGTTTCTCCTTCTGCGTCTGGTTCGTCGACGCCTGCATCTTCTCATAGATACTCTCGAAGAGCTCAACGCCCTCCGCGACCTTCTTGAGTGTGCGGTCGATTTCAGCTGATCGTAATACACAGGTCAACGGTTATATGCTTGACAGTCCATATCATACTCACTTTGTAGCTTTCTGGCCGCCATGACGGGCAGCGAGCGGGAAGCGTAACGGTCAGGAGAATAACAGCAATAATAGGCGAGGTAAGTCCCCTAGCTGTGCTAGTTGCGGTGGCTGAGAAATTGGGGTTTATTTGTTCACCCGTCACGTTCGCGCTCACGTGGGTAACGTCTCACTGTCACCTGTATAACGTCACGTTTCGGTTTGAAAGCCGCGGCGCTTTCCCGCGAACCGCAAATGTGATCGCCATGCATTTTGCGATGCCCACCAAAAAGTACGGCCGCATGTTACTCGACTGGGCAATGATTGAAGGAACAAAGTATGCTTACATCTGCCTCTGAGCCAAACATAATAAATGAAAATTGCATAAGACCTGCAGAGTTGAACGATAGTGGGATTATAACTTAGGTGAGAATTCTGATTACGAGACGTGCAATCATAAAACAGGAAAACATAAAGGGTACGGAGACATAGCGTCCATGATCAGTCAACAGAAAGCCCAAAGCAGACCAGTCCGAGAAAAGCATATAACGAAAATAGGGGGTGCAGCAGACGGTGTGCGGCTGCTTGATGGCTGGGAGAAACATAGCGGACGAGCGAGGTGTGCAAGATGGGATATGATGATATAGGCTGTGTGCAGATCGACTTGAATATGGATATACGGAACGCGGCTCTCAATGGCAGCGTGAAAAGTTCTATGTCAAAGATACATATTATGCGGAAATTTCTCATTGTCTTAAGGCGTATATGATGTGTCTGTATGATTAAATAACGAACGAGCTGCTACGGAAAGCGATAGAGCGAAGACAAACAGGGAAAGCAGGACACAGCAGAGAGCTCATGGACGCCAAACAGGGGGGCGCGCCGGGGTATTGAGAGCCGATGTACGGCCAGAACGCGAGCTTCTAGAGGGCGTGTCAGGGCGATAGACGGGCGATTCTCTGTCCGCCCGTCGGAGGAATTGTAATGGTGTCAGCGGAGAGCTTGGACTTGATGCGGTCTTGACGGATTTCGGGCTGGTCCCGCTCGGGGTAAGCAACGAAAATGTGGGCACAGACGGGCTCCCTGGCTCGGGTGTCCGTGGAAGTCCATTGCTCAAATTTTCTGCCGCATGTGTTAGAGAAGTTGAGCTGATCCACTTCTCTTCCCGTGAACGCAGTCGTGGAGAGCTCGGCGAATTGTCTGGAAGAATCCGGAATGCGTCAGCGAAATGTTCCTTTATGAACCTGTCAAAATCAAAGTGAATCAATAATATGGATGGATTAAGAGTATCATTTGCTTACTTGGAGAGTTCTGTCCACCCACCGCCAACACGGACCATGACCGTTTGAGAGCGTAATATGCGACAGAAACACAACTTAGGATCTTGATCTCCAATCCAGTACTTCCCACTTTGATCTTTCCAGGTCTCCTCAACAACTTCGATGCTGATGCCAACAGGAAGCTTGTTGACAACGTCACCGACCGCAACGTCAAGCTTATTCTTCGGATTAGCCACATATGGCTTTCTTACGGGCGGCGTGCCCTTTGCTCTCGGTGGCGACACGGGGGGAACGGTAGGAAATGATTGCCGAGGAGCACGTGCCCACGATGAACGAGTGACCGATGCTCGCGACGAAGTCATCGTGGAACGGTTGAGAGCATAGGAGGATACGTCGGAGAATGCTGGAGATGCAGTGCGCGTGACTGGAGTGGCTTGCGACCTCTGATTTGACATAGCACGAGGACGCGTTGTTGCTGGTGTCGACTGCTTCGTAGGCGGTGGCCGCTTGACGGGAGTAGCAGGACCGACAACGGATGCTGCACTGGCCGTTCTTTGTCGAGATGCGAACGTTGATCCGTACAGGCTAGATGTAGGTCTGGGCGTGCCAGCCGTTGGGGTCCCCGACGGGCCGGAGACGGAACGATTTGAGGAAACTGAAACTCTACTTGATGATCGAGGACGTTGACTGGTTGCCGAACTTGAACTTGAGCGTCGGGTGACGGGGGGCGGAGGAGCAAGGAATTGCCCACTGGAACTTGCAGACAACCTTGAATAAGCGGCCTTCTTGTGTGTCTTGTGGGCCATTGAGTTCGTATGAGGTGTAGAAGCTCGACTACTCCGGGTTGAGCTAATGACACTGGCCGGTCTCGACTTCTGACCCACGATACGGTCATTACCCATAGCTTCCAGCTCACTCCAGGTCTGTAGGATGCGTTCGCACTCCGACATGACCCGGGGATCGTGGTCCAGATTTACAGACGCAGACGACATGAGTTCAACAGCACTCTTGGTGAACTGCAGACGTTCCAACAACTGTTCCTCAGGGGGTATGGAGAGGTTGGATGTATGCGTCGAGACTAGCTCACCCATAGGTATTGATGGATAGCTGTCCACATGCTCGAGCAGATCACTGAAAGCGTGATCACAATGACGGACGGCCGAGGCGAAGGTGACAAGCTGGTGCATATGATGCATCATTTCCTGAGTACCCGATATCTCGTTCCGCAGTGACCTGAGTTCGGTTTCCAGTGAGGGGCTCTCCGGCACTTTTCGAGGCAGCTGGTCAGCTTCGGTAACAATAGCGAACAACGATTCGTCAAGGGGTTTGAACTGTTGAGCGTCAGGAAAGGGAACATCAGTCCGGCTCGTGGTTCGGGAAATATCGGTAATGCAAAGTGAACGTAGTCGCTGGCGAAGAGAGAAGATTTGGGCCTGTAGATCATTCAGTCGTTTGATTACCTGAGGATCTTGAGCTGCAGGTATCACCAGGAGACCGAAAACATCTGACATCCAATCGTGAGCTCGTGGCTCCAGCAGTACAAATATCTTGCATACCTTCATCTGCCTCGAACATGCCCTCTTCCTGAGACACGTCAAAGGATGTCTCCTGCACAGGTTCCAACAGTGGCGTCAGGCGAATGGCGGAGAATGCTCCAGTAGGGCTCAGGAGACCCCTTTTCGATGCGTCCGGATCATCTGAGCGTTGCGTTCGCCCACCTGCTTCTGCCTCAAGACGCTGTATCTCGGCTTTCTCTCGCTCCAACCTTGCTTGTTCCTCTGCTTCAGCACGCTCTCTTTCCAAACGCGCCTGTTCTTCTGCCTCTGCTTGTTCCCCTTCCAGGCGCGCTCGCTCCTCGGTCTCTGCTCGTTCTCTCTCCAGGCGCGCTCGCTTCTCGGCCTTTTCTCTCTCTACACATGCACGTTCCTCGGCTTCAGCTCGCTCCTTCTCTAGACGAGCCCGTTCTTCCGCTTCGACCCGTTCTTTCTCCTGGCGGACTCGTTCCTCTGCGGCCAGACGTTCCCTCTCCATATACGCCAAACGGGTATGCTCAGCATGAAGTGCTGCTTTGATCTGTTGCCCGAGAGTGGTCATGTTTGCCTTCCATGTGTCGCATTTTGATTCGATATCGTAGAGGAGCCGTTGACGGTGGACGATAAGCTCTTCCTGGGACTTGGAATCCGAGTTCCCGGGGTTTGACTTGAGCTGGTGAAGAAGCTCACGAACAGGCGAGAAGCAGCGCGCGATCGCGATGCCGTCTTCGTTGAGAAGCTGGTCAGCCTCGATGGAAAGGTTGGTCAAGTTATCAAGCGACTGAAGCACCGCAGGATCGGCAAGGGCTGTGTGGATAGATGTAAGAGCTGGCATGATGTTATCCAACTTATGTGACACTTTGTCGATTGTAACATCGAATTCGCGAGCGAGCTTGGCTGAGGATATACGACTCGCTTTCTGCTCCAACGCCTTGAGGGAGCCAGAGAGAATCATGCTATATGAGTTGCAATCCGCTCGAACAGCCTGGTCTGACGATAATGGGGAGAAGGTAACAGAATGCAAGGCGGCTTGCTGCACCGTAGCAAGGCTGAATGTATCGAGCGATACGCTAGTCTTTCTGGAGTATGCGCCGAACGAGGAGGCCGAGACGTTTGCGAGGAAGGGTATACGCTGCGGCAGATGATTGATGAACCCGTGGATAGCATCTTGGCAACTGCGCAAGCCGTCGAAAATGTCGGTCTCCACCTCATCAGCAACGGATGTACCTGCGAGTATATCCTCTATCATCTTATCCACACGCATGGTCAAGGTCTCCGTTTGAACCTGGAGTCCTTGGACATCGTCGCGTACGCCTACCATTACCTGGGACTGTGTCTTAATAGATTGCCACAGCTGTACCAGATCGCGCGTGCTACCTAGAAAGGCGGCCAATGCATCGGAACACGAGCCAAGGTGATCCGCCAGTTCAGAACCGACCGTTGAAGACAGGGAGGTTATGGGTTTGGCGACATCTTGATGTAATCGCGACTCCAAACGCTGCAAGTGTTCTTGTACAGTTACAGCATCAGGCCATTCGGAGGGTAACACATCGGCAGGACTCTCGGGAGTAGGAGGCGCCTCTAATGACTGAACCTGCTGGCGCCACATCTGCCCCTCTGCAGCATCGACAATTTGATACCGGACGTCTAGTGTATCCCTGTAGAGCTTGTCCATCTCGGCCCAGACATGCCTGGCCTGCGCCAAAGCTGAGGACCGGGACTCGACTTGATTACGTGCCTGCAGGGCGGCTAATCGCTGGGTATCTAATCGCTCTATCTGACCTGCAGCATCTGCTTTAAACTTCGGATCTATGTTCGGGAGGTCCAGCTGCATGAGAGCAACCCGTGCGGTGGGTAAGTGCGTGACAGCTTCCGCGTCGGCCTTCTGTAACTCCTCCACGATGGCTGGCAGTACGGTGATGAAAACCGCATGTCGCGCGAAGTTGACGCAAGCCTCGGTAGTCAGTTGGGGAGGAGAACCATCTCCGTTGCTAGTCGCGATGCCATTATCGAGCCTGTCGATAATCGAATCCAACCGAGCCGAGAGCTGTTCCGCTGATTTGCACGCCGAGTCCGCGCGCTTGACGGCCTCATAGCTCGAGTGATATTCCTTAGCAGACTTATCAGCGTGCTTCACGAGCTCCAGCGCGGACGACAGCTCCGCGGAAAGAATGTCAGTGATTTCGCGGTTCACCTCGTCTTGATCCGCGAAAAGTATATGGGATGGACGCGGGAATGTACTCGTCGCCAGCGCGGGGTCACCTCGCGTAGATAGTCGCTTGCTCAGCGCGGTAGCGCGAGACAAGAATGCGGTATCTCGTCGAGCGGTTGGATGGCTCGACAAAGCGATTTCAATATCGTCGAGAAGTTGTTGGGCGACGACCTTGTCCTTCAACGTTTCGACATAAAATTCATCAGCCCTGTTTGCGGGTCAGCAAGGCTCCAGTAACAATTGTGTTGTTCCAGCACTTTTTCCATTGCATCACGACATTCATAACGAACTTGCCTAGGTCTTCCATTTCGTTAATGCCCTTGTCCTCCAGTCGGTCCTGTTCATCCAAGAGTTCGTCAGGAATCGGCTTGCGGCTATGGTCGATCAGCTTGTCCAAGGCCTTCCCAGCACCGGCAATCTTGGTGTGCCGAAGAGAAGAGAGCCTGCTGGTGAACTGTGCGGCATCTCGGGAGAGGAGCTCCGCCAACTTGAATCGCGCACTGCGAGATAACGCGACCGCAGCAGGAGCGTAGTTGTCGGAGGCCGTGGAGGCAATGGACGCTACGGAGCTTCGTCGTCTCAATGTGGGCTCATGCTTGGGTTCCTCTTCTACGACGGCGCTGTCGTAAACAGCCGGAGACCATCGTGCGCGGGTCTTGAGGAAGTCGTGAATATCAGCCAGCACTTTCCGCAGCTCCTGCCAGGCGGCTATCCGCCGTTCCTCCCATGTCAACCGGATGCCCAGGAGCTCGAGGTTGTCCGACCTGTCTCGCAGGAGATGCAATAATTTGTCCAGGAGGAGGATTGTCGTTAATGTAAGCTCTATGAGATCCGTGTCCGCAGGAGAAAGGTTCCGTTGCGCCGCGGCTTGGTAGAGAGCGTCATGCTACACGTTACTGGAGACCATAGGCATGAACTCACCCTTGGTGAATTTCTTCAGTTTCTTGAGCTCACCGGAGTCAAAGATCTCTGTCTCCTTCTCTATCCTGTCATACTCCGCTAGCCATGCCTCCAGCTCGGTCTGGGAGGGAAGCCCAGGGACCTCCGCCGCAGATGCGCGTATTGCATCGAGGCCCACGAACACTTCAACTGGCGGCAATTGCTCCAGAAACTACAGCGACAGTGAGCATACATCATCAGTGGACATAAGCGAACAGACCGGAGTTAGTGCGATAACGTACCTTGATCTTTTCCTCTATCCAGGCTTTCCGCTCGCTGAACGTCTGCAACTCGATAACCTCGTGCCATTCCAACGCCTCCTCGTCGTTATCATGAGTGGAAGCATCGTGTGCATCGTGCTTCATGCTGGAGGTAACGGGTCGTGCGGCATCTAAGCGGTCATGGAGAGACGCCAGTTTGTCCCCAAAGTCGAGAGTGCCGGCCTGCTCGAGCGAGATGGTGCTGGGCTCCGCCGGCACAGCGTTCATGTCGGGTCTTCTCGATATACACAGTTATAAATGAATGGAGGGCAGTCTGCGTGCTGTACAGTGCGGGAGCAAATCATCTAGAGCGCTAGAGCATGCTGTTGGGTATGAAATGTGGTTAGAGGTGCAATGAGGTTTGCACGAGTCCCGCTCCGGCCAATTTCTCATAGTAAGCGCCGCTAAGAATCGTCATGGTCGTCGACGACCCAGGCCTCGGCATCGGCAGTCGTCTCGACAGTCTCGTGGTCGTGGTACGCATCGGCAAACATAAACGAGCAGGATACATGAAGTCGCATAACTTCCTGTCCAGAGATACAACACGGTGAAAGTACAACGGGTAGTAGCGGCATGCACAGCTAGAAGACTACAAATCTGCCGCATCGTAAACGCAGGACACCCAATACAGATGCGAAGCGAAGCTAACAGAGTGATAAGATAGGTTGATATAGAAAAGATGGTAACCCCGGGAAGGTCAGTGCAGCGAACGTCCATCACTCGGCGTAGAGCACATGTCGGTCCGTACTCTCCAACCACTGCGTCAAGTCCTCATCGCCCTCGAGCCCGACGAGGTCGTTGCTCAGGCTATCGCGGTATCGCAAGTTTAGGACGCCCTGACCTAGCCGCGCTTGAACTTTGTCCATGAGCTGTGCATGCGTCACTTGCGGATGTACGCGAATCGCAATCAGATCGTCTGAGACGCGGTCGAAAATCTTGATCTTGACAAAGGCTGTCTGCGGGTTGTTTGCGGATATCGGTGGGTTATGTGCTGCAGTCGATTGCGAACGCGAGCGACCACCAGATGCAGATGTCGCAGATGTGGCGATGGATGCGGCCTCCGAGGAGCGGACAGATACGGGTGATGGATCGTGAGATGAGGCGAGGGAAGATCGGGATTGCGATCCCTGGCGGTATGGGTCAATCTCCAACGAGGAGTAGCTGCGGGCGGCGTCAGATGTGCGGCTGTTTCCTGGTTGCTTCGACGGCAACAACGGGGAACTTGTACGAGAATACGACTGCGGTGCTTGGGGTGAGACCGCTCGAGGGGGCGCCTGGGAAGGCCGGCGATACGCAGACATTGACTCGGCTCGTGAGTGTGAAAAGCCCGTCTGCTGGCCTGGTGAGCCCACCGAAGCAGAGGCAGAACGCGGCTTCGTGCGCAGTGGCGCTGTGGTTGGAATGTCTTGCCCTGTTGACGCACGCGACGAGAGGCGGTGCCCGTAGTCGTATCTCTCTCCATCGTAAGCACGGCCCATCACGTCTGCCCCCTCATCATAATCTGAACCGTCCTCGGATGGTTCGTGCCTGCCGGATAGACGGAGTCGTTCCATTCGTTCGGCCTCGTAGTCCACATCCGGGGCCTCATCTGGTTGATCATCTGCGTAAGTCGGTTCAGACAGCGCCTCGATCTCTTCTATCCGCGGCGCTATCTCGACCTCTGCGTCTCCGGGTTTCAAGGCCAAAAACTGACGGATGAGGTTGTGCTCCAAGATGTACCGCGCGTACCGCTGCAGCTCGCACAACTTGTGCAAATACTCGTCAAGTTCCGCTCTGCGGGTCATTGTGGTCTCATTGTCCACTTGTTCTGCCGGTCCAGGCATGTACGGCAGAATGCGCGTGGAGACGTCTGGACGACCTGCTTCGTGGGGGAACATGTCCAAGAGTGAGACCTGGAAGTCGTAGAAGTCGTTGTATGAACGAAACAGAACCAACTGTCTCGCAGGTGGGAGTGGTTGTGACCCGGATGCTCCGTAAGGCTGGAACACTGCATTGACGCGGAACCAGTACTCTTCCGTCTCGTAATGGAAGGATTTAACATCGGCGGAAAGGAGGATACCCTCGGGTAGGACTTTAGGTGTTGCCGGACGGGTAATGCTGGTATTGGCAGGTGGCTGATACTGCGGCGTCGGGGCAACCACGTTTATGGCGGGGTCCTGGGAGGCGACCTGTAAGATAGATGGCGCTGATTGTTCGTCCAGAACGCCAAGGGCAATGCTCGTAGACTTGTATTTGAGCATAGCCTGCTTCCATTCTTCCACCCTTGGCAACACACCGGAATCAATGAGTGCGTCCACGTCCTCCACGGGTTGGCCAGTGCTGGGGTCTCGGATCTCAACGAATGACACCGGAATGAGTCCCGGTCGGCCCAGCCGACCGATAGGTTTCGCGACAAACCATTCGCGATTGGACTGCGCGACGACAGCGATAGTGTCGCCTGCCTTGGCTTCCAGTTCGTCCGTGCGCTCAGCAGCGAAATCGTGAACCACGACCGCATAGTACGTGGTAGTCTTTGGAGAGGACAGGGGGCGGCCGTTAAGCTGGCTGTCTCGGGTAGGACTGATCGTCGTTGGTGTACGTGGGCTATGTTGTCGCGAGCTATCAGCCTGTGGCACTACAGCGATCAGACGGGAACGCACGTAGGGGCACCCTTCTGAAACTCCTCGAACATGTAGGCGGGCACGAGCCCGCGGGCTCCGGTCATCGGATTGTGGGCCTCGTACCAGAGACCCTGCTCGTTGACGTCCTTGAGCACATGGAAGAAGTCACCTTTCTCAAACGAGAGCTCCTGGGGTGCGGTCGCTTTGTGTGAGTTGAGAGCTTTGATGACCTTCTTTGGCGGCACTATCGAGCCGACCGGCTTCGAGAGCGAGCTAGGCAGGACAATGGGGCTAGAAATGTGATGGTCTTTGTGACCGTGCAAAGACTTTCGAAGAGTTTTCATGAGCGGAGCGGAGGGACGGGGGTCGTGAGGAACGTGAAGGAGAGAGATGCGATGAGATGTTACAGTATGCGCTGCTAATAGACATTAACAGCACCCAATTTCCCACGGTCCGAGACCACCTATTGTTCGAGTTCTTCGACAAAGATATTCTCCTCCTCCGCACTTTGACGCTTGATGTCCGCTCGCATTACGTATTCGTAAACTGTTCGTGTTTTCCGAACCTCCAGGACGCGATATACGCGCTCAGGATTGACAGGACACGTTCTCCTAGGCGCCAGGCTATAATCGGATGCACTCATCCTGCTCGACGGCTCGCGAGTGCCTGCTTTGCACTCGTACGTCACTTCCGGCACTCTCTTGGCGCTCAGTTTTACGAAATTCTCGGTAGCGCGAGCCTCTCCCTTTGAGATTTTTGCTCAGTTCGTATATCACACCTGCATGTCCTCGGAGCCATGTCGTAGCAAGGAATGGCTGGACATTTGGCCTCGATACATGCCTTGCCGAAACTTCGTGTCATCCCCTTATCGACATGCTCGTGTTCCATATCCCCGTCGTTAGACTGATGCATACCTCTTCTAGTTGACACCGCCTTGATTTACGTCGCATGCATACCTCCAGAATTCCTAGAAGTCAGCGAATTGTCGGTCGGATAACATTGATGATGCAATGAAGCAGAAGCCACCGCTTCTCAGCATTGCTGTAGCCCTTTTCGATGATCCTAGGAGAGATAAGACAATGTACCATATGTGCCGACCTCTACATTTCAGATATTCGACACCCTGGACCCATGAACCGATGAAACCAATTGTGCTCGGCTGGTCCGCAATCCGCAGCTGATCACACGCATGACTGTGAGGTCTTGGAACATTCCACTTTATATAGTCTCGTGGTGGGCCTATCAACCGTGCCTATGTACTCCGGTGTATTGGTATCTCTGTATCCGGTTACTGCTACACTAGTCTGGAAAGGAAATCCACATGCGTCATCGGCCTACGCCCATCTCGCGGCCCACATCCTTCAGACACTCCTTAACCAAAAGTCTCGCGTCCAGCTCGACTGCCCGACCTTCCTGAGCCGCTCCACTGGCGACCTGAGTCCAACTGATGCTCTTTCTAACGTCCTCTGAATTGGCAGTGAAGTCCGCGGACGTTCGCCGCGCCTTCGTCATCACCCACGCAGTGGGCGTCTTGCGCAGTATTGAAACAATTTCACAGAAGATCGGATAGAAGTGGAATAAGTGCGCTATGCTCGACCGCTTGATGGTATCTGCAATCAATTGGGCAGGTGTAAGGGACGGGTCCACAGCTGCGGAGAACGTGTTAGATAGCCTTCGGAATTATACTCAAAAGGCGACTAACGAGGCTGTTCAAGACAGAATACGGAGGGAGACGGTGATAGCGCGGCCCACAATGTTCCCGGCCACAGCCGAAGGGTGTGCAGCTTCTGTAGCACGTATAGTAATTCCTCCTCCCGTACTCTGACGAGTAATCAGTCAAGGAATGTGATAATATCCGGACCCTTCTCACCGAGGGAAAGGAAGGTTGCCACGTAACGCCTCATCTGCCACGAACTCGATAAGTGTCATCCGGCAGCGTTCGAGCAGCGGCGCAAGACTGAGTACGGCGACACGTCTCCGGGCGGGTATTTGGTCTATATCCGTTCGACGTCTATGAGACTCGAAGTCCCCAAATTTAATGAGCCACTTACCTTTTGCTGTATCTGAACAAATCAGGAACAGCAGGTCGAAGCACCAGTATGCGAATCGTTCCCGCGGTAAGAACCGGCCTGTCTCCGTCGTGCCCAAACCAACGTCGGTTTCTCCAAACTTGTCCAACTTCTCGAACTCGGAGGATAGACTGCTGTCTGGGCGCGTTGCATCACGGCTACTATGAGTCGCCGGCTTGCCGTCTGAGAGAGGCGGTGATGGAGGTATGTAGGACTCCGTGTCGCGCAGTTTGCTGCCTTGCTGCAATACTTTGGCGAGCTGGGAGACTACGTAGTCTGGTATGTTGCGCTCTCCCAAGTAGGGTACGACGTCTATTTCCAGCGCTGCAACTAGTGCGAGGTCAAAGTTCTCATCTTCCTGCTGCAGATTAAGTGGCAGGTTCAGCGCAGCCGAGCTACACAAGTCTTTGGTTAAGCGGTCACTTTCGTGCCGGAAACGACAATGTACACACCAGTCTGCGAGGATACCTCCACGGAAGGTTTCCACGACCTGTCTCCAAATCCCTTCTACACGATCGCTTGGAATATCTAGAAACGCGTCAGATAAATATCACGGACAACTTGCCATATACGCACGTTCGCTCAAAGCTCGCATCTGCTTCCCACATTCTTTCACAATGCGGAGGAAATTGGTGGTAGCGGTCTTCCAGAGAGGCGGGTCTTTGTTGTACTTGGAAGGCGAAGGACATTCATATTTCAATTTCATCGGTATACCGTAGGCCTAGTTGCCAGACGATTATGGGCAAAGTCGAGGGAAGTGACACTCGTGACACTTACAGAGAATATCGTCTCCAGCGTCCCATCGGCGTAGATGTCTGCTTGTTCCTTGAATTTCAAGTAGAGATCGACAAGAATGGGCATGGCCTTCTTCGAAAGTGCGATGTACGTGACTCTCTTCTGAGAACACAGATAGGTCGGTACAGCAAAAATGGTGACAATCAGTGTACGTACATTTTGCACATCGAATGCAGCAATGAATGGGAGGGTGACATATTCGGACAAATCTCGTAGAACCAAAGAAGCCGCTCCAGGTACGGTTAGGTCAATACTATCGACGGTCTCCATGATGATCGCCTAGGCGAGCACAGCGTTCAGGGACTGTCTGAGATTCAGCGCCGTTGACGAGCGTACCTGGACTGGGCCGAGGACATCTGTATCTGGTCGGAAGTCGGGGGACTCCGAGTACGTCAGGATTCCTGGTAACACAGCCAGGGATTAGACTCCGATAGATGACGGGTCCCAAGGAACTGCCATACCCTTCAGGACGACCATGAGTCGAGTAAGCCTGTCAATTACCCATTCGCTGTCCTGGAATTTACGAGCGACGCTCCTAGTACTGCGAACAACGTCCACATACGCCAACATACTATCCTGCGTGAATGGCGCAATTCTGGCAGCGCCTGAACCTGGAGATGCTACGGGAGTCTTCGGGCCCTTCGCAAGGACGGCGCCGCCCATCTCGTCGCAGGCTTGCCACACCCTCTCGAGAGCCTGCACAGCACGTTCGTGCGCGTCTTCCGGAGCGTTGGCGCAAGCCTTGATGGCTTTCTCCAGGCAACGCAATGCAGCCGCGCTGATCGTGCGACTATCGTTGACCCAGGAGTCCTGGACGTGACCCACAAATACATCCCAGGCTTTCTCAAACGATTCCAGTAACATAATTTTTGTCGTGAGGAAGTCGTTGAAGATCGAGCCAATGGACTGCAGTGCCAGGATCTTTGATTCATTCCATTGCAGTAGTTGCTGAGAAGAGGGGTCCTCCGCAGTCGTATTACGGATGGCTGTTGTGATAGAATCGAGCAGGGGGAATGTGACCTTCCAGATACACTCGTCCCATGTCACCAGACTGAGTGTCGCACCGTATAATTGCAGTGTCCGGAAGAGGGTCTGGATGGCTCCTACGCGCACCTCTGGTCGTGCATCCGTGCAGAGACCAAGGACCTCCAACAAGAGATACATCCAAAGACCACTGTACTCGGGCTCCTTCTCGACATCCTTGCGTTTCGCCTGGATCGAGTCTGAGACTCCCCACAGTAGACTCTCTGCAGCAGTCAGAGCAATGTTCGTGTCGGCCTGCCTTCCGAACTGGCCAAGGGTGCTGATGCAAAGACGCAAATGTTCCGACGACAGAGAGGATAAGGAGTCACAGACCAAAGTCAGCGACTGGAAAGCGATCTTCACGAGCGACGCATATCCTTTCTCGGATGGCGGCCCTGCCAGGTTGAACTGACTGCGTTGTGGCTCAGACGTCGTAGGTGACGCCACCTCCTCCGATATAACGGAGAGAACAGCACCTGTGGGCTTGCAGACGCTGCTCAACATCTCGAAGATGATCTCCCATCCAACTACCAAAGTGTGACCTGACGACTGCAAGATCTGGTGCAGCGTATCGTATCCCATCCTCCGAAGCTCGATGTTCGTGCTTCCAGAGGCAGTCGTCTCGCTTGGAATGACCTGTTGGGCAAGAACCTCTAGAACTCTCTGTTGTACCTGTGGTTGCATGTCGCCTGTAGTCGAGATATTACGAGGTACAATAGTGAGGATATCATCAAGGATACTCGCAGCCTGTATGCGAATGTTTGACGGGGCCTGGGCATCGCGGATGACAGACAACAGGTGTTGAGTAATGGGATTCCAGGCAACTTCAGGTGATCTGTAGATAAGACGATGAATGTTCAAGGTCGCTACACTCCCTAATTTGCTGACACCGAAATCGCCTGAACGCTGGAAACACATCAGTTCTCTTCCTTCCAACGACAATGACACGACAGCTTACAACAAGGACCTTGGACGATTGAATGCCACTTACTCTTCGCCGATGAGCAGGCTCGCTCGGCGTAGACAAGCTATGCTGAATCTCGTCAAAAGAGTCTGACGCGGATGCAGCAGACCCAGAGGCTTCGGATTGCATCTTGATCATAGCTGCGCTCAGCTTGCAAAGCGCCTCAATGAAGTGCCGGAACGCATTATCATCCAAGTTCTTTGAAGTGTCGAACACGCGTTGTATAGCATGTTGCATGCTCTCCGGCTCTAGATCCGCCAATAACGGGTGCCGTGGTCCAGATGAAGGAGCATTCTGAAGAGCGCCGCCAGTGCCGCTTGGTAGACTTGATGTACGGTTTGACGGGGAACTGACTGATCCCTGCCCGCTCACCACCCGCTTGACCACAAAGGGACGAGCAGCACGTAGCGTAAGCAAATGGTCTGCGTTCTGCAATGCCTCTAGGACGTCGAACCACCCTTCTCCGAGACTTCCTGCGAGGAATAATGCACTTGATATGAGCACCTTCAGACATGCGAGGTTGCGCTCGGAAAGGCCTGGTGGTTGTGCCGCTGAGACGCCAGGAATGGACAGGCCCAAATTCTCCGAGAAGGCAGTGACCGCAGAACTGGGAGTATTCGGTTCGGCATATGCGCTGGCAGGCGTATCCAGGCTGGAAACGACCCTAGCCGGGATGGCAAGCTTAGCAAGGCTGGTGAAGAACGCGTCCCGAGGAGTCGACAGCCCGAGCATGCCCGATACCGTAGCGAGGGCTTGGTAGCTCGATAGTACGTCTACAAAAAGCTCATCGGACAAGTTCGTCGAGATGATGAATGATAGGGCTGCGAGAAGGGCCGGCCATCCATTTTCGATCATGTCCCGTACGGTGCGTATGCCCTTCGTGGTCGACTCATCCGGGGGCAGGGTGGAGAGATCCAAAGCTGGTGGGGCGCGAATGACAGGCTCTCCCGCGGCTCGCGGTCTCTGTATCATGATCGAGTTGTACAGCGGACCAGTGTACGCCGCCAAGCCTTCGCATAACGACACGAAGCACTGCACACCCAAAAGGTATACGTATGACTCGGGTATCGGGGGAACATCTGCTTTGTCGAGCTGGTCGATGCTGCAAATTGTACATCAGAGCGGAAGACGATGGCTGGTCATGTCATGCTGTCAGCAGACTCACCACTGTATCTTCATGGCAGATGTCTGCACGCTGAGCCCTGATTCACTTGTCATCATACTCGCCATGCCTGACACGGTGGCACTGGCGGCGCTAGCGACCATTCCTGCTACCCCACCCACGTCCAATCCATATGCGCCCTCAGATCCAGAGCCAGCGTAAACTCCAACGCCAGCCATCTGAGCACATACACCGAGCATGGCGGGCTTCTCTGTGACGAGGCGTTTCAAGGCAGCGATCAGGGAGATGAACACCTTGGATCCAGATCCTTCGGCGTCATACCGATCCCATATGTTCCGCATCAGCTCAGCATCGCTGCATAGTCTGGGTGATGAATGCGATCAGGCGATCTGTAACCTAGCATACAAGTGAGTGACGCACCCTCGCATGATTTCCATGGCAAGGACCCGCATCCATGTTGGACGTGTGCCCTGAGTATGGCTGTTGTCCGTAGACTCGATATTGCCACCTTCAGAGCCTATGATCTTGATCAGTAGCATTGTGAACACTTCAGCTTCCGTCTTGAGCTCTAGCGAGAATTGTTTGAGTAGAAGGAAGACAACGCGAGTTGCGCGCAACGTTAATGGGAAATTAGGACGATCCGACAATGATTTGAGTAGAAGGGGACACAGATGATGTTGAAGTAAGAGCAAGAGCTCTGTATGCTGCAAAACTCCATTATTCGCATTATCTTCGGATACTTCGATCGTACGTACCTTGCGGAATAGATCATAGTAATTTGTGAGAACACTCTCGATTAACTCAAGGGCGAAGGTTTTGCGTAGGAACTCGAGTTTCAGGAATCGGGGCCGTTCCGAGTTAGCAAGTAGGCACAGATCCTCAAATACTGCAAAGGTGTCCTGAGCGGAAGGTCCCAAGGATTTCGTTGATCCGTTGGGAAGTGTTACTTCGATGAGTGAGCCTGCCTCGAGGTCTGCTCTCCTATCCTCGTCTACGACTTTGTCAAAAATGAACATCACTAACTGCCGCAATGTAGCTGCCGCAGTGGAAGATACCACAGCTATACGGGACTCCTGAAGCTTGAAGCATAGGAGTAGGGCCTATACATGTATGAGGAATTGATGCCATGATGTCACCTCAGGTAAGACTCACATCCCCCAATAGTTGGCCATGTATCGCGGGGAAGTTCGTGATGAGCGATACGAGCGTTTGCAGTATGCGAAGCTGAATATCCACTCCTTGATTCATGCAATCATTCATAGTTGTGGTAATGAGAGGCACAGCGGAGTGCGGAACCGCTTTCAGTGCAATGAGGCGTTGCAGTGACCCCAGTGAGATTGCTACGACTTTTGCATTCTTGGTTGCGCATCCCATAAAGACGGGGCGTAGCAAGTCGTCCGACTGCGGTCCATCTATTCCAGTCTTAGACTCTGTGGTACTATGAGGTCTGGCAGGGTTTAGTACCTGAGGCTAAGTTCGCAGTTGCCTGCTCTGGCGACGAACGGAGTATTGCAAGTGACTTCTCTGCAGCCTAAGGGTAAATCGATCCTTCAGAAAGAGTGTGAAGTGTTTGACGCTTAGGACTACGTACCTCTCTGACTTCCGGGTGCTTACGCCGGGTCTCACTGGCCAGAGACTACACGTACAGCACCATGTTAGCGAGTCCCAGTGAGCGCGGTCATCGAGTGCACGCACCTGTAACTCCGTGACTAGAAATGCAAGCGAACTCATCGTATTCTACAATCTCGCTAGGTGAAACAGACGATGGCTATGTCCCCCAGCTGTTCCCTGGATGTGGATGCGCAGGAGCGCTGGTTGTTGACAATTCGTGCTAGAATAAGCGACTTTCACGAGTTGCGCGCATGCGTCCAGCGCTCCGGAGTCGTTCCAGAACGTCAGGGTATAGATGACGTCTCTCACAGACTCGAATCGTGCCTAGAAATGAACACAGGGGTGATGAGTAGCAAGACTGTTTCGAGTCGCCAGATGGCAGTGGCTGGGAGCTGGCGTATTGCGGGCGCTCTATGCTCCCCGACGCGTCGCGTCGTCGTGCCAGTGGCGGATGCTAAACGTGACACAACCTCAGTGTCTAACATCGATAATGCTATCTTCTTTCTGTGACTCTGTCTGAAAAGGCGACTGGGAGGTCTAGTTGGAATTAAGGTAGACATATGGCCACAACAAATGCTAATTCATTGAAAGGCGAACATTTGCCTGGACATTTCCGCTCACGTGATCACTATCGCGTACGACAGCTGCGGGCACCTCATCGCGTTCACCTGTTGTTTGCTGCACCTCATCGTCCTGCTGCTTCTCAATATGTCATCCGACAAACAGTCAACACACATTCCCACAGCGTCTCTCTTTAGCAACTTGCTTACCCCTGGATCTTCTCTGCATCCCACATTCCAGCGCATCCTCGATGGTGCATTCGCATTGCTATTCCTGGTCTTCGTCGGTCTAGCAGTCGTGACGCGTGGTAACCTGCATGTCTTCGCCTTGATGGCTATTGAAGCTGGATTATGGTTTAGTGTGAAGTGGTGAGTACACACTCTTAATAGAAGTCAGTCAAAAGTGCTGACGTCCAGCCAGGTTCGTAAGCGAGCTACAGAAGACACAGATGCAGGCTCAAGGCCAGGTCACGGGGATACAGCAGATGGAGACATTAGATGAGGATGAGAGCCGTGAAAAGAAGAAAAATGAATAGGAATGCCTAAGATCCCGTGTACGCACGTCCTATCATACATATCGTACAGTGCAAATAAATAAACCATGAACCCAGTTAAGCCCACGATCCCACCCTCTTCAGAGTACTATGACCTGCGTCCTCTATCACTTGCCTCGTACCACCTCTTGGTGCTTCGGGTGCTAGCCTGAGTGAGCGCGAATACTATTGATGAGAGCATGAGCATGAGCATGAGCAACCCCACCACCGTTGCAAAGCCACTTACGCTCGCGTTCTGTGCCGTCAAGGCCCTCGCGGAACGCCATCGCTGCGTGGTCTCCGCCCAAAGCACCTCCGCCGACTCCGCTGTCTGCCGTTGACGCGTGAATCGACGCGAAATGTTGCGCTTGATCTATGACCTCCGGCAATCGACCGCGGAATGTCTGAGCAGTGGAATAGACCGGATGTTTGAGCATTGATCAATGGGCAGGGACACAGACGCACCTTAACCAGGAGGTCCGACATCTCCTTCGCAGCATCATCGTTGAGTCTTTATGGAGAGCTTCAGTTGCATACGTGAGCAATTGTATTGGGACGTACAGGTGCATAATCATCCGCCCGAACCCATACCACATCCCTCCTTGTCCTACGAGATTCGATAGCCGGACACTGCGGGGCTCTGCATTCAAGGCGCTGCGCACGCGAGCGGAGAACGAAGTAGGGATGGTGAAGTCCGCATAATCACTTCCGGTGAGGATGAACAATGCGTGTAAGGGGTCGTTAGATGATGAGGGTGAATGTGGCGCACGAGTAAATGAGGATGTATGCCATCCACAATGGAACTTGTACTTTGCTCTGGGCTTTAATCTGCGGTGTACGTTCGCGTGCCTAGCCCAACCGTGTTCAAGAGACTCAGAGACTCACGTCGCGCTCATTGCCCCCATCGAGATGACCCATGTCCGGCACGCTGACCTTGAAAGTGCACTGAATCTTCTGGTTTTCTGCCAGGATAGAATCGATAGAGTAATAGTCGTCCTCCATCCTAAGCTGTCAAAAGCACGCTTGCGTTGCGAGACACAAGACACACGAGAATAGGCGAGTGCTAGCAACTTGCGACCCAGTTCAATTGTGCTCAGACGCATCCAAAGACGCGATCGCACCGCCGTGCCGCGTCGCATAACGCGCTCACGCGTCATTTCCCACGCTCCTCCACCTGCACCTGCTTACCTCCCACATACTCTATCTCTACCACTCTTCTGAGGTCCGAGTCACTGTCAATACTCAACACAGCACAATGTACTCGATTACCATGATTCGTGCAGCGCAACGCCTAGGCTCTGTACACGCGTCTCGGATATGTCTCGGTTCACAGACTTCATCTTCTCGTGCCCACCGCCGACCACACCAAACTCCGCTCGCACATTTCTCCACAACGCCTCGAAGATGTGCGTCAGAAGACCCAAATGCTCAGGAGATGGTCAAGATTCAGGAGATGATGGAGAAGATGCAGAACGTCATGGAGACCCGGCCTGCACTTGTTGAGCACATTACGCAGCTGAAGGACATGCTGGAGAAGGAGGGTAAGACCTCCTTTCAGCAGTAATCCCGACAACGGACTACACTCATTGTCTCTGTGGATAGGTATTGATATGACAACGCCAAATCCATCGCTGTCGAGCTTCAAGATGATCAGGATTCTCATGAAGCCAGACGTACGCGAACTCATGATGAAAGTTGTAGTTGAGTTCGAGAATGCAGGTATTACAAAGGAGGTCTGTCGACGTCGAACCCCCCGATGATCTCATTGCTTCTACTTACATCACCTCATAGGAACTCATCCCCCGCCTACAAGAATTTGGTAGAATGATGACCAAAGGCAAGTAGACCATGTTTTGAGGCCAAGTGGACACAACACAACGCGTAATCACGGACACACTCAATCATCAGCTAGGCACACAGACCTCCGCCTGTCTGCATTCTGTAGAACAAGATCTATCTATGTATTATCATACTTCCCGATGTCACACCCCTCTCGCATTGAACGATCGAATACTAGACAGGATGGCTCTCAGCCATCTATAGTGTACGTCTGGGAAACTTGAAAGGACCTGAACAAGCTATCCTCAGCAGTGATGTAGTCTCATGCCGGGGTATTCGTCACCCTCCGAACGCATGCTGGTATGAAGACGAACCTTACACGCACCCGTAGCGCCAAACAAAAATCCACTGTTTTCGGAGCGCCCATGATAGCTATCACCGCGTGACATGCGAGGCGCGTTCTGTATTGAATAAGCGCTGGGCCTTGGACCTGCGAAATTGCGCGACGCGTCCGCCTCAGGGAACCATCACCAGCTCGTGCAAAGCAGTGCAGCCCCTCGAGACTAGCTTATATTTCTCGTATCTCGAGGCTTTCCAAGCATCAGTCACAATGGATGAGCCGATTGCTGGTCCTTCCAACTCTCGGCAGACCACCCTAGCCCTGGAACATCCACTCCCCACAACTCACTTCTATTCGATCGAATATCCTGGCTATGTTAAGTCGACATCTGTGCCGATTGCTGTTGAGAGGCTAGGTGGACATGCTAGCATCGAAAATGCGTTCAGGCGGACGTCGAACAAATCAGACGCGCTATTGGAGATGCGGTTCCGTCCTGGCGACCCATTCTCTCACCCTGTACCGGGTGACATTGTGCCGACAAACAACATTCTCCTGAAGGTTGTAAAGCGTAGAAGGAAAGCACGTAGCTCGGAGGCTGTGGATGAGGTCCAAGGCGAGTACACCGTGGAAGCCGTTGGGGTCATCCCGAAGACAGCGCGATTCAGAAGTGAGTGCGGTATGATCCTGTGAGTTGGCATGCGAACGTCGGAGAAACAGGCATGGCGGACTATCAGTTCTACGTCCCTCCGGATGACCCAGTCTCTAGACTACGTGCCTCGATGGACAACATGGATGGTGTGTTGTTTCTCAGCGTGCTCCACAGGATGATTCGAGCTGAAGGTTTACAGTTGAGGGGATCCTCGGATACAAGATACCTCTGGAGAAGGAGGATTACCTCATCCAAGAGGACTCGTCGGCGATGGAGATCGACCCTCAGCTGATCGGCGGAGAGTCCGATTCCAATGCACGCATAAAGAGCAACCTGCGGTTGTTCCCTCCACCGTTATTCAGCCGACAGACTATCCCGCAAAACTACAAGTAGGTTACTGCATTGCCTACTATTATGTTCAAGCAAACTGATTGACGCGCACATTATTGCATTAGCTACAAGCCGAACACTGCCTCTGTTGTCACGACTGTCGTGGACGAGGAGACCGGCGAGGAGAAGAAACGGCTTATCAACCGGATGCGATGGAGAGGGTATGGACCAGTCGCCATTAACTTCGCGGACAAAGGTGTATGTCCCATTGTCATCACATTTCGTACGCCTAACGAGCTTCCTTAGGTTCCGGATAAACCGTCCCCTGCTGTCGAAAGCCAGCGTGGCGCGGCAGACCAGAAACTACTCAAAAGACTGCAAGAGGTGCGCTTACACGTCTCACGCGCCTCCTGAAATTCCCATCTCAATCCCGTGATAATGTAGCTCTTCGAGGAGCGGCCGGTATGGACACGAGCAGCGATATTCAACCAGTTCGCGCCGTATGAAGTACGCGAGATCGTCAAGTGAGTGGCATGTCTTGCTCAGAGACTATACTACTTAATAGTCCATCTAAAGCTCCAAATTTCTCTTGCCTCTTGTGTCTTACGTCTTCACAGACGGACCCTGGCGAGACACACAAGTGCGCCTTGGATATGATCCCCGTGAAGACCTACAAGCCCGCTTGTACGTCGATCCCCGATCCCTGTCCATGGCGATTCTCATACAAGCTCGCGCAGCTACCAGCGATTGTATTTCCGAAACCTCAATCACCAAGTCGTCCGACCGTCTGTTGTTGCTCGCCGCCAGGAAGGTCGGAACGAAATGGCAGAACGCACAGCGGGAACATGGCGCGAGGAGGACCGAAGATCGCACATTTTTGACGGTGTCACCGTCACGAGTGAGACAGCAGCATTCCAACTATGCGACATCCAAGACGAGATGCTGAAGGACATGATAGAGGATGAGGAGGACCTTCGTGAGACATGCAATGTTCGTCAATATGATTCTCAAATGTCTCGTCTGTGGCAGTTTCGCTGACGACATGCGCAGGAACGTGACGGGTGGTACTCGACACATACATTTGAGCGCATCAAGACGGTCTTGCGGCACAAATTCTTCTCGCTGCTCGGCGGACATATCCCAACGCAGGAAGAGTGCGAGAGGCTCCTCATACCACAAGAAGAGACGGGCAAGATCGTGCAGCGCAGGAAGCTGAGGTTCGGCAAGCATAACATGGCAAAAGGAGCCCTTCCGCCAGAAGACGCAGCGGTGAGTCGTCAAGTAAATTCCGATTATTGTGCGATCGACGAGCAATCATTTCGTTCTGTAGGCTCATCGTCTTATGGCCACGATCGAGCAGCGAGCAAGAGAGTATCAGAGCCAGAGATGATTGTTTTCCATACACATCGTGTCTAGTTGGTATCAGCCAAAGTGTACTTTTCGACTCACCTGGACTACAACTGGGCCATTTGTTGCAACCGAGGCAGGCAAACCAACTCGAGAAGTGCACGCATGTATAACAGAGTGTTTATGGTGTTTTCCATTACCGCGTGGCTGGGTCTAAGCATACTGCAGAACGCATACGCATGGTGGTGGTGGTTTTCGTGACGACATGCCGCTCGCACATGAAGGTTCTGACCAGCACAGGCCTCCAAGGCGATCCTTTAACGCAAGCTCCTGCTCCCTCCCTCGTAGACGCTAGGAGTCGGAGAACTTATGCGGATGCCTTCTGCTCGGCGCGGGCCTGGCGCTGAGATTGAAGTCAGGACCCTGCGAGGAATGCGACTGCAAACGAAACATACCGAGCCGGCGAGTGCGTATCGAGCGTTGCGGCGGAACTGCACCAGAATGTCGGTTCATTATTGAGTCAAATTAGAGCCTTAAATTCAGCGTACCTTGAGGTCAACCTGTATAACCATAGGGTCAACATATATGCACGAAACGAGCGGATTCGGTACGTACACCCTTCATAGAACGTGCCCGGTGGCTCGTAGGCTTCTTGATACCATTGCGGTGAGCCTTCTTGTTTTGGTTGTGGTTGGTATGGCTGGAACGCGCGGACCGTCAGCATCTCCCCCTGCACATTTCAGACCTCGCGGGAGCGTACTTCTTGGACTTGGCCATGGCGACGTCGGGGCGGTCTTGAGGATGCGGCTCGTGCGGCGTGCGCTATACCAGTCCTGGGAAAATGGGCCCGCGGTGGCTGAGGAACTGTGCAGTTGCTGCGCACGTGGCAGTCAGAGCCTGGGCATGCAGCAGTTGCCGAACTGCAGGCACGCGCGTCACTATCACGTGCTCGGGAGTTGTCGGCCGAGCGTCTAGAGCGCTACCCCATCCTATTGAATGACTCGAATCAGTCATAGCACATATAGCTGCAGCCACCCCCGCATCGATCTCCACGACTCGACCGCCCGCTCACCAATATGCCTGCTCCCGTTCAGCAGCCTCGCACGCTTTACGACAAGATCTGGGATGACCATGTCATGTCAGTACAAGTCGAAATTTAGCCGACTTGACGTATGCTGACGCTTCGAAATGGTGGCAGCGATGTCCAGGAGGGCGGACTCGCGCTCATCTATATTGACCGGTATGAGTCATGTTACTGCATGTCTCGACATTATGCTGAGCATGAGGGACCTTCAGACACTTGACGCACGAAGTGACCAGTCCGCAGGCATTCGAGGGGCTGTAAGTGCTTATGCGTTCCGCCTTTAGCAGACAATTCATGAGTGCGGCAGGCGGAACGCTGGTCGTCGTGTACGGCGCCCGGATTGCACGCTCGCTACTGTGGACCACAATATACCGTAAGTCGATTTATTCGAGTTGAAGCTCTAGGCATCCTGACGATCTCACCCGCTTCAGCACTGCGTCGCGAAAGAATTTCACTACTGTACAGAACTTCATCGCGGAACCGGACTCCCGCGCACAATGCCAGGCACTCGAGGAGAATGTCAAGGAATTTGGTCTCACGTATTTCGGAATGACCGACCGACGGCAAGGTGAGCAGCTGACCGATGGTATTCTTGGGACGTGTACTGAGAAGTGGGTTTTATTTAGGTATTGTACATATTATTGGTCCTGAACAAGGTTTCACCGTGAGCATCGTCTTACTCAAACTATGGGAAGCACACTAACTCATCCGTGAAGCTCCCTGGTATCACCTGCGTCTGCGGTGACTCTCACACGTCCAGTATGTGGTCCCTCCATCCGAAGGGGGTGTCATTGGATGATCTAAACTTTCCACAGCGCATGGCGCGTTCGGCTCTCTCGCATTCGGAATGGGAACATCTGAGGTCGAGCATGTCATGGCCACTCAGACCTTACCTCAGAAGAAGAGCAAGAACATGCGGATCACGGTCGATGGCACGCTCCACGAAGGTGTCACCTCCAAGGATGTCATCCTGCACATCATCGGTGTCATAGGCACTGCAGGAGGTACTGGCTGCGTCATTGAGTACGCCGGATCGGTCATCCGCGGATTCAGCATGGAGGCGCGGATGAGTATCTGCAACATGTCCATTGAAGCCGGCGCGCGTGCGGGCATGGTCGCGCCTGACGATATCACTTTCGCGTATTTGCGCAACCGCCCGCTGGCGCCCAAGGGCGAGCTCTGGGACCGCGCGGAGGCATACTGGCGCACGCTCAAGTCTGACGAAGACGCGAAGTTTGACGTTGAGGTCAACATCCGCGCAGAGGACATCCTGCCGACAGTCACCTGGGGTACGTCGCCACAGGACGTCGTCCCTGTCACTGGGACGGTGCCCGACCCGGAGAAGATCACGGATGCGAGCAGGCGCGCTGCAGTCGAGCGTGCGCTGAAGTACATGGGCCTCACACCGAACACCCCAATGGAGGAGGTCAAAATCGATAAAGTGTTCATTGGCTCGTGCACGAACTCGCGCATTGAGGACTTGCGCTCCGCCGCGAAGATCATCCTGGCTGCCGGCCCTGACGCGAAGGTTGCGGACGGCGTGTACGCAATGATTGTCCCCGGCTCGGGTTTGGTGAAACAGCACGCCGAGGCGGAGGGCCTCGACGTGATCTTCAAGCGCGCCGGATTCGACTGGCGTGAGGCCGGTTGCTCGATGTGCTTGGGCATGAACCCCGACCAGCTCAAGCCCGGCGAGCGCTGCGCGAGCACGAGCAACCGTAACTTCGAGGGACGTCAGGGTCCGGGTGGGAGGACGCACCTACTCAGCCCTGCGATGGCTGTAGCTGCAGCCATAACTGGCCGATTGACTGACGTGCGCAAGTTCCTTGGTGTTGATGTGGCACCGGGACCCAAACTCAAGCTGGCGAACGCGTTGGACTTCTTGAATGACCCCGTGCTGCCCCCTCCCGAGCCGCAGTCCATCGTCAAGTCCGATGTATCTCCCGATACTCCGCTACCGCCGACCAGCACACCTTCTACCGTTCCGAAGTTCACCGTTCTGAAGGGCATCGCGGCGCCGCTGCATATGGAGAATGTGGACACGGACAAGATCATTCCCGCGAGATTCTTGAAAACCTTGAAGCGGACGGGCTTGGGCAGCGCCCTGTTCTTCAGTCTGCGCAAGGACCCCGAGACTGGTAAAGACACGGACTTTGTGCTCAACCGCGAGCCATACACCCGCTCGAAGATCCTGGTTGTTGACAAGCACAACTTTGGATGTGGAAGCTCTCGTGAACACGCTCCATGGGCTCTGTGAGTCCTTCACGGCTCTGTGCTCTACTTACTCTGACCATAGTATAGGAACGACTTTGGTATTCGTTGCATCATTGCGCCGAGTTTCGGAGATATCTTCCGGAGCAACTCGTTCCAGAACCAGATGCTGCCGATTGTCCTATCAGAAGAGGAGTGCCGCGTTCTGGCTGAGGACGCAGAGGCCGGAGAGGAGTTGGAGGTCGATCTGGAGAAGCAGGAGATTCGGCGTCAAAACGGCAAGCCCGCCATTCCCTTCACGGTCGAGCCGTTCCGCCGGCACTGCCTGCTGAATGGGCTGGACGACATTGCTCTCACGCTGCAGAAGGTGGACAAGATTGAGGAGTTCGAGCTTCGGCGGAGTGAGAGATGGCCGTGGCTGGACGGGTTCGGCTACAAGGGTACCAAGATCCCGGTAGCTGTGGAAAAGAAGGCCAAGATGGAATGGTAAACTTGCATCGACGGTCGCTGACACATGTAAAAACACTTGTACTTTGCGGAATCTAAACGGAAGTTTTCGCGGCGTGTTGTCCTCGCTGATCTCGAGGTTCGAAATGCGTGTCATCGACACCGTTGTTATCCAGGCACGTCTCCGTCATTTGCTCGTTTGGCTGAAATGTCTGCCGCTGAAAGCCGACAGTGTGCGTCATGTCTAGCTCATCGGCTTGCTGTATTATTCTTCCGTGGCTGAGACCAACGAAATGAAAGTGGTAAATTGCCTTTGTATCCTAAATTAAGATTGTGAACGCCGTCGTCGGAATGGAGCGGGCTGCGGGAGGAGGGGGCGGAGCACGTGCGGTGCGTCAGATCCAGTTCGGAAGGCGGAGGCAGCGGGCGCAGAGCGCAGACCTGTGCCTCTGACAATTCGGCTGTAACAATATCTCCTTGTCACTCTTCATCCATCATACATGTCTTCCCACTTTTTGTCCTCGACGAACCTCTTACTCTTGTAGACGAACCTTCACGATGAGCACTGTCAGCCTGCAGATGCAGACAGCTCCGGTATACCCCCTATCACGCGAGGATAGCGCCTTCAGCGATAGCATCGGTGCGCATATAGTCTGATTTCTTGAGGTGAACCGAGTCGACTGACCCCTACAAAGCCACAGCCATCCCTCAAGCACGCCCGAACGTCGTGCGCCGCGAGACAGACTACATCCTCTCCTACTACCAGTCCGAACACGCGGGTCGATCGTACTTTGCTCCTGATGCCCCGGACGATGAAGAAAGGCCCTCTCTCGCCCGTGGCGCTTCAGTCACCTCTCAATCATCGTCAGAGTACTCCTCGGACTCGGGGGACCGCCTTACTGATGGCACCGCACCTGATGAAGGCGCCCGCAGACGCCCGCAGGCCGCTGCGGTAACTCGACATACACGACGGCCGAGCCAGCCGTCGGAGGGCAGTGCAGACCGGCGTCGTCTCGCCATCGTCGAGCTCGACTTCCCGTCGTCTTCTTCGCATCTGGACAACTCGGGTATGCACAACACCGAACACAGCTTGGCAGCTCGGGGCCTCCTGTCGCGACGGGGAATTCATGTCGAAGGATTGGCGCTCGTCGCGCCCCCGGACGCGTCGCCACGCACGTATACGGACTTGACTCCCCCGCCCTCGGCGCCCATCGTCACTGAACGAGTTAATATGGCCTCTCAAATGGGGTCGCATCACCGCTCGGCGTCGGAGGCCATCACAGCCAAACCGCAGTCAAGGCTGCACCACAAATCCTCGCGCGATGTTGGCATCGTGGGCACAGCGTATAAGAGACCAGGAGGGATGAGTCCTCGTCCAGACGAACAACGCTCGCAGCCGAACACAGATATGTTGGGCGTACCCGTCTTCCAGACACCGACCAAGTCACGGTCTCCGTCGCCCGCCGCCCGGAGTGCAGAACCGGAGGTCGTAGACCAGGGTCAGGGGCGATACTCTCTTCCTACGTTGACTGCACGTTTTGGGTCGAAAGAGCCCGTGACGACTCCCGGGATCGGTGAATATAAGGACATCTCCCAGCCTGTCATTGGCCCTGTTGTTGTCGGCATTACATCGGACATGCTGTGGCAAGAGCCTTCACAGAGTCCGGGCACCCTCTCGCCTTCAATCAGCAGCTCTGCAACACGAGTCACGACTCCATCTAGTCGGTCTTCATACTCTCCATCTCCTTACTTGTACTACGAGCCAGGCGTGCATTCTACCGCCGGGCCTCTCCCAGCCCCTCCGCGGTCAATTTTTGATGAGACGAACGATGTAGTTCCATCCAGCTCGGCAGCACCTCCTCGTCCACCTCGACTTGATCGAGCAGCACCTAAGCGAGACATTGCGGCTATTAAGGAGGCCCTTCAATTACCAAAGTCGGTGTCAGAAGTGCTGGCTTCGAGATCACAGCAGGATTTGCACGATGTCTCGGATTTGCATGGTGTAGATCGCCATTTTAGTCCGGAACATGCAAAGGAAGAGCAGACCAAGTAAGTCGCCTCGTACGTCTGACACGTGCAGTGTCGCTAAACAATTAGCAGTGCGCCTAGCTCCTCCCCCGTCCTTGAAAGACCTGTTCATGTCCGGGAGGGGGCATTTCCTCCCTCTAAGATCATAGGCCCTCGCGCACCTGAGTCAGGTGCTCATATCCGGAGAGCCCAATCACCCCCGACCACGACGTCAGTGCCAAATCCCGTTGTCTTTGTTCAGGAACCGTTGCAAGAAGAGCAGAGCGACAGGGACTTCGAATCGCCTGTGAAGGTGGAGGCTTCCTTGCCCGTGCCTGAAGAGGAGAGCTCAGCGTTGCGACATGAAAGCAGCTGGGTCAGTCTGAGACACGACGACTTTCCACAGCCAGCTGTCTCGCCCCGCAAGCGCTCAGAGCTCCTCCCAAGTCTTTCTAGATCAACCACGCCATCTTCGACTTCGTCTGCGTTGTCACCTCCAGTTCCTCCGAAAAGCGGTAGAGGCTCGGACGATGAAAGAGCGACCTCACCTAGTGGGAAGGCCAAACGGAGCACATTTTCTAACTTCAAGCGGTTCTCGGCACTTCCTCGGACACCCTCTGCATTGTCAGTGAAGAAGTCACCAAGTCCGCGGGCCTCTCGCACCCCGTCGCCATCTGTGATACATCACAGGGTGTCTCCTAGACTGAGAATCAGGTCTGCATGGCCAGATGCTATGCAATGTCATGAGATTGCGAGTATGCGAAGTGCACTTGAACGATCTATGTGCTACGCGCAGAAGATCAACGAACTGGCGAGGTACGAATGCGGTTTGTCCGAATGGGTGATCAGCATGTCCCGCGGTACGTTCCACTTATTCCATTCTGACACGTTGTGTTGATGATAAGGTCCTCAGTGCGTACTAATCATGCCAGTTCGACAAATGTGTCTGGCCCCTTAATGCTGTCCACACTAAGTGTGACTGCACAACCTCGACATGCCTCCCGCAGCTCTATGGGCTCAGAAGCCACCTTCCCGACTCGGCCGGACGCGTTCACAGCGACGGATCTGTCCATACGCCCGATCGATACCACCGCGCCTACCGCCGCACCACCCTCATTACCTTACCCCTCTTTGGCTCAGAGCCCAACTCGCAGACCGCCCGTTCGTTCATCAACAATCATGATGGGTTCTCCTTCACGAACTCTCCAGTTACCGCTCCTGCCCGTAGGCAAGTCCAACGGGACTGGGTTCTTCTCGTCGATTGGACGAAAGTCTAGCGTGAAGCGGGACAAGAGCAGCCTGCCGCCCACGCCGGCGACGCCGAGCAGGGTGCTCACAAAGCGTTCACCTAACCAGACTGCGACCGCTGTGCCGAAGCAAATTCCCCTGCAGAGCGCACCATCTGTTCCAGGCGGTCCTCGCGCAGCCCCCGGTCGCGTTAAGCGTGCACAGACGATTTCTGTATCTGCTAGTCCACCTGTCTCGGCGCCCGAGCCCATTCCGCCACCCAGCACCAGTGCCCATACCACTCATCGGCAAAGCTCGATGGCGCGACGACCGTCGATATTCGGGCGCTCGAGGGCCTCGGGGCCGACGCCTCCTGTCACGAACAGCCCGGAGTTCGAGCAGCAGGTTGACAAGCTGCATGATCTCTTGCCGCATGCGGACCGCGCCTTACTGGGTGCATATCTTCGTCGCACTGGTCAGGACATCCTCGCGATTGGCCAGTATATCGAGGACGAGAAGAACGGCACTCTGCGACGGGAATGATCTACCTTCTTTTTTCTTTTCATCTATGTGCGTGTATCTTGCTTAGCGACTTGACTTATGCTTTTGTCTTTCTTGATTGCTCCCCCGCGGGCATGTACCCTTGGTTGCCACGGACTCCTATTGATACAGTACATTCCTCTGTGTATTATACCCGCTTTCGACCTTGTACAAGTAACATCTGCGTTGCCTTTTGCTAGGAATACATACCACAATCGTTATCGTTGAATAGAAGTTTATGCATGCTACTGTCTTCATTGCGGCGCTCTGAATACCCCAGTCACCCGCTTGCCCGCCGGTTGCTGTGCAGAAACTGTGAAGTATCTGGATCAGTCTCAGGGGCTGCTATGGCCGGCACCAATTAGGCAAGCTATCTACCTCTAGAGACCTGCCGACTGCCACGGGCCTGGGGCAATGACCAAGTGCTGCTGCTACGCGGAGGTTGTCGATTGGCGCCGTTACCCAGGAGGCTCTCCACCTCGTTCGAACTTCCTGTGTGGTCTGAACGCATCGTGCCTGTGCTTGCAGTTCTGAAGGAACGGTCCATCGGCGCGGGGAAGGGCTGTCGCTGGGGCTGGTGCCGAGGCTGCAACGGCTGGGGCTGCCTCCAGGTAGATCCGGGCAAATTTGAAGAACCCATCGAGCGATTAACTATGGGAGTTCGCTGGATCTAACGGACAATGTGAGGAGCGAACTCGGCAGCGAACCTGGGACGTACGCCATTGGCTTCCATATTACCGACTACAGCTCCAACGTCGATATGCGGGCTGCCGCTACCATTACCGGGACCGAAGACCAGTCCAGGCTTAAATTTGGTCGGCTGCTCGATACCAGGCTGTCTCCCTGAGACGGACGCAGCGAGAGGCGGCGCATTTTCGGCATCGACATTAGCTCCCAATAATGCCTTCCGCTTGATCTTGTCATATTGCAACTGCGAAACCTAAATTAGCCCATTACACTGTCGACCGACATGAATTTGAGGCGTGCTTTGAGCTTCTGGTATTCCTTGTCTCGCTCCTTTACAGAATCCTGTAATGTGGCTGCTTTTCTCCTTTCCAGCTCGAGATCGCGCTCAAGTTCTACAAGACTTTAGCATAACTTGACAGAATTTTGAAGCAGTACGCACCGGATACTTTGTTATTGAGGAGAGATAATTCTCCATTAGCTGACAGGATTAGCAAGGGTCGTCAGCTTGCATTCCAGTCTCTGACAGTACGAAGTTGTTCGCCTTCTCGCACGACATTCTCCAACTGCTTTTGCAGCTGTGCATTCTTCTCGTTGATGTTCCGCAACACAGCCTGCTGAAATGAACTGAACCTTCCGTCAGACTTACTCTGCATGTCAACCAAAGGACTTACTGTTCCTGCTGCACTTGGTATTGCCAAAATGACATAGCGCTAGAGACAAAGAACCGGTTGCCGCGCTTGCGAATATATCAAATAGTGGTTCAATGACGCACCGGCTGCAAATCTCAAGTATGATTGCAGGGTTTAGGCCGGACAGTACTGACTGAAAGACCATGAACGTTTAATATGCAGAGTATATGCGTGCATACTGACTGTTTTGTAGTCGTTGGAGGGGTGGAGGGAGCAGACCTAAGGTATTCGGTTTCGAAGTCAAGTGCAATATTGTGGTCTTCCGTACCAACTTACGACGACGTCATCTCTAGTTGGGAACCGTGAGGGTGAGCTGCATCAGTCACGTTATGAGGAGCTTACGGTTCGGTCAACGACGTCTCACAGGCTAAGAAGAGTTAGAGCACAGGATAATAGTGGGTATATACGATAAATATCCCACCAGGGCAGAGCCTCGATGCATTGAAGAGTTCATTCGCGCAATCGACTGGTGCAAGAGATCCGGCGTGATTCCGAGAATTACTCTATTACGACCTTCCGAGTATTCTCACCACAGAATATATGTGAGCCTATACGTGCCAAAAGGATGAGTATTTGAGAAGTGCACTCCAAGTTACTTCGCTCCACGTACACGTTGTCTGTGAGCATCAGTATATCAGGTGAGGTTATCAGAGAAGGTATGTCACATACAACGACCGCTTTCTCCGTCAGAGCCTTCCTACACGTCAAGCGATTGCATTTCAAATGATCCATCACTTATATATTGAGTACGCGATCTATCCGTTGAGAAGAAACAGCCAAGGTAGTGAACAGATCACCGGAGGAAACAACGATGTACAAGCCTGTGTCGCGTTGCTGGCGCTCACGCGTCGCGTCGCGACCACGTGATCGCGATTCAAATGCAGCGCGAAGGGTTGTCGTCTTGAGGTCCATCATGTTTCTAGCGAAGTAGAATTTCTTTCACCCAGTCTGTTTGGATATCAAGGTCAAATACTTCTTTGGCCAAGAAATACACTCTATGCGCGTTCAAAGACGAGACACCTCAAGTCGATCGGACCCTT
This sequence comes from Gelatoporia subvermispora B, assembly GCA_000320605.2. NCBI lineage: Eukaryota > Fungi > Basidiomycota > Agaricomycetes > Polyporales > Gelatoporiaceae > Gelatoporia > Gelatoporia subvermispora. Next base: position 2,515,386 of record KB445792.1, read on the forward strand.
CACAGAACAGAACATTGGAACACAAACGTAACTCGCGGAATTATGGTAACAAGAACAAAATCGTGATCTGTGTCTTTTTCCTACAATCAATCATGGGACGAAGAAGTACAACGACCAAAAAATTTTACCTACTGACTACTGACTACTGAGCATCATGATCACTGTGCTGACGCAACAGGTGCAATACGTGTGGCATGTTTCGCCAGTGAGTCTGCTACCCCCTTATATGCGCGCGGTATGTGCCAAAAGCCGATATTGATCCTATGCTGATGTTCATGAATGATGATTTCTTCGTCCAACTTCATGAACAAATCAAGATTTGCCGGACGACGCCCTTGCACCGTGCACCAATCGTTCTCCTAGAAAAATAGATTGACAGATTGTGCGTAAGTCAAATTTTCACAGATTGGCACAAGTATCGGGGAGAACAATAGGCACCAGACCTTCCAACGGGGAAGCCATTCGGTCATGCCCTTCACGACATATTCTGAGTCGGTGGTTACTACCCAGTAAGGCTTGTCTTCCATATGTCCTGACAGAACTTGAGCAGTTTCGTGTTCATGATCGTCTTCCACATCGCCATTTGACCGTGCATCGCTTAGGAGGCGGAGTCCATAAATTGCCGCAAGTAGCTCGGCGCGCTGGTTGGACTGCTTTGGGAAGCAGTCAACGGAGTCATCGATGGGGATGGACCACTGGTGGAATTCGGCATCCGTTGCACCAATAGCGGAACCTATGCCAGCAGTTGCGTGGCTCTTTCCATTTGAGAGGCAGGCGCCGTCCGTGAAGACAATCCGGTAGTGGTGACACGACTTTTCGGACTCGTACTTGTAGTGTTGACAGCAGCGAGCGGCGAATTCAGAGCAGCGGGGACAAGTAATCATGAAGTCGTCTTGACCCTCTGCCCAGCCCTCTATCCAAGGGCAGAATTGGAAACGACGCCCGACAACACCTTCGGCATCGACTACGGGCTGCGACATCTGAGCTGGGAGTTGTTGCGATGCCTGTAGATGGCGTCTGAGCCACCAAAAAAATTATGCTTCACTTGATAGGGTTCTCAACTTACAGATACCAGCTCGCGTTGTGTTATTCGTTAGGTTACGCTGACGATTGGGATCAGTGCCAAAATGCGACTATGAGGGCGTGGGGCGAGTACCTGCCAATGCCGAGCAGGTAAACTTGTCCTAAAAATGGTGTTATGAAGGTGTCATGCATTTCACCATCGCTGGCGGATCTTTAGAAGAAGGGCTATGGATGTCTACCCAAATCAGGTATCAGGTTACTGGATACTAGATGTATCATGTGGTACGTGAGCTCCCCTTGACTGAACATAACTACATAAATAGAGCAGGGAGAGGCGCGAGCAAACACATATCCATGCAAGTCTGCACTAGGTAGTAAACGGACCTAGTCGCGTGAATTGTACAGTCGGGACAGAAGCTCAGGCTGGGGCTGCCCAGGCAAAGTGTTGTGCATTCAATGGTGACTCGATCCATACCTCGCGCCTCTAGCTGCCCCGCAGTCAAGCAAATGCGCGGATTGACAACCACTTGGTAGACCTGATTTCGAACAATGTGTATCCCCTTCAGCTAGTCTGGCCGATGGATCTGGTGCTCAAAATCTAAATGAAAATGCTTGTAATTCGACCTAGAGAACATTCGTCATTGTTCGACAGGAGCCGGTATTCTATCAGTGAATAAAAGTGAAAATCACCACATGGAACTCTAATCGATTTACACTCAAAGACCCGTTCTAGTCATGAATGTCGATGCGAAGTTACAAAATTGCGTGCCAAGTCTCTTGAAAAGCCACAAAGTGATTGGGCCCATCAACAACTTCCAAGGACGGTAGCATTCCGTCACATACAGGTCATGGGTACTACTGCGATGATAATGCAGGTGCAATGTGCGCTGCAGCTTTTGCCAGAGAATCCGCAACCCGGTTGAATTCGCGGGGAATGTGCCAGAACCCAATGTCCACCCTGTGACGACGCTCCTGAGCGATGATCTCCTCATCTAGCACCATAAATAGGTCGAGGTTCCCCGGGCGGCGACCTTGTACGTTCCGCCAGCCATTAGCCTGCAGATGCGCATGTAAGAGCTCTCATCAGCCAGAATTCGATGGATTAATATCAAGACAGCAATCAGACCTTCCATTGGGGAAACCATTCAGTGATTCCCTTCACAACGTATTCCGAATCCGTTGTCACCACCCAGCATTCTCGGTCCTGGACGTCATCTTGATGCATTATCGCTTGCCTATGGCCGTGAGGGCTCTCGAGCGCAGCCTTTATCCTTGTTTCGCTCAAGAAACGCAATGCGTGGATCGCGGCCAACAGCTCTGCGCGCTGGCTAGACCGCTTTGGAAACGAATCAATGGAATTGTCGATGGGCACAGACCACTGGCGGCCGTCTAACTCGCCCATTGCGATACCGATTCCAGCTGTTGCTCCACTCTGCCCGTTGGAGAGACATGCGCCATCGGTAAAGACGAGTCGGTAATGATGGCAAGCCTGTTCGGATTCAAAATTGACGTGGTGGCAGCATCTGGCAGCATAATCGAGGCATCTCGGGCATGTAAGAATAAGATCGCTTGGCTTCTGCGCCTGGCGCTTCAGCGTGGGGCAAAACTGGAAGCGACGTCCGAAGACGCCTTCTCCTAGTTGCCCCTCGGCGTCGAGGTACTCCATGAGCTTGGTGTAGGTTTGTTTGACGTTGAAGCCCGGTATCGCTTTTACGTGGCTATCCCATAGGTATATATCGTGACTGCCTGGGCAATAGCATAGCGAGGCGCACTCACTCTAGGTAGGCGAGGCACCCGAAGGGGTAACAAAGGGCGGGGCGGCTTTTAGCTGATAAAAGTTGTATGTGGGTTCGATGATATCTCGAGATGTCACAGTTGTTGCGGTATTCAAGCAGGACGAGGGATATGATGTGGATATTACAACGGGACGAGGTGAAGGATGGACGTTGAGGCACAAAGGCAGAATTGTTGGGGACGGCAGTTGCCCTTTATATACATTGTCGGGGTCGAGTGTCGGATTTACCATGTGGCTCTTTCAGGTCGATCGACTGAACAACAAAGCTAGACCGATATAGACGCCAAAAGGCGATAGTGATAGGGATACAGTATGCACCGGAGTTACGATAATGGCACAGTTCTCCTCCGGCCGCCTAATAGTGATCAAGGATTAGGGAGGTACCTCCTTCCCAGCCCAGTCCCACACCTTTCCTCTCTGTTGCTCCTGCAGTCCCTTGATGACTTCGCCCAGCTTCTCCGCCGCGAAGTCGGGTTCGAACAGCTTGTCCTTGGGCACGCCCTGCCAGAACTCCTTGCTGAAGTCGGTGCGTACAGTTCCGGGGTGCACCCCGACGCACATTGCAGGGACCCTCTTGGATTTCAGGTACAAGTCCGTGGTGCGAATGACCTGGTTAAGCGCGGCTTTGGATGCGCGGTATGAGTACCAGCCGCCGAGGTGGTTGTCAGAGATAGAGCCCACGCGCGCGGAGACATGTACCCATCGAGAAAGGGCACAAGGGTAAGAATCAAATGATTCATTTAGGTTGTCTGCTTCCCCATGGCTTGGTAAGAATCGAGCGAAGTGCTTGATTAGAAGGAGATGTGAGATGACGTTGACTTGGAATGTGTGCAACAGGTCTGCGGCGTTCAAGTCGGAAGGCTTGCGCTCGGGATATAGAACTCCTCCTGTGAAAAATGCGGTATGTATGAATGACTTAGAATTTTGAGGGAGCACATTGGCCAAGGCGTTCGCAGCGGATGCTATGCTCTCTTCGGAAGTCAGCTCCAGGCGAACTAGCTTGAGACGTTCGGGATCAATGTCGCCTAAGGTCGAAAGCATACTTCTCTTGACTTCGTCTTCATTCCCATGGCGAAATGTTGCGAACACCGGTAACTTGGTTTTTCGCAAGTAGTAGCGTGCCAGTGCGAGCGACAGTCCACGCGTCGCAGGCGCGACCAGAATGAAAGGATTCATTGCGTTCGCAAGGTGCCCTGGAAGCGAATTGATATCTGCGAATGGAATTGAACAGTTTTCGAGGAGAGAGGGATGGAAGTCTGATGTTCGAACCCTCTGACCTTGCGAAGTTCGTGCGCGATCGGCGCGAATTAGGGCGGGGTATAATATTCTCGGGAGGTAAGATACACAGGTAAATAATTGTCGACCCCGGACGGATTATATACATGGTGTATTTAATGTATTTTACTTGTCGTCACGGGACGTCTGAATCACATCACGTGTCGTGTAAAATACACGGTAAAAAAAGTAAAATACACGTTTTTTATGCAAAAAATCGCACCAGAAGAGCACGAAGTCGGAAGTCCTAGAAATTCGCGTCGAACACCGAGGACATTCACCCCCGCTGGTCCCCTCTTCCGATACGGGCCCCTGGTGTTGTGGCTTCTGTTGGGCCATCACCTCTGCAGCATGGTCGACGGTCGTTCACTAGCAAGGGTTTAACTCGATGTCATCCGACTCATGTTCCATCGTGAGCTCCGTAGCGGCGCCAGTCGTTAGTCTCTCCGTGATATTATCTAGCCAAGATTCCCCGGGGCCAGCATCCATGTCATCCTCGCTGTCATTCTGATCCAGAGCGCGGAACTTCACCGCTTTCTCAGCATCCTTAAGTCTTCCCATCCTCATATCTCCGACGCAGGCGCTTGGGCCACGCTCGTCGTCACAATCAGGATTATTTACATTATATACCTGCCTCCTGGCGACCGATGTATAATATAGGTATAATACATGTATAATACATGTAATTTACACCGATGTATTTTACATGGGGGTTTTCTACCCAACCCTAGCGCGAATTCGAACATGTCGCGATCTGCCACAGACGCGTCGCGCTCACGTGCTAGCGCGTATGCACGCGTCTCATTTACGAACGCGTCGCCGCTGGCCCCAGCAACCTACACAGACTCACCCCGGCGACACCCCCACCATGCTGTCCTCTTCACCCACATCTGGGCGCCCCATTCTTATAGACAGCACGAATGCAAACCTGAGTAGTGATACTGGTGATCTGCAGAAGCCACTGCGGACAAAGCTTTCAACGCGCTTGAAACGACCAGCGGAGAGCGAACAGCGTGTTCCCAAACGCGTGAAAGTGGAAGTATCCAACAACGATGTAGATGAATCAGACTCTGAAGTGGAGAGCGAGAGCGACGTAGAGATGGAGGATGCGGAAGTAGTGAGAGCACGTGTGCGGCGACATACTGTCTTTGGTACGAGGGAGGCCGCAATGGTGGCCCGGACCCCTTATACGCGATATCCTACCCGTAAGTCGTCTCATAAGGTAGCGTATTTGCAGAAGAAGCTGAACGGCTTGCCATCGAAAGTTCCGACGCTTGCCATCTTGAAGTCCTTTGTCTCCTCACAAAAGTCAAATGCTTTCAAGTGCGACGTGTTGAGCGACGTGCCCTGTCGGTCCATCCCGTATGCCTGCTCGTATTCGAATGGTGCGTCTTTGTTCCATTTACTAGTCGTGTTCCAGTTCAACGTGCTTCTATTGCAGGTGCCAAACGCGGTGGCACGCCACATCTGGCTGTAGCCATGGAACAGGGCACTGTGAACATCCTGGACACTCGCCAACGCACAGACTGGGACTTCGGTATGTCTGGTTGTCGCCTCTGATATCTGACTACTGACCCTCGGGACATGTCCCTAGAGCCGCAGAGAGCCCTGCTCCGACCACACCAGAACGGAATATTCGATATCCGATGGTCACCCGACGATACCCTTCTCGCCTCGGGTTCCGGAGACCAGACGGTTTGCATCACGACGCTGGCGCCGTCTGCGACATCCGAGAACAGAACACTGAACGTCTTGCGCGGGCAGTGCAGCACCGTAAAGTGCATAGCATGGGACCCGTCAAGGAATGACCTGATATGTACTGGCGGTAGAGGTGGTACAATTTGCCTTTGGGATCTGCGGGTTGGGGAGGGTCGACCTGGAATGATGACTAGCATAACACACGACGAACCCGGCGCCGTGGCCCCGATGCTGGTAATCCCAGCAGCACATGACGACCTGGCCCTCAGATCAAAGAGACGAAGTAAGAAGTCCGCTTCACCACCGAGCGTCACAAGCTTGTTATATTCCGCACATCAGCCACACTGTCTGATTAGCAGCGGCTCAGCAGACGGGTACGTCCACGTCCTCCCTTCGTGATCTCTTCGAACCTGACATGGGTCCCATAGGACACTCCGCCTCTGGGACCTGCGCAACCTAAGCACCAGCTCCCGCACCACCGCCAAAGCGCTCAAGGCCGCCCAACAGCCTCTCCTCACCTCCCCGTCAGACCCTACAACACTCTCCGGGGCCCGCCGCGCGCGGGGTATCACCGCGCTCACCGCTGGGCACGGGCCCTCGTCGGGGCTGCTCTTCGCGCGCAGCGCCGACGCACGCGTCTTTACCTACGCCGCGTCCACCCTCGCGCCGCTGCCTGGGCTCGCAGGGCCGCGCGACGCCGTGCCCGAGCCGCCACCGCCGGCGCAGTCCACGTCGTTCTACGTCCGCCTCGCGACGTCGCCGTGCGGGCGCTGGCTCGCGAGCGGCAGCGCGCACGGGCGTGCGTACCTGTTCGACGTGAGCACGGCGGGCAGCGTCGCCGCGCGGGGTGCGGAGGGCTGCGTTGCGGCGGGTATTGAGGTAAGGGGCCAGAATGGCGAGCTGAGCGCGCTGGACTGGGCGGAGGGAGCGCTGGCGACCTGTGCGGATGACGGGACGGTGAGAGTGTGGAGGCCGAATGTGGAGGCACATAGAAGATGCGTGGAGGATAGCCAAGAGGAGAGGTGGAATTGGAGCTGGGCAGTGACCTCAGGGGCGACGTGATATGTTCTTGCATGTGATCTGTTCATATAATCTGTAGATTTAGCCATTGGATGTAATTCAACCTGTACAGTTTCATTCCGAGGGTTGGTCCATGCAACTTGAGGAGCACTGCAGCAGAAAGCCTGCAAGAATCCAGAGGTACAAGACAGCGATATAATAAGATATGTGGCGATTATGATACAGAAACAGGGTATGTATGTGCAGTAGATTCTGTCCAAACGATCAGCCAAGGATGCAATGGCGACAAGAGAAGCCCGCGGATGACGACGAGAAAGCTTAGCATCTACTTCTTCTGTATAGCATTGACTAACCTGTGAAGGCGAGATTAGAGGTGCTGATGGTGAGGACACCCCAAGATGGACAACGCACCAGTCCAACCCCTCCTCGAGACCATCACCCTTCGTCGCACAACTGCCCTGCACACTCCATTGTCGCTCCTTCTCTCCGCCTGCCAGACCAAGCTGCTCGCTAATTTCTTCAGGCTTCAGGGCCCCTTCTACGTCTTGCTTATTGCAAAAGACCAGTAGCGGGACACCTGTGAGCTCCTCTTCAGCGAGCATTGTGAGCAGCTCGGAGCGTGATGTTGGTAGTCGTTCCGTGTCCGAGGAGTCGATGACGTAGATGATGGCGGACGTGTTGGGGAAGTAGCAGCGCCAATACGGTCTGAGAGAGTTGAGGACCGAAAGCTTTGAAGGGAAAGAGACGCCGTATACGCACCGTATGCTTGACTGGCCTCCTAGGTCCCATACTTGGAACTTGATGTTCTTATACTGCGCAATAATCAGCATAAAGCATGTGCATTGCAGGCGTGACGTACTTGTACTGTTTCTACGTTGAAGCCAATGGCTGCACATTGCTCGGGTCAACACCGGTAAGGAGATCAGTCTCTTGCGACGCACTTGGAATTGTTGACACGACTTCGCCAATCTGCATAATAGTCACTTCAGAGCAATTTCCTACCCCTTGCAATTATGTATGCGTACCTGTAACCGGTACAGAATGGTGGTCTGCAGGCACGGAAGCAATGAGCATCACGACTTGTAACACAACGTTGTTCGGTAGGGCGTACCTTCCCCGCGGAATCCAATCCCAGCATCAAAATTCGAACATCTTGCTCCTTGCTCCATCGTACAAGTGAAGTGAGGGAAGAGAACAGCGTCGATATTGAGAGACCCATTCCGGTCAGACGAATGCAAGCTCAACCCAGGAAGTGTATTAGTACGTGGATGTGTGTGCGCGTCGACGAGTGTCTCCTTGTCCGTTCTCCTTGTCAAAATTCACACGAATCAAAAGTCCTTCCCGAGCACCCGATGCGGACTCTTGAACGCGAGGAGAATGCGGAGGGTGTCGAAGTGCAGACGTGGTCGACTTTGGGAGGAGCGGGACGAGGGACGCCCGGCATACGCGGCACGCCACACTTGGCTGCAGGGATGGGAACCCGCTTACATACGCGATGCGACTCGTTCCAAGTTTAGCAGCGGTGGCAGCAGCCTCGCCTTCGCCTGCACACGCTCCGTGCCTTGCTGCGCGTACACCAAACACGATGTCTCTGGATTCTGGCGATGCGCATTCCCAGGAGAAGACGTCGAGAAAAAAGCACGATGATGCGAAGAAATCACGGAAGGAATCGAAGCGCAAGCGCGGGGAGGAAGACGCGGGAGATATGAAGACGGAGAAACATGAGCAGGTGGATGGGCAGAAAGCAAAGAAGGGGAAGGCACGCGCAGCCCCCGAAGATGCGATGGAGGTCGACGTAGAGCCCAAATCCAAGGAGAGGAAGAGGAAGAAACACGATCGCGAAGTCGAGACCTCGACTGCAGATGCGGAGGCAGCTGTGAGCAACGGCGAGGCCGAGAAGCCCAAGAAGCGCAAGCGGAAGGAGGGCGAGAACGCATCGGTTCCCAGTGTAGATCCCGAATTCTCTGCCTCTGGCGACAGATCCGAGAAGAAAAAGAAAAAGCGGAAAGTCGACAAGGATACAGAGGACGCCATCTCTGCTCCGGACGTCCAGCCCAGCGAATCAATGACTCTCGAGTCCGCCCCGGAGAAGAAAAAGAAGAGCAAGAAAGACAAGGATGTCCCATCCGACGTCGTAGACGGCCAGGACCACGATCGATCGAAGGCCTCCGACGAGCCTGCCGCGGAAAGCAAGTCCGAGAAAAAGAGCAAGAAAGACAGGAATCGCGCAAAGGATCTTGCACCGTCTGACCCCGCCGACGTCGACGACACTGCACAATCCGAACGCAAAAAGCAGAAGAAAGAAAAGAAAGACAAGAAGCGTAAGCAGCCCTCGGGCGATGCGTCCGACCTCGCGGACCCCGCTGCGGACACGTCGCTGAGCGACCAGGCGCGGAAAGGTGCGCAATCCCCATTAGATTTTGGGTAAACAGGCTGCTGACCCCTTTATCTGCGCAGCGCTGGAGTACGCCTACACGCAATTCACGGATGTCGCAAATTGGAAGTTCAACAAGGCTCGGCAGAACTGGCTCATCCGGAACGTTTGGTCAGACGAAGCGGTGCGTTCACATATCACAATCAGAACTTGTCTTGCTAGTTACTCATGAGCATACCTACACATTGATAGATCCCGGAGAAATATGTGCCGCTAGTTCTGCGGTATCTCGCTGGTGTGCAGGGAGGTGCGAAAGAGGTGCGTGATCGCTGCATAGGGGCGTTTCATTTCGAATTGGTACTCACTGTGACGAACTGTGCAGGCTCTAATCAAGACATGTCGTGATGCCCTCGAAACACCAATAAAAGAGGAGCCAACTCCCGCAGCAGAGACTTCTGCAAAACCGGACGAAAGTAAAGACGCCGTTGCGGATTCCACTTCTGCGTCCTCGCCCGAGACGAAGCGACAGCGCGCACAAGTGCTGCTCTCCGCACTTGAGACAACTTCATGAGCACTGGGGTTTCGTTCTATGACAGCGCGCTTTCGATTGTGAGGGAGCAGCTGCATAACAGTTAGACATCTCAATAGTGCACGAATTTGATTACGGATATCGGATAGGGGACAACCGTCACCTCGCGACTTGCGTTATTTTCCAGACCTTGCACACGACAAAAAGCTTTGAATGGTCTCACAAATGACTGCTCGTTGCAACACTACAACACGGACACATCCGCACAGCGCACATCTCGACAGCCAACAACAATACTACTGGGTACAATGCAACAAGCAAAACGGAAAGAGAACGTCGAGAACAGGTGAAGTAAGCCGGACCAAACGCCGCTCAAGCAGCTGCCTCGATCGGCGTCGGGGCATGCATGGCCGGGGGAGTAGGGATAGTCATGCCATGCGGGACCACCACCTTCGTCGACGCGGGAGTCTCGACGACGGGGCCCAACAGGTCCTCGAACCGCTCGCGCACAACCCTGACCGCACGCGGGTCCACATGGCGCGCGTCGCCCGCATGGAGCTGGCGCGGCGCCGTGCCGTCCGTAATTCCGAGGTGCTCGTCCGTCCAGATCGGCTCGACGGGCTGCGCGCCCGCGATGCCGACGCCCGCCCGCCCACCGCGTGCCGCCCACTCGCTCGCACGGGGGATATCCAGCTGCGTGAAGACCTTGTCGACCGCGGTCGCGAGGCGCGCGATCTGCTCGACGTTGTGTCCGGGAGTGACTGTGAACCGGAGGCGCTCCTCCCCGCGGGCGACCGTCGGGTAGTTGATCGCCTGTACGTAGACACCGTGTTCCGAGAGGAGCGTGTCGGACGCCGCGCGCGCGAGGGCGGCGTCGCCGACGAGGACGGGGACGATGTGCGATGGGCCGGGGACGACGGGGATGTCGAGGGCGGTGAATTTGGCCTTGAGGTTGCGCACGTTGAGCTGCTGGAGTTGCCGGTCGCCGAGGTACTCCTTCTGGTACACGATGGATGCGCGAGCACCAGCCATGTTTGCGGGAGGAAGCGAGGTGGTGAAGATGAAGCCGGATGCGTATGAACGGATCATGTCGACGAAGTCGGTGGAGCCTGCAATGTAACCGCCAACAGCGCCGTATGCCTTGCCGAGAGTACCTGTACCAAGGTGAGCATACAGCTGCGTAGAAGGACGCACGAAGACATACCAGTGATGATGTCGATGCGGTCCATGATTGAGCCCTTGATGGGATCGGGGCTCTGTCCAGCGCGTTTGTGCGCTTCCCAATCGAGATGCTCAGCAACGCCAGCGCCGCGAGGACCGTATAGACCGACGGCGTGAACCTCGTCCAGGAACGTAAGTGCACCGTACTGCTCTGCCAGGTCGCATATCTCCTTGATCGGGCCGATACTACCGCACATCGAGTAGACGCTCTCGAAAGCAATGATCTTCGGCGTCTCCTTGGGATATTGTTGCAATTTCGCTTCGAGATCCTCGAGATCGTTATGCTTGAAGATGACACGCTTCGCAGTCGAATGACGCATGCCCTGGATCATAGAGGCGTGGTTCATCGAGTCGGAGAAGTAGACGCAGCCGGGTAGTTTGGAACCGAGCGTGGCGAGCGTTGCATCGTTGGCGACGTAGCAGGAAGAGAAGACGAGCGCGCCAGGCTTGCGATGGAGGGAGGCTATCTCCTGTTCAAGAGCCAGGTGCATGCCGGTATTTCCGGCGATGTTCCGGGTTCCTCCGGCCCCGTGACCGTAGGTATCGAGAGTGCGGCTGAGGATCGGCGCGTGAGCGAACTTGGAGCGTCATATGTAGCTACGCTTCGCTTACTGCATGGTCTCGAGCACGGCCGGGTTGTTGCCCATTCCGAGGTAGTCGTTTGCGCACCACACCTCGACCTCGTCCTTCGGGTTTCCAGTGTGCGCAATGGGGAATTTGTTTGCCATCCGGTTGATATTATTGAAGTATCGGTACGACGCATCCTGGTGCTTCTTCTCCAGCTCGTTCACGTAGAACTGCTCGTAGTCGAAGCCGACTTTGGTCTGCTTAGACGCGCCCTCGGCGTGGAACGGGCAGGCACCAGCGGCGGCCTTGGAAGTGGAGGGACCAGCGGCGGCCTCGGCGGCCTTGGCCGTCTTCTTCTCCTTGGCTTTGGCAAGGTCCTCCGCCATGCGTGCGGCGGCAAGAGCCTTCGCCGCGTGCGGGCACTTCTGCGCGTCGGCGGCGCTGGTAGGCACGGGGAAAACGCCCTTGTGCTGGTGGATCTTGTTGAACTCGGCGTTGCCAGCGACGCTAGCGTAGCCCGCGACCATCTGGTGGGAGCGCAGCTGGAGGGCGGGGCCCATGACCGGGCATTCCGTCGCCTTCTCGGTGAGCTTTGAGAGCGACGGGTAGCGCGGCGACGACGAGGTGCAGAGGGTGCGCAGGGTGGAGGTCTTGGTGCGGCCGAGGAAGGGGCACGAGGCCTTGAATTTGGCGAGCGAGGATAGTTTGTCCATGGCTGGACGCGAGGAGAGGGGACAGGGAAAAGAGGAGGAAAGAGACGAGAGAAATAGGGACGATGTCAGATGCCTCTTATGGGCATCGCCCCTTGCTTACCCAATCCCACGGCCGATGACCTCGCCCCAAATCGTCGCCATGCCATTGGTCACCTGAGCCGCCGCCGCCCTGCCATTTGGCTCGCAGCGCTCGCCGGGCGACTCCGTCCGACCGTGAAATCATCCCTGCCTCAGCAACTTTATGGCCAGAACATACCCGAATTTCCTCCTCATCCGCGTGAAATCTCATGCTCTCCGAGCCTGACACCAACTCCGAGCTTACAAGGTATCGTTGGGGATATACTCCAGCATACTCCCGACCCCCGCGGGTCAGCTGGAGCGTGCTGGAGCCGCACATGCACTCGTGAAACTCCTCCAAGTCTACGCCACACGTCTCAATTCTGCAGTGAGAGTGCCCTGACCTGACTGCCCAGCGAAACGGATTCTCTAATTACATCTCCTGGTCCTGGCATGCCCACCTCGTCAGAAACGTCTCATGCAGACTGAACTCACCTCCCGAGCCCACGGTTTCAAGCCCGGCGTGGGATCAATCTTACAGGTACACGTCGACCAGAGTTGCGGATTGCTGTGTACCATCGCCGGCTTCGCTGCACAACCGGTCCCGCCGATGCATTCTCGCACGGACTGGCCCAACAGTGCAATCTTCCTCTAAAACAGGCTGTGTCGTTCCCCGCTTTCCCAACATCTGGCTTCCCAGTACAGAGGTACCGTTACCGAGATGGACCAGGTCTATTTATGACTCGAGACGCTCGGTGCATGCCCTCACCGCTGTGTACAGTACGTTACCTCCGCGACAGTATGCTACCTGGATACGTCGCTCTGTGAGTGCGCACATATAGGCGCAGTTCTTGACGATCGAGAAGAGCTTATGGATCGTTTGGTTCGCGCAACTCCGTGAATGGCATTCGGAATGCCGATCGTAAGGGCAGCCCCTGCGGAGAGCCCCTCTGAAAATACAGAAGATAAAAATAAGTTCGTTTTGTCTCCATTTCTCGGTGAGAGTATCTTTCGACCCCATCTTTCGGCCGGCCCACATGCCTCAATACTATGTATAATGAACAACGAATGTTAGAGAGAGATTTCCTGTCAGACATGATACATCGATGCATTGATGAACGTCAATTTACATCTTCTTATAGCTTCGCCATCTGTAGAAGTCATTCTGCGTCGTAATACCTCTCCTAGAGTGTCTCCGAGGATTTCAGTCCCATGCCTCTCATCAAAGTGATAGTGTTGGTATGAAGAGACCACATTGTGCTGCAAAAATGTAGAAGGAACGCCTGCAACATATGAATCGTCGACAACGACAGGGACAGCTTTGTGTGTTATTTTTCTTGTATTGCCGAAAGATGGTAATCTGTGGCCAGGTCCTCACCGCATCGTCTTGCAGACTTTCGAATAGCACACATTGATTAATATACACTAATGCACCTGCGTCTGCAACCCGAGACCGAACAATTGGAATGTGAACTAACCGCAGCCGACTTGTCGAATGCATGCGACTTCGCAATAGCATGGTACCCACAGTAGTGTCCGATCGAACGCACCGAGGTCGCCCGACTCATTAAATGCTGAACACAGTCTTATCATTCTAGCACAATCTATCACTCGCGGAATACATCCCGCCCTAGCGCAGCATACGTGTCTCGGCGTTGAGAACCACAGTGCGCCAAATCCAGAGACCCCGGTTTCCAGCGTCACTAAACCTGGTCCGTTTCGTCAACCGTACAAGCAGATCACGTCGCAGCGACTACTGGTTTTGCAATACATGCAGACAGCTCTCGATCACGTCCACCGCCTTGTCTACCGCCGCGCGCTCGATGTTCAGGCTGGGAACGAGCCGCACCGCGTCTTGGCCCGCGGTGAGCAGCAGCACGCCGCGCTCCCGCGCCAGTCCCACGACCTTCCCAGGGTGCGCCGCGTCCCGGAAGCCGAGCCCCAGGATGAGCCCGCGCCCGCGCACCTCCGGCTCGAGCAGCTGCGGGAACCACGCCGCGGTCTGCGCGAGTCGCGCGCGCAGGTGCGCCGCCGTATCGCGCACCTGCGCGACGAACGCGGGCGCGGACACGCGCGAGAGGACGTGGTGCCCGAGCGCGCACGCGAGCGGGGACCCGCCGAATGTGGTGCCGTGTGTGCCTGCGTCCCACAGCATCAGCGCGAGCCCGGGCCACAGAGGGGGACGCCTGCGAAAGTACTCACCGACTGACATGTGCTGTGCGACCGCGTCCCGCATCAGCACGGCACCAATGGGATACCCATTCGCGAGCGGCTTTGCCATCGTGATGATGTCCGGGTGTGCGTCGGCGGGGACGCTCGAGTGCGCCCAGAGCGTGCCCGTGCGGTACAGCCCGCACTGGAAGGGTCATGCGGCGTCAGTCAGCTGTCTTTACGAGCGCGAAGAATGCCCGGAGGCGCCTCCGCTTTGAGTAGGATGCATGCTTGACTCACCTGAATCTCATCATAGATCAATACCGCGCCCACCTCGTCACACCTCTTCCGCAGAGTCCGGAGCCACTCAGGATGTGCCCCGTGTATCCCTCCCTCGCCTTGCACCGGCTCAACGATGACCGCGGCCGTGTTCTCAGTCACGAGCGCCTCCAGGCCCTCGTGCACATTCAAGGTGCCCACTCGCACGCCCGGGATGAGCGGCGCAAACGGTTTTTGGTACTTCGCGTTCGGGGTCACGCTCAGCGCACCGAGCGAGCGGCCGTGGAACGCATGCGCAAAACAGACCAGTTCATGCTTCGCGTCGCCCCCGCGCACCTTGCCAACGAGCCGCGCGACCTTGAGCGCGCCCTCGTTCGCCTCCGTGCCAGAGTTCGCGAAGAAGACCTTCGCGCCCGACGCGCGCGGCTCAGAGCCAGGTGCCCAGCCCAGACCACCGTCGCGCTGCGTAAGCGTGACGAGCAGCTCTGCGAGCTTCCCGGCCCACGGGTGGTGGAAGGCGTTGCTTGTGTGGAGGATTGTGGCCGCTTCCTCCGTCATGACCTATTCAAAATGCGGCAGCGGCGGCCAACAGGGTCAGAGTTATTTCGTGAGCATGCTTCTCGAAATTCAAAATGTGGGACGATCAGCAGTGGGAACGACAAGTGCTGCGTGCAGGGATCCAGATCGCCGGGTACGCTCGGGTATAAACCAGATCCTTGCTCGCAGCGCGCAGTCTTGATTCCCACCACGCAGACACATTCACAAAAGCTATTTTGAATAATGCGTCGATAAGAATAAAACCGCGTAGATTGGGTGCACGAAGTCAATGACTCCGCAGCATCTAACTAACTGAATAGCCGGAATATCCATGCCCCTTTCGCAGGCGGTGGGATCGACTCTCCCGCAGCAGTCAACAACAGGGTCGCTAGGCACCTCCACAGCGTTGGGTAAAGCCCCTGCGAATACCATACGCCTTGCAGAGACGAGGGAACCAGCGACACACCTTCACAACACCCTCATCGGCGTGCCCGAGCGCATTTACAGCGATACCCGCACAGAAGTCAAGGTACTCCCTGCCTTCCGTGTCCCAGACATGGACACCCTTTCCCTTCGAGAGAACGAATGGCGGACGGGCGTAGACGGGAAGGACATAAGCTGCCGAACGGTCGAGCAGCTCCTTCACAGCTGGAGAAACAGAGTTGGCGTCCTCAGGGTGTGTGACAGCGGTGTACCGGGTGCAGGGACTAGGCTAGATCAAATCAAGCCAATAAGCAACGCTGATAGTAACAACCTTCATAACAGACGTACGTTCCCTCCTGCTACAGAGGATGCGAACCGGATGTGAGAGCAGGTCCTAGTCGGGCGGGTAAGGACCCGGCGTGCAGAGGCTGTTGCACTACGCATTCCAAGCAAAGAGGCCAGCTATCCTGGAGCCACAGACAGATTTGTAGACCTAGAGGACTGCCTGCGCTGCCTGCAAAGAGGTGCAAGCTCAGAGGAAAGGGTTCTGCCCGCCGTTCGAGTCATTGCCACTGCCGCAGAAAGAGTCCGGGAGAAATGATTTGGGCGCTTGATTGTCTAGGCGCTGACAGAGGATCTCTCCGACTCGCCGTAGCTCTCCGTCGTGCAGTCGAGATCAGACCATCCATTCTGCAGATAACAAACAAATTCTCAATCGCGTAGACTATTGTTACAAAAATCGTAGACAAATATGGATATCGAGCGATTCTCGGGTTGGGTGGCAGAGGCATTTTGCTTGCCAAGCTTTAGTCGCGGCTGCGACTGCGGCTTGAGCTCGTACTCACAGACATCGCCGAGCTGACGGACGCGGAGCGGTCCCTGCCCCTGCGCGGAGGTGACATTGAACGCGAGTCCCCGCGTGCACGACTGTCCCGCACCGGCGAGCGCGACGGCGAACGGGAATGAGATGGCGAGCGGGAGAGCGACCTGCCGCGATCCCGAGGCGCCGGCGAGCGCGAAATATCGCGGCGCGGGGGAGGAGACATTGGACGCCGCGAGGGCAGCTCCGGGGACCCGGAGCGCGGGCGCGTGTAGCGCGGAGGGGAGCGCGAGGAGAAGCGGCGACGGGCGCGCGGGGGCGGGGAGCGCGACCGCGAGTCGGGACGCGGACGCGTGCGTACAGGCGGGGGAGGGGAAGGAGAGGGTGAGGGGGTCCTCCGCCCACGTGGAGGTGAGGAGGGCGAACGGCGACGGCGCGGCGGGGGTGAAGGCGAATGGGACAGAGGGCGTCTGCGCGGGGGTGGCGAGGGTGAACGAGAAGCTGGGCGGCGGAAGTCGTCTCTGGGCGGCGGGCCACGCCGCGGGGGGCTCCTGCTCCGTCGGTCACGGTAGTCGCGACCATAGTCCCTGTCACGGTCCCTGGACGGCGGGACAGGCGGCGGCGGCATGCGCTCCCTACGCTTCATCTCTTCATCACGTTCCTTGCGGCGTCGGTCCTCCTCTCTGCGGCGCAGGCGGTCGCGCTCTTTCCGCTCGGCCTCCCACTTCTCCTTTTGCACCTGCATCTTCTGGCGCTCTTCATCACGCTGCCGCTCGCGTTCTTCGCGCTCTGCCATCCGACGCATCTTCTGCTCTTCTTGTTTCTCGCGATCGAATGCCTCGCCCTCAGCATAGTCTCTCCTTGTACCGAGAGCCTTCGCCATCTTGTCCAACTCTTCCTTCTTAGCAAGGGCGATGCCATGTCTGTCCGAGGGCTTCAATGATTTTGCGCTAGGAGCGAGTGTGTTCAAGTTGGCTAGCAGCGTCTGACGCAGTTCCTCGACTTTCCCCTCGATCTGTTCCTCTTCCATCCTGTATGACGTGTTCAATTGGGCGTGGCAAGAGACGCAATATACTCAGGGACTCACCCCTCATCCTCAAGTTGCAGCTGCAACTCGAGACATTTCACCTCCACTTTGCGTTTCTTCTCATGTTCCAAGATCTCCGCGTCGGGCTCCCTATGCTTCGGAGGAGCGACATCCCATGCGCTGGCTCTGTCTTGCGCCGTCTGGAATGTGCGTAGCACAGACAGGTTGCGTACGACATAGCCGTTCGTACCACTATGTTTTGCAAGTCAATCAATAGTGTAGCGGGAACAAAACATATTTGCTAACCTTCCTCTAGGGGTTTGGAGACCGATTCCGTTATACATCCTGGGACGATGATGGGTTTTGTTGAGCACAGCTCGCCTGAATTGGCGCCTGACGAAGTCGTTGGTGTGTCGCCAAGAATGGCAAGTGGCAGCTGAGTCAGGCGACCCTCCTCTACTTTCAGTCCCCGCAATCATTAAGAGCAAAGCTCGTCTATAGAGAAGTAGCTATACGGATATACTGCTACATATGTCTAGCAATGTGCTGTGTCCCCCCAGGAGATCATCTACGACTATAATCTAGGATGAGCTGTCGCGTCGAATAGCGGATCTTCTCTGAACTTCTCATATCCTGGCCTCGCCAGTGATGTCAATGCTACACGCTTATCCGTCTCGATGTCTTCTATCAGTGCCTCTGGAATATCGTCAGTAAATAGGAACGTCTATGCTTAAGCGCCACAACTCACCTCGTGAGACGTAGTCGAGCTCTGGACGAATATATCCGAGAACAATGGCCTGCATTTCATGGCCGTAGAAATCCTTCTTAAAGTCATGCATTATATGTATCTCCTGCACGTAGGATGAGGGCCAAGGAGTATATGAAAGTGGGATACAGGCACCTACTGCAGTCAGCTTCTCATTCTTGTAGAATGGATTCCAGCCCAAGCTCATGACCATCGGGAAGACTTGCGAGTCTTCCTCAGCCAGAATGACCTCTCCGTCCTTCTCCCTCGAGACCTGAGCATACCCATAGTATACTCCTGTCTGGGTGACAGAGCTCATGGGCAGAATTGATTCATCTGGGAGGTTGGCTAGTGGAAATGCATGAATTCCCATGCTTAGAATGCAATGACTCTGTTGTATGACATACCTGTTGGGCATCCAAGATCCTTGCCTCCTCGTCCAAACCCTCGTTGGACGGCACCGGTGAGCACGATGGGGAATGGGGATTCCGGGACCTCCGGGCCTACGATGCTGGGCCGCGTCTGCCGGAAAGACTTGTCGCGCACGGGGGCGGAGGGGACACTCTCCTCTAGAACCAGCTCAGCAGCGGTCTTCGTCATGGTCGTGAATGAAACAGTCTGGGCCGCACAAATAATATATAGGTTCAGTAGCACAGGGTATCGGCGAATGAGCAATCAGAAGGTGACAGGAGCGCTGCAGGATGACATCGCGGTCCATGTCGCGCATCCACTGCGCCGCGAGAGCCCGCTGACTCTTATCCCGAAACTTCCACGATGTCTTATTATCCCTCCCAGTCATACGCTTCGTATCAAACACCATACGGTGCCTATGCTCCCGGCACAAATCACTATCCGTCGCAATATCCCTCTCCAGTCCCGTCTGGGGGCTTTCCGGTCTACCAGGCGAAGCCACCGACCCCGCCACCCCCGGAGCCGCACCCCGCGCCCGACCTGCCAGCCGTTACGTCCGAGGTTGCATCGCATGCACTGCAGAAGCTCCTGTCTGTGGAACTACGCGATGCGGGATTCGAATCGGCACAGCCAGATGCGCTCCATCGACTTGAACTTGAGATAGCTGCTCGTCAGTCGCCGTGCCCTCTGTTAGCTCACCAACTTACGCGTATCGTTTGATCCCAGTGGTTGAGCAGCTTTACAAGCGTGCCCATGAGTACGCGAACCTCGCGAACAGAGCAGCACCCATAGCAAAGGATCTCATGGTGGCTTCTGCCGAGTTTGGACTAGAGACCAAAGAGCTGCACCATATCGCGGAGAAGGCCAAGTCGAAGATGCAGGGTATGTGGACGCAGGAGGAAATCGGCCGTTTGTCTGGTACTAACGTTCATGCAGAGGACCACAAGCCAGAAATCGTTCTTCTCCCGCCACCCTCCCGATCACCATCCCCGGAATTACTGTCCTCAGACGAAGAGGGTGCACCTCCTGTGATACCCGCCACATTGCGCTCCCTTCCACATTATATCCCAGCCTTGCCGCCCAAACACACATATCTTAGGACCCCGGTACTTATTCTCCTCATATGGAGCGGAGCTCAGCTGACACGACCTTTCGCTCAGATCGCCCCTCCAAAGAAGGCCGCATTGCCATCACTAGAAAAGAAGTTACAAAATGCAGGTCTTGTGCAAGAATCTCTGAAGAGCCTTCTCCTTGCCACAGAGGATAGCACTGGACAAGAAGACGCCGAGCTACTAGGTGCAACTGTAAACTGGGAAGCAACGACACATCCGCGCAAGCGATGGAGAGTCGGTTCGTAACGCCTTGTTTAGACTGCCATGTTGTACCTCTGAGCTTGTTGTCGGCCGTCATTGCAATTGCTGTATATCTGAGACCTCATCTCATACGGGAAGGCTGGGAGAAAGGAAGAAAAATTGTGTTCTCCACGCGCGATCATTATGACTTCATACTACTGTACCCTGAACGCACCGCAGCCGCCCTCCGAGGCCGCCTTCTGTGGTCATCGGTCGGGACTTCGTTAGCTTCTGCTTGTAATTGCCCTTGGCCGTCCTGATAGGATGTTGCGTCCCGAGGCGCGATGTCCGCATTCAGAGTATCTTCAAGTTGCGTACTGCTTTCTGGCATTCCGGTGCGCGTAGTCTTCGTCGATCTTCGAGCAGGCGCTGGCTTCCTCCCTCTGCCGCGTTGGGGTCTCGCGATCGGGATGGATTTTACTGCAGGCGTTTCAGTTCGTGCAGATCCAGCTAGTGCTTCGGCGGATAGGTCAGGGTTGTCCTGCGGCCCTGGCGGACCCTCAATAGATGGGACATTATCTTGAGACGTTCTAGGCGACAAATACGGTGGGTTGGAATCTGCCTCGCCAGTTGTTCGTGATGGAGCAGGGATCTCTGCAGGAGCGGAGACCTGCGGCGAAGGGGCTAATTTCGCACCGAGCTTTCCCGTCCTCCGCTTCTTTGGGGCTGGTCCTTCGACCGTGTCCGAAGGGGTTGGCCGTTTCGTGTCCTTACGAGGACGCGGTGGTGGTCTCGAGTGTGTGGGCTCTTCTATCGGGGTCGGGTCAGCATTACTGGCTTGTTCTGTTCCTGATTGTGCAGAATTGTTGAGATGAGAAGCACCCTCCATCTGGGTTGGCGGTTCGCTGTTATTCTCCGCGGCGGCAGCCGTTGTCTTCTTCGGACGAGGCTTTGGTTTCGGTCTCTGTACTTCGGGCGCAGAGCTCGGAGTAGTTGTGGAATCTGCGTTCGGTCCAGGGTGCTCCGAGGCGGCCGCCGTTTGATCCGTCAGTTGGGAAGTAATGTTTTCGCCTTCGCCGCTCGCAGGGATTGGCGCGGGCTTCTTGGGACGTGGTTTAGGCTTCGGCTTCCGCACCTGTGGTGCTGCATTCGGAGCTGCGGAGGGCTCCTCGGTCCGCCCTAGACTATCTTGACCGGCTAAGTTGGCGTTGCCATCATCGGGCATATTCGAACCGGCTGGTGCGGCCTTCCTGCGACGAGGCTTCGGCTTTGGTTTGGCAGCGGGAGCTTCCGAGCCCGAGTTGGTGGAGGTCTGCTCGATAGTTGAGACAGGAGGGATCTGTGCCGCAGGTGTCGGCGCGTGAATGAAGGTGATGGGCTGAGCAACGGGCGCAGACCCTGAAGGAGTGCATTGTGCTTCTGGTTCAGTCTCGGTAAGATCTATGATGTGACCATGCCCAGGAGGCTCCGGTGGTACAGGTGGGGTCGCAGTTGCAGCCTCCCTTCGCTTCATGAGTAGGCTGTATCGTGTCCGGCACTGACAGAGACTACGGTCAGAGATGTCCAACGCCCATCAATTGACATGACGCATACCATGGTATCCGTGCGCCCATGCCCGACCATTTCGCTGATCTCGCGCCACTTCCCGTATCCGATCTTCTCTACAGCGTCCAACAGCAGTTGCTCCATCTCGTCTGTCCATCTTGCCCGGGAACTGTACGGGCTCAGGTATTCCTGATATCTGTCTCGGCATTGCTCATTTGTGCGGCCAGCAACAAACGTGGAGACTTCCGACCAGGAGTGGCCAAAGACAGCCACAGCTTGGCGGAGCTTCTCATCTTCGTCCTCAGTCCAACCGCCTCTCCTGATACCGGGATCAAGACTTCGCAGGTACCGGTTCTGGCATTGTTGAGGAGTCGCATCCTCCGACACCATCCGTGCTACTGCGGGGGAGTTAGATGGGACCGAACACGCATTAGCAAGCGTACTTACCGAGCGACCAGTTGTCCGAACCGTAGATTTTGACAGCTTGTAACAGCTTCCTGTCGTATTCCGGAGTCCAAGTATGCGTCCTGCGGATGATCGCATGTCTCATGCAGTCCAGAGGAGTACGCCTCGTCTGCTGATAGCGTCAGCGGCCGCCATTCAGTATCAAGGCTTCGAGTAACCCACTCCGAGCTTGGCGGCGATCTCAACCCAGTCAATTTCACCCTCTTTAGCACCCTCGGTAAGCGCTCTGAGTTTAGCGATTTCTGACTGCGTCCACTGAGTATGGTTGAAACGGGGATGGCGCTCGCCTAGCCAGCGAATCTTACATTCTGGTGCAGTGCGCTGAGTGGCGGCTGGGTTCGACGATGAAACCTGAAGTGATAGAAGTCTTGAGCAGACGACAACAAGTTGCATTACGTCGACCTGACCTTCATAGCGACGCGTTCCCAGTCTATGCCATCCTTGTTGAGTTCAAAGTATCCTGGGGGGAAGTCGTTTAGACCGCCAAAAGCTGGATGACCCCTGCCAAAGACATGAGGACAGTATGTGGGACGGAACAAACAGTAACGCACCTCCGCTGAGCATCTAGCGCATGTAGTCGATAATTCTCTGACCGGACGGCGTCCGCCAGGGCCTCCAGCTCTGTCGGTTTCACTGCATGACAGTTAGAAATATAGACGGGAAAGATCAAGGGAACGAACTGGGATGAATAACCGTCCAGTCGACGTATTGTTGACGCCTCGCAGCATCGTCGTGAAATGGGGAAAGCTGTATGTCGTGAGCATCTCTCGTAGTCTGAGCGGAGACGGCCCACCTCGCTCAGTAAGTCTCCGGAGTTGACCGGTGTTCTTGCTTTAACAGAGCTCGGTACCATGACGGTACCTCCAGCGTCAAGTTCCAGATCATCTTCGTGGTCGGATACATCCGCCATAGCCTCCGGTAGGACTTAGCAGGTTGAATGAGTGCAACTATTGAGCACATACCAACAAACGGTCCACAATCTCCAACTCAGCCTCCAGGCGCTCTGTGTACACCTTCAGAGCATACTGGTGATCCTTGTTCGCCTGAGCCGCTTTCTGGGCCAGTTCCTTGACTTCCGGAGCAGCCATCCTGACCACACGCTAGACGGTACACGACCAACGCTCTGCCTCGGCTTCACGCACGGGAATTGACTGTTGTATGGTGTTCAAGACCGCGAGCCTTGAAGTAAGAATAACAGCTAGGGTAGAATCCAGTGAATGATCGTTGTAGGTCGCGTTCCAGCGAGTAGATTGCTTAGCGGTCCCGGAAGGGAAGAGTCGAAGCAAGCGCGTCGTGGCCACGTGCAGTGCTGTAGAAATGATCGACAGTCGAATCTTGCACTCGGACGACCTCGACGACCATGGCGAACGCGTCAGCCAAGCGTATCGGTATGTTCCTATTAATCTCCAAGGACCGCCACCCGACTCACCTGATTGTTAGCTCAACAAAATGCTGATGCGATAAAGAACCTCAGGCTGGGAATGATCATCTCGGCCGTACTTTCTCTGCTCCCGCGGATCCTATTCCGGAGGGGCTCTCTGTCGCCGAAGACGTTCGGGTTCTGGATTTATGTCTTGTCTCTGGTCCCCTCTATCTTCCTCTCTCGCTACCTGGAGAGGATTGGGTCCCCGAGGCGTGATCCTACTACTGGCACTCTCATATCCGCTGGTGAAGACCTCAATCGACCTGGGATTATTGAGTGGTGCTTTGATGTTGTTTATGTCACATGTGAGAGCACACTTATCGCCATAACGGTATTCTCAACCTGAACTTGCTGCTTCGCAGGGGCGTGCCAAATCGGCAGCGGTGTGTTCGGCACATGGTTCTGGTGGCTTTACTTGGTCGTGAGTCCCCTGATGGGTGCTCCACTTATTGGGTCGTAAACTCTACTCTATTACAGATACCACTGTATGCAACATACAAGCTATGGTTTGGCGTCATCTCCCCAATGCTACTGGGCCGCTCAGCGGCAACGCCAGCGGACGAACAGCCAGCCGCGCAGGAACCGACTAGCAAGAGGCAAGAAAAGCTCCGCAAGAGGGCGGATCGTGGTGACCCACGAGTCCGTACACAAACCTCCAAGCGATGACTGTATTCCTTCCCGCATACTAGAAAGCTCCTTGAAAAATAATTATGCCAGGACAGCGAGTCCGATGCTAAGATTCCCCACGTTGAACGCTGTCAAGGTTGCATAATGTTGAATGTAATGACCACTTGCGATCAGTGAGGACCTACACGCGTAAACGTTCTGCAAGAAAACGTCTCCTAGGATCCAGAAGTCTACCCATTGCTCAGTGATTGCCCGAACCTTATCCAGGTCCTACTTACCGCTGATATCAGAGGCTACAATCCCACCGACGCAGGTTGATGAGCCTGGGGAAATCTTGCCAAGGTTAAACGTCTGCGTTGACAGCTGGAACCCAATTCCTGCGAAGGTAAATGTGATCTCCGGGCTTCCACTGCAAGGGACTGCGCTCGTGAGCCAGGGTTCGACGTCTTACCACTTGATCCAAACTTACGCGTAAAGAAACCAGGACCTATGGATGCTGAAGCATCCGCGGCACCTGGGATTGCGTTATACAACTGGTTGACATCGTCCGTGCGACCAAGAATGAGCGTGGTCCCAGTGTCTAGGATTGCTGATGATGCAGTCACGATGGTCCTCCCGTTCACGCTTACGGCGTCCAGGTCAACCTCCCAGAAGCCCTGTACCGCAGAATCAGCTCATTTCGATGTTCCTCTGGGCTGGGGAAAAGGAACGCTACTCACGACTGTCGTCACTGGTACCTGAGTCATGGGACCCTGGAACTGACTCTCGTCGACGCCACCGAGGGTGAGCTGCGACCCTGACGACGCGAGCTTGAAGGAGAATATGGGCTCTGCTGTGTGGTTCTCAGCAATTAGCGTTTGAAAGAGCGGTGCCGCATCCAGTGCGGAAATCTGAGGGAAGGCCATGCCGAGTAGTCCGTCTGGTGCGAATTCGCTAGGGCTAAATTCCGTTGAGTACTGAGTTGCAATACCCAAGGCTTGGCTCGTGGCCTGTGATGTGTCTCAGCTGATGGTGTAAGTCTGGTTTATTTCATACTCACAGTAAGGCCTGCTATGCCTACAGTGTCGACCATCTGGATACCTTCCACAGTTGACCCGTCCCCAAATGATACGTTGAATGGCTTGTCCAAATCTAACGACGACGAGCTTCTGGAAGGGTCGTACAGATCATGACCTTTGCAATTCTCATTGCAATCAACTCCGGGCAATATCAAGTCACTGCTGCCTACGTTTCATCATAAGTACTTCAGCAGAGTTGAACCCGAAAATTACAGCGAAAGCGTACCGGTGTCGAGGTCTACTGTTGGCAAGGTGTCACTCAGCTATTTAGCGACATGCATTTCAATAGTGGGAGTACACGGTACCTGTGTACTGAACAGGGGGCGTCCCAACGGATATAGTACCCTGCCATAAGACATCCTCTACGTCGTCAAGTTCTTGTGTTCCTCTGGCTTTCCTTGAAAGCGAACATTTGACACTTGTCGATAATGGAAGCGTCGGGACGCTGGACCTCTGGAGTCTTTTAAGTCCACGTCGAATTTTCCTGGGACAATAATCATATACATATTTGACACCCGTACGGATACCCGTGTACTCACTGCCCAACTCTGCGGGCATGCGATGTCAAAAATCTAGTGTTCACGATACCGTCTTGGGACTCTATGTGTGATCGCTTCGCGATGGGTATGGTCTTTCCTGAAAGACCAGATTGCGACATTATTGCTGGTGCTAATGATAAAAGGAATACCAAGGAGTGTACGAGAGCGAGACGCATAAATACACTGAGCGGAGGAGGCCCAGGTGAACGTTAGAGCCATCACTTATACGAGCCCGCTTATCGGGGCATGCAGAGGCCGTAGAACGCATGGCAAGTATTGTGCCGCACGCATGCAGAGCAAGGCAGTACATGAAAGTCGCCGTCTCCCATGAGGGTTATGTTACATCCACAGTACTGGGTGTTCCGTGGCACCATGGATAGGCGGCACAATATTTCCGGAGGATCGTGTGCACATATTGTAGCTCGAGGTCCAACATTCTACGGCAACCTGTTGGTCGGAGTACCATAGTTGCAGATACCAGTAGTGTGTTCGCAATAGATTGAGCCTATGAACTCCACGACGCGAAACGCACTGACGCAGGAAGGACTGCGGTGCGGCTCAGGCGCGGCACGGCACTACGCGAGGCACGTGAACGTGAAGTCATGAGGGGACCAAATAACGCGTCAACCCATCTTCATCTGGGACCACCATGTCGTACCCACAGGAGGTAGATTTAACAGAAAAGATTGTCCTACAACCATTTATTTATCACCCATGGTGTAGATATATCCGCGCGTGCATGCTGCAAGCCCTATCCCGAACGTGAGTGTGTTGCTTTTGCCATGTCCTGGCGTCGTGCCCACAGTTTTCTTTCGTTGGCCGCAACTCTCACAGCATGAGAATACGAAGAAATCGCTATTCGAGCGGTTACGCAGTATCATTGAAGTCCCCAAATCGGTCTCTAGCAGTAGCATACAGCCGCCATGCACGACCCCCAAGACGAACGAAAGCGCATATAATCACTCAGAAGTCGTTCCCGAAGCATTCTCGCCGTCGCAACTTGTGAGTTTGCATCTCCCTCATCAACTATCATGATTCTGAGAATGTTAGACGAAGAATGATCGTCAATGCTCTGGTCATTGTGCTTCACACACCGATTGGGTGCGCTGCTCGTCGAGCGACCCATACCACTTGCCCGATGATACGCAAGATCCGCGTCATAACAAATTCGATCAACGCTCATCCGAAACGCAGCAGTTGGAGCCTGGACTGGGAATTGAGTCCCAAGCTACTGAAGCGCAGAACGTGAAAACCTTTGCGATACAGCTTCCTCGCGTTTCGCTCGCTGACAGCGTCCGCAGACGAGCATATCCGAAGCAATCGTGGAAGACCATAAACCCTCTTCTCAGTTTGTATCCACCCAGGACGACCCTGATCAACCGGACTCAAATGGCGTGCTCTTCTTGCTCGACACAAGGGTCGAATCGTCTGCTGGCGACCTAACCTT
The DNA here is from genome assembly GCA_000320605.2 of Gelatoporia subvermispora B. Taxonomy (NCBI): domain Eukaryota; kingdom Fungi; phylum Basidiomycota; class Agaricomycetes; order Polyporales; family Gelatoporiaceae; genus Gelatoporia; species Gelatoporia subvermispora. The sequence goes on from KB445792.1 coordinate 2,542,447, forward strand.
TCGTGCCAAGAACGAATCCCTTTCGATCCCTCATGACGCAGTCGACGCAAGTGATCCTGCGGAGGCGACATCTCTTGCTATGCCCGGTGAAGATTCCGAGGCTGTCTCTGCTATCATGAGGCCTGTCATTGAATCAGATATCACTGACGCCTCAGACATCTTCATCGCCTCTCCTGGAACTCTCTCTGTTGGCCACGAAGTATCTAAGTCTCTTGATCTCCTTGCGCAGTCGCATCAGGACACCGCCGCTGATATGATCACTGACACGCTCGACAATGAGACCACTCTTACTGAAGGGATCCTGATTGAACCTCCGCATGGACGTGACCTTGTTTTCGCCTTGGACTCTGACGTGCCTTCGCCTCTGACTACCGAGAATTTGTTCGCTACTGATTTTCAAAACGATAGTGACTCTACTGATCTTGAACTGGCTATACGTGCTGCCGCGTCTGAACAGAATACTGCAGAAGACGTTCCTAATGCCCTGCCTAATGACGAGATAATTACATCGCTGCTTGATACGAGTCACAACAAAAACACTCTTGATCTGCCTTCCTCACAATCTGATGTCAATGCGGAGCCTCAGCGACAGGATGTAGACGTGGGGATACTTTCCCCAAGCGTATGCTCGCAACATCTAGCCATATCCGACGGGTCCGTCCCACAACCTCCGGTCTCTGACTTGGAACAGTCTAGGCAACAGTCGATCGATAATTTAGGGGCGTGGACTGACATTGGCGCTAAGCCTGCTTCCTCTGCTCTCGTCTGCGAAGACACAACCACACGAACCCAATTACAAGACCGGCTCAGTGCAGAATCCGAGCCTGACACGGCTCCTATGCTTTTGGATGCTATGGATTATTCATGCGTTGCAACCGAGCCTCTAAGAGATACAGCTGACGACTCCTCCGTGTCGCCAAGCTCTTTGGATGGCTTGCTATGTGATAAGCAAGGCGATGTTGAGATCCTCTCCGACGCACCACCATTAGAAGAGCCGAATTGTCAGCATGCAGATCCCGAGCTTGCGTCTGAAGCACGGAAAGAAGAAACGCAGATTACAGACGACGCTGAAGAACACGCTCTTCAGTCCGTAACCACTGGGGCTTCCGACAAGTTTGCATCGCCTCTTGCTATCACTGATGTCTCGTGGCTACCCCCAATGTCTTCTCCTCCCGCCTCCTCGCCTCCTATACCGTCTTCAAGTCCAGATCTGCTGTTTTCTTCTTCGCCTCCGCGAACTAGCGATTATACTCCTCCGTCATCCCCTCCACCCGCTCCCTGTTATGCAATGGATGTCGATAAGCCCGCGAACTTCAAAGAAAGCGGACGTCCTGAAAAACACGTACTCCAGGACCCGATGGCCGAAGATACTAATGTTGGAGGGCTTGATGACGAGAGACACGGAAAGCGACAGGTAGGACAACATGAACGATCAGCTCGAATTAACAAGCCCTAATAAGTTCCTTATCGCAGAAACTAGACGTGCAAACGCCTTCCGCCACGCCCCAGCCGAAGCGTCCTACCGCCACGTTCCACCAGGAACAGAAACGAAAGCTCAAGACGCCGTTCCGTTCCCCTCTGCTCAATCCGGATGCTGCACTTCATGGGGTGGACGCCGTGTACGCTAGTGGCAAGGCACGTCCGAAGCCAGTGCGGATCGCAAGTCCGAGCAACTTGTCTGTCCGTCCTACTATGGAGTCGAAGACCGGAGTCCCAAAGACCGACGATTTATTGACAGCAGTCGCGAAGGACTACACACAAAACGCGGCGAAACAGTTCAGGTCTCCGCTAGCCGCACAAGGTACCGCTCGCGTTGCGCCCGCATCTTCAGGTGTAGGGGCTCTACCGACGATCCAGGCGCTACAAAGTAAGGTGCAGGCCCTTAAGCAGGCTATCAAGATCAATCAAGGAGATGGCGATGACGACGACGCGCTGGAGGCCCTTGCGAGCAAGTGGAAGACTGCAGCACGGGAAGTGGCATGGGCCGTCTGGGATACCGTTAAGGACCTCGATCCTGGCAGCAATGCGGCGCAGACCAAGACTGGGTGGCTCGATGAGGAGTACGACGCGCCTAAGAAGCAGGCAGATAAGGCGGGAGGGTCCGACAGCGGAGGACGTTCCGGTAGGGTAAAGTACGAAGGTTTCGACAGGGGCTGGGGATGGGATGAAGATGGCAAGTCCGACGACGCACATGATGCTCAGGTGCGCGGTGTTACTGATGAAAGGGAAGAGGAAGAGACACAGGTACCCCAACATACCCTAGGCACGATGCTCAGGCATCTTGGCATTGATCCTGAAACGCTTGGGTGGGATGAAGATGAAGGGGACTTTGTGGATCCTGAGTAGTTTATGTCACGATTGTGGGACGGACGTTGCCAGATGTGTAGACTTTACTGGGTCTCAGGCTGTTCTCGGCCTGGATCAGCTCGTGTATAGCAGTTGACCTGATTGGACATGTTTGCATGGGTTTCTGGCGCGATATCGACCGCACCACGGACGCAGATTGAGTCTGTGTCTGTTCCTACGGGGAAACAGGACAAACCGAGGAAAGACCAGTCTGCGACGTCAGGTACTGCTGAAAGCCGCTGTTCGGACGATGATGAAAGACTCAAAAAACATACACCGAGCGGGAGTCGAACCCACGCCGCTTGCTTGGAAGGCAAGCATGATACCGTTTCACCATCGGTGTGCATATCAATTTTGTATACGAGCATATATATCGGTCGCACGCACGAACGGTTGAGTGGAAGAGCACCGAGCTGACAAGTATTGTACACTAAACCCTACATGCCACCGAATCCTGGCTAAAGAACAGAGTAACAAGAAGGTACTGGTACATAGCACCTGCTACACATCAATTTTGTTCCACAATCTTATACAAAGCGGTCCGAGGAATTTCTATCAGTACTGTATCAGAACAAAGCTTTGAAATCAATAACAATGAGCAACGAAAGCGGTCAAAAAGCTAAAGTAATCATCATCTTGGTTATCACGTTGGTGAGGCACAATGACCGAATGTTTTACAGCAAATACCTCCGGGCCTCGTCCCCCATTCTATGTGTCTGGTCTTCCGCCGAATCACGCACCCCCTTCTGCTGCCCGGCGCGCTGCCTCCTGTTCTCGGTGCCGAGCCCCCCTATTGTGCCTCAGCAAGTCGCGTTTGATCACGACGCCACACGTCGCGCAGAAGATAGTGTCGGTCCCGAAGTGGCGGTGCATGTGCCGCGGCAGGTTTGACGGGTCGAGCCTAGTGGGGCAATCCTTCCACGGGCACTTCACCTTGTTGTGAGCCAGCACTGTCAGGCCGGCGAAGTGCGCAGCGTGGGATAGGATGTGCGTCTGGGCCTCCGCTTTTGTGGGGGTCACCGCCGCGGTGCAGCCGGGAATGCAGCATTGAACCATGCTGGGGTCGGGACTCGGGCTACGGCTGGAGGTGGAACTGAAACAACAAGAGTTGTGAGCACACCGCCAGCGGATGCGATTTCGATTTATACATACCTGGCGCGGTTCGACTCGTTTCTTTGCATGGTGTATGGCACGCTGTGTATTCCCTGAGTGACATCGCACGAGTGGATCGTGAGAGAGAAGCATACTGTCGAACTGAGCGGCGTGACCCGGGCGAAGTGCGCACCGCTCCCACTGATGCCTCGGAGTCAATGGACGACACAGACGACCTAGGGCGGAGCATGAGCCAAACGCCGAAGGCAAGTGATCATTTCGAAAGTTACTTACGTATATCCAGAGTCGGTCGACTCAGGCGTCCGCATCCGCCACCTGGATGGCGTACCTGCGGTTGTAGATGGCCCTGCAGATCTCGGCGAGGACCTGCCAGATAGGGTAAAGATAGATTCAATTACGGGCGTTCTACGGAGACAAGAAGTACGTACGATTTGCGTCGGGATCTGCGCGCCCGGGCTGTGGAGCGATCCGAATGGGAGGATGTCGAGCTGTGCGTGTCCGTTGAGATCTCCAAGACAGCGTCGGACACGAACAACTTACTCAGAATCCAATTCGGCGCCGCAGGTATGCTGGAAGTCGTCTAGCCAGATGTGCGGCAGCCGGCAGCACATCTGTGTGACTATGGAGAGGACCCATTCCTGGTCCCATAACGCTGGTGATGGCAGCTCATCCCCGAGCACTTCCTCAGCCAGCAGTAGGCTGGGACTCAGAAAGTCAATAGCGCCGACTATTTGATCCAATACGCAGTTGCACATAACGGATTTGCAGCGATGTGTTGGAGGTATGAGAGGTGATCGAGGGGGAGCCCGGAGGGGAGATGAGGGTAGAGGTTGAAGTCGAGGTGGGGGACAATAGGGTAATCGATTGGAGCGGATTATATTGCCGCTCGAACCATTCCGCGGGGAGACAAACTCGTCCAAAGAACGCGAACGCGTCCGGGGCTCTGAGCCACGGAAAGTTGAACATGCCCAGATGCGCCGCGCCAGCGAGGGCCGAGGAAATAGCCACAGTCTAAGATCGGGTCTCCGAGTGGCACAATCCAGCAGACAGCTCGGTTGTGCCACTTCTCGAGTACCTTATCCCACCCCCCTCCCTCGCAACTGCTGTTCAGTATTGGTCTGCGAAGGTTTCTAGTCTTCTCCTGCGTGACTGTCGACAATGCAAAGACTTTCCACTTCGGTTTGGGCGACGCGAAGCGAGGCGGGATCATTTGATCGATCATGTACTGTCCACAGCAGAGGATTGTGGGCAGCCGAGAACACGAGAGGGTAAGCCAAGTTCCGCAGCATGGTCGAAACTTATAGGAGCAATCTCCCAGCATGAAGTGACAGGGCCTTCTAGACATATCCCCAGGTTGTCGACAACTTCTACGATGATAGCCCATTCCATCCATGGTTTGACTGCGACCTCGAGGATGTAACTCACAACCTTTCATGTTGTGCACTGGAGACTGTACTCTGTCCGGACACGGTGAGCTTTCTGTAGTCTATGTCGCACTAAGTCTTCCTAAGCGGACTAGTCACATCCGCTGCGAGAGCACTAGTCGAATGACAGGATGGCAAGCCCAGTCCTCGAGAGCGAGTCTGATTCAGACGTATACCATATTCAGACGGGTCGAAGGCCCGTCGAAGTCGTATGCGGTTGGAGAGGACCATCATCGAGCGACAGTATCCATCAGCGAGAGATACCTGCACTTGTTGTCTATGGTGCTGCTGGCTGGATAGACACGTAACGCAGGTGTTTTTCCAGGAAGCTACGAGGTACCATTCGAGATTCGCCACGCGTCAGTCTGTCCCGGATTCTAGACTAGCCAATTGCCGTAGTACCTCGTGGGCTTGTATATGCTAGCGCTACGCATCGCATTCAGATCCGTGATTCCATTCGAGTTGACCTAGTCAAAGTCATTGACCGTGCCGTGACGCCGACCATATCTTGTGAGGAAAGCCGGGACTCAACTTTTTGCCAATCAACTTTCACAAATCGGTCCCTAGATCTCTGACCGTCGATCTTCTTATTCTGCAATAGATTGCGGTGCCTTCTAGCTCAAGAGCAGTTGGCTGGGATGTCCAGAGTGCAACGCAATGACTGTTGGACTCGACCGTAGCGATTGATTCGTGAGGTTGGCTCTACAACGTAATCGGCCACGTCGAATTCCCGCTGACCACATCTGCATGTGTTCATGCGCGCGCCCAGAGAATCTGTGACAGTCTCGCCATTCATGTGGGTCCATGTCAGTCCAGAATCCAAGTCGTGTTGAATTGTGAAACAGTCGTTTACGTGCAAGATCGGTGTTGGCAGTCAATGTCAGAGTTGCGCGACTCGACGAGCGTCGACGCGTCGCAGCCATGCCGGACCCCGGTGGCCGCACGCGTCAAACTGCGGTGGCCACTAGGACGTGCCATCCTCGCGAGCGGCCGTACCATGCTATCGACTGCTATAACAACATAGCTGTCGGCGCCTGTCGCAGATGGCAAACTGCAAAGCAGCGTACATACAGCCGGATGCAATCTCTACTTGCGATTGCCCAGTCCGTTCAAAAGATAACGGGATCGCGAAGACAAAGTACGCTCAGTTTCTGCTTGTAGCGCCGTCCTCGAACCCCTATGCGTGGACATTGGCATCTTCTGATCAGTCGGAAATAGATGCTACCATTATACTTGCCCATTGGCATTCATTTGCGTGACTGAGAGATGGCTCGCGAGCCCTTCTCGAGGTAGATAGGCTCATAGTAGAAGAAACAGCGCACCATGTCCGAGTACTCTGCGTACATGCACTGAAACATCTCATACTGCTTCAACTCAACATACATAACATGCAACATTTATGTTCCACTTTGGTAGCTACAATATACGCCTAGTGTCAGAGAATCTGGCTCATGACCTGTGTTTGACGAGAAGAATACATATTTTGAGTTGATTCTATTTCAGTGGGAGCACACAAACAAGTACAGGATTACAGACAAGTGCAGAGCATGTGTACAAATCGATCAGAGCAGCGGTCGAGTAGTAGGCACAAGTACAGGTTACAAAACAAAACCTAGGCACAAAAGCATCAACTGGTACAACTGTTCACAAAGCGAGACGAGAAGCTGATAGCACATCGACGAGAAAGCATTGAAGATAGCCATGGTAAAGAAAACAAATTACCAATTCAGTGACGGGCCCGCGCCAACTGCGCGCTGAGGCGGAGGGATGACTAGATCAGTATTTTCACTAGTCTGACCAATCTTCGGCCTCCTCCATCTCACTGTCCGACGGCTCGTCAGTGGTCGTCTCGTCTTGCTCCGCACCGCTCTGTGTAGCGCTGTCTTCCGTCGACCCCGCTTGGTCTTCCCCGTGCTTCGCCCGGTTGTGCCGGAGCAGCCCATCCAGGCGCTCCACCGCCTCGCCACACCTCGGGCAGATGTGCGTGTCCACTCCGAAGTGTCTGAGCATGTGCCTCGGTGCACTCTTGGGCGAGAGTTGCTTTCGATGCGAGGCCTTCTGCTTGCAACCATCCGGCCATGGGCAATCAAAGTGGGCGCCGAGCGATGTGAAGTAGCCCTCGTGGCTCTTCAGGTGACGGCGTATGGTCTGCCTGGTACACTCGATCAGCTGCCCGCAGTCGTCCAAGCGACACGTGACAGGTAATGGAGCTGCATCCGCCATGCTATGAACAGTTGTCAGTATGCCAGACATCGGAGAATGAATGTGTAGACATACCTCTCAGAAGTCGGTTCCGGCATAACCTCTTCCGCTCGGCACGTCTTGCTTTGCAACATGTATGGGGATCTGGGACGACGTCAGCACACTCGACGAATAACATAGACAGGATCACTTACAACTGCCGTGCACCCCGAGACCGAGCGTTGCGCACCGGACCGGTGGTCCGTCCTGTGGAATAGGACGCAGAACCACCGACGGGAGGTGACGAGCAAGACCTGTCGTGCAAAAGCTCAACACTGTTCAGTGGGTTGTCGAAGGCGAAGTACTTACTCGTAGCCGGAATCCGACGATCGACGGCATGTCGCCGACCTTGTGGCATGCGACGGGCCGGCGACCGTTGCCGTGGATCTGTCAGACGCAGGAGTCGTCAGACACAACTCGATACATAAGATACATAAGAAAAGAGCACATACGCAAGTCTGGAGGAGCGCCGTAGCGGCTCCGCGGATTCTTCGATGGCAGGAGTCGATGTCCTACAAAGTGTGGCTTTAATGGGGTCACATGACGAGTTCCAGTTGAAGTTGACTTTACCTGCCGCCCGGGGTCGGGCTACGATGAGGAGCCTCGATGGCTCCATGCTGGGAAGTTTCCAGCTGGCTGACATGGCAGTCGCCAGCTGGAACAGGGACGGCGGACGGGGTAACAGGATCTTCCGTGTTCTGGAAGATTGGTTCGGGCCCCATCAGCCTGCGGGTCGGGTCAGTTGGCAGTTCTCATGGCGTTGAAGGGCACATTGATCCACGTACCCGAATTCAAGCTCTGTGCAATAGAGAGGAACGTCGGGGTCAACCAGATAGAAGCTGGGATCATTACACCGAAGGAGCTGAGATCTCAGCGAAGGTATGTCGAACGGAGAGGGAACCGGCGCGTTGGCGAGTGTCGCCACCTCACAGGCCAGTACATATCCCGCGTCGAGGTAGTCGATCATGTCATAGTCAGTTAATTCAAACTGCGCGTCGTCCATGACAAATGCTTGAACGCTTGAAGGATGCGGGGGAGCGGGGTGGATTGGATGGGTGTGGATTGGATGGAGGGGGAAGGATCGATCGATGGCTAATAAACCCACCGCCTGGGAAAAAGTCCGCGACACAAACTTGTCCAAAGAACGCGCCCGAGCCACAGAGACACGAGGGGGACGCGCCGACGCGTCGAGCAGAGCGGAGGCCGCGCACGGAGGGGAGCATATGCTCGGGTGCCGGTGTGGCACGAATCCGACTTGTTTGCATCGCTCCCCGCCCCCTCGCTCGAGTTGAGAGACCTCTTCCTTTCAAACTATTACCTTCCACAAACCACCACTCCCTCTGTGCGGTTCGACCGCGACAAGCTCTCTCCAAGGACGAAAACTCTGGCGTCTATCGCGAAGGTAATGTGCCGCGGCACATTACTGAGTCTAAATTGCAGCGCGCAGCTCCTTCCTCCACACGGCCTCGTTCACGAGCTCCCTCTTCACGCCCCATCATCCACGCCTGAATTGACACCATGGCATATGAGCAGTGTCCGCAAGTCCTGGACACAGCGACGAACGGCGGTAAGAAGTTGTGGACAGCCGAAGTCCCGTGACCGTGTCTCAAGCACCGCGTCGGACATTTCCTCTGGAGAGGATAAATGCTCAACTGGGTGCCAATGAGCCCATCTGGTTGCAGCCAGTGGAAGAATGATCCTGGACAGCAACTCGCACCACTCATGCACGATATGTGACGGAGAGGTCCGCCCGCATCGTGCATGGATGGCGAGCGTTGCACTGGGCCACATGAGTGGCAAAATTCGCCTTACAACAACAGTGGCAGCGTCGAGGCGGGACTTACGGCATTAGCAATCGTTCGAGATAGCTTGTCGCTTCCTACGAGTGGCTGTCCTGTATTGTGGGTGTTGTAGTTTCACGACAGGTATCATTCCAGAACTGCTGCAAAGGACCATATTTGAGGGGAACATCAAATATAGACCCTTTGAATTTCTTGAAGTACCTGGGTGAGCTGCCCTGAAGGTCTGAACCTTCAGGAAGCTTTGACACTGTCTGGCTCCTAGATATTGCTGCCGCAGAGATTGGAAGTGTTGACGACAGCGGTAAGGCTCCTAGGAGCGATGGTCGTGATCATACCAGATTTTATAGCCGGAGATATGCATAGCATGCCCATCACATTCCTTTGTTCCATCGCAGAAAACGAGTCACGATCCAGCCAAGGTCTTTCTTCCTTTGTCTCAATGGAACGTGCCGCGTCGAAACTACTAGCACTTGTGCTATTCGCGGTGGCATATCGACGGTTATGAAAGTCCTATTGCAAGTATTTTGACTGCATAAGATGCATCCGCCTCTAGCCTTCCAATGTATGGACCCATTGAGTGATGAGCGTTGAAGACGAGACTGAGGGCGCCAAAAGTGACCATTTGGTCGTCGCGCCCTTCTCAAGCCACCATTTCGGTCATCACCACCACCATGCTACTTGCTCGAACGCGTACAACGCGAGCATCGACCATATTCCTCCTTAATTTATTTGAATGACAGTCATTTAGTCCACAGCTAGACGCGCAATTCGCACAGGTCGACCCTCGTTCACATACGTGGCGCCAGTGCGCGGCCCGCCTGACGGTCTGCGTGATCCAAGGGTCGTAGGGGAGTTCTGGGCAATATTAAGGCATCAACTTGACTCGTCACTCAACATGCTCCATGATCTGTGGTTCCTGTCAAACTGGGTTCCATTGCAGGGAAACAGCGAGGATAGGTGTCACCGCTTTGCTACTCATTATGCCGGTGTCGCGGATTTACGTCGGGGAACCTCATGGACCTGCTGAGCGCGGGCCGTTGAGTCCTGCAGCAATGGTACGTCTTCCATGCTTAACGTTCGTCAGATGATCCTCCTCATGCGTGGCCTTCATAGATGTTTGCAACGATCAGAGCTCTTCCTGGAGGGCGGATTGTGTGCTGGGGATGCTTTAAAGCTTCCGTAGCAATGTGTCGTCTCTAGCCGAGCGCATCGTCACAGCGAGATGTCTACTGCTCGATTTTTTCGTGCTCTCTTTCTGGGGATTATACTTGCTAGTACCTGGAATGGTGTCGAAGGCGGATCTGGTGGTCAGAATGCACGTCTAGACGTCCGCGGTGACTTGCATTTCCCGTTGCATGCGCGAGCAACGAACAACGACGGCTCTTTGCCTGTGTACAAGGATCCGAAAGCCTCTATTGAGGATAGGGTCAACGATCTCTTGCCTCGCATGACGCTACAGGAAAAGGTTGCGCAATTGTAAGTTACGTTCCTATAATATACTGTGGGATGCAGTAGAACATATGGCGAAAAAGAAAGTCGAAGTGGCAGCGTGAACATTGGTCCAATACTAATCACGTTGCATTACAGGATTCAGGGTGATCTTGACGGTTGGATGGATACCTCGAATCCTCTCGACGACACCAAGACGTTTAACCAAAGTGGTCTGGTACGTTAAGCCTTATTAGTCCATTAGTTCTAGTAAATCCCAATGACCATGTACAGGAAGAAATGTTGACAACAAAAACCGGCGAGATCTGGGCCGGCTACCTCATGCCGTGGGACAAGTTGGTATATGGTATCACTATCGGTCAGCAGTTCCTCATGGAAAATACAACCCTTGGCATTCCAGCCATTGTTCAATCCGAAGGTATGTCAGAACGTAAATTGCATGCGCATCTGGTTCTACCTAACTTATTTGTCAGGCCTACACGGCTTCACTGATAATGGTACAATTTGGCCGTCGCCCATCGGACTCTCCGCATCCTTCAATACAGAGCTTCTTCAACAGGCCGCTACGACTATCGGCACTGAGGCCGAAGGACTCGGATACACACAATTGTTTGCACCTGTGCTCGATCTTTCGCGAGAATTACGCTGGGGACGCGTAGAAGAGAATTTCGGCGAAGATCCATTCCTGTAAGTGATGCGAACAAGCAGCATAGAGAGCGACAATCTGACTTCATTGTTAGGACTGGAGAGATGGGTCATGCATATGTCACCGGAGTACAATCGGGCCGGCGACGGAATGCTAGTTCGACTGCCGTTGCACGAGTAGCCTCAACTTGTAAGCATTTCGCTGCGTTCGGCAGCCCACAAGGTGGCTTGTACGTGTTTATTCCCAATTACTCTCATCATTGGCTGACAGCGGATCAGGAACATTGCACAAGTGACCGGAGGAGAGCGTGAACTTCGCACCATGTACCTGAAGCCATTCAATCGTGCATGTGTGGAAAGTCTCTCTATAATGACCGCGTACGCGAGCTACGATGGTATTCCCGCTGTCGCCAACCATCGTACGTCATTTTGAGCTTCTGTCTGCGCTTTATATTAACCCACTCTTCTTAGACCTGTTGACAGACATTGTACGTCACTGCGATCGTCGTTGAGGGCTGGACTGCGAGTTATATTGACGTATTGCAGCTGCGTAACGAATGGGACTATCAATACTTCGTCACCACGGACGCCGGCTCCGTCGACCTTCTCATCACAACACATGGTACTTGCGACACTCGGGAGTGCGCCGCAAAGATGGCGTTGGAAAATGGAATTCAAGGAGAAATGGGTGGAGGATCGTACACTTATCTTACGCTGCCTGGTAAATTCCGATCGTATCTTTTGTGATATACGTGTTGAGACACGTATGAAGACCAGGTAGAGGCTGGGACAGTCAATGTTAGTTACATCGACGAGACGGTCAAGACCGTTCTCAGGACGAAGTTCTCTCTCGGTCTCTTTGAAAGTGGGTATTTATACTCAGCCACATCGAATTACCAGGAAAGCTAATGAATGTTCGTAGACCCGTACCCCTACGATGACTATCTCTCGACCTTGCGCACACCAGCAACTCGTGAGCTACTGCACCAGATGGAGCAGGAGGCGATCGTGCTGCTGCAGAACAACGGTAATACTCTGCCACTGAGCAAAGACATCGGGTCGGTAGCCCTCGTTGGACCTCAAGTAGACCGCGTATCCGTCAGTGCTATCTCTTCGGACCTCGTAGAACACGACTTGACATCCACCTACTACAGTTCGGTGACTACGTCTTCTTCAACGCCTCCCTGAACGGTATCTCTCCCCTCGAAGGTTTCCAGCAGCTGCTTGCGAACACCTCCGTCAAGATCAACTTTGCCGAAGGCTGCAAATTGTGGTCCAATGACGAGTCTGAAATTCCCGCAGCAGTCGCAGCGGCTGAAGCTTCTGATGCTGTCATTGTTATGGTTGGCACGTGGTCGCTGGATCAGACTTTGCTGTGGACGCCGGGGACGAACGCGACGACGGGCGAGCATGTCGACTTATCTGATCTTGGGTTGGTTGGCGCACAGTTGAAACTCGTCCAGGAGGTTACCCAAGTCGGAAAGCCGACGATCGTAGTGCTGGTAAGCGGAAAACCAGTGGCAGAACCATGGATCCAAGAGCGTGAGTGGGTTTCACTTAAGATACCGGAGGGTGGGGCTGATGCGAGGCTGCAGATGCGGATGCTGTCATCCAGCAATTTTACCCTGGGGAGTTGGGTGGGCTCGCATTGGCCGAGGTCGTCTTTGGAGATGCCAACCCATCAGGCGAGTAACCTTCAAGCGTCACTGTCTGTGTGGCAAGTAACTCATACGACAAACATGGTAAGGGAAACTACCTGTGTCCTTCCCGCGTAGCGTTGGGACGACGCCGTGCTTCTACAACTATCTGAAAGGAGCCAGACCGATTGACCCGGGCGAGATTACTGATAACGGAACGCTTGTCTTCGGCCACCAGGTACGCTAGTCTCATAGATCTACAGAATGCAGGATTGTTGACAGCCTGCTCTGCAGTATGTCCTGGATACGCCTGTTCCGATGTGGAGCTTCGGACACGGCTTGAGCTATACGACCTTCAATTAGTGCGCTATCCTATATGTCTCAATGACTCATAGTACTGACCCATCTTAGCACCGACCTTGAGCTGTCCAAGCCTACGATCAGTACAAATGAAGACTTCGACGTGACCGTAACAGTTCACAACACTGGAGCGATGGACGGCAAAGAGGTCGTCCAGGTTTATACTACGGATGTCGTCAGCTCCGTAGTCACGCCCAACCAGAACTTGGTTGGCTTCCAGAAGGTCTTGATCCCGTACGTTATCTTTGGACTTGTGAACAGAACACAGGCTGACTCGACCCGTGTTCGCAGGGCGGGAGGATCGGAGACGGTCACCATCCACGTGAACTCATCTCAGTTGGCGCTTTGGTCGTTGCAGAGCCAGTGGGTCGTCGAGCCTGGCACCTTCACGATCAAAGTCGGCACCAGCGACCAGTCGTTCCTGAGCACGAACTTGACCGTGCAGTAGTAAGGCACTTGTACTGTAGATCCTATAACAATTGCATGCTCCCTGAGACCACGCCTGCTAGGTTTTGCAAGATGGGCATGCAGCATGTTGGACGTCGTAAAATGAAATCACATCTAATCTCAAAGCGTAAGAGTACAATCCGAAAGTCCCATGAACAATCTAATTCCGTTATCATCACTCCTCTTCCCACTCCGGATCCACCTCCACCTCCTTGATCACGATAGTGGGAATTCTCTGGTAATCTCTGTACCCCGCGAAGACAGCCAGGCCAAGTGCAACGCAACAAGCGCCAATCGTGAGCTTGAGGGTATCTACATAGCACGCGCGCCCGTTGAAGCACTGCGCTGTTGACGCCGCGCCGCCCGCACGACGCAAGAGAGAGCGAACGTCCGCGAGTGGCCCTGCGCCGTTAAGGCGCGAGGGTGCCTTGCTGTCGTGCGCGTCGAGGTTGCGCCCGAACGCTAGCGAGAAAATGTTGTTGCCGATCATAGGCGACAGGGAGACGCATCCCCAGTTCTCCGAAAAGTGTGCTAGTGGATTTTATACACGAGATGAAAAGGGGCCAAGGGGGGAAAGGAGTGCTAGACGTACCCAGTCCGAACCACTCGATCGTGATGGTGGGGAAGAGGCCCATCAGGCTGCCGTATGCCCAGCCGAGCATGGCGCTTGCCTTCCAGAGATTGGTCACGTCGTCAGTGTAGAACGCCATGACCTGCGAGATAACGAAGAGGACTGCAACAAGTGTGATGCAAAATGAACGCGGCAAATGAAGGTAGCTCTTGCTGAAATCCGCGATGATGCCTGCAGTACCCGTAGTCAATACGTTACGGCAATGAGTGAATGCTTCAAAAAGTGCAGTACCTATGGTGATACGGCCTATGCAGTTCATGACACTGATAGTCGACACTTGCGCGGCTTGCCACTGCGATGACTTGGCTTCGTCATAGTCTGGATTTCCTTTGGCAAAGAGTGCCTGTGATATGAGTCCGACGTTGTTGATGTCTGCGGACGAAGATGTCAATTCTTTTGCACCGCGGGCGAAATCACTACTAGAGACTCACACATCAGGCCCGTTCCCGCACCTGACAGTCAAACCTTCTGTGAGTGAATTGCCCGCAAAACCCAGCAACAAACTCACAGAGTGTCGTAATGATTGAAAGCATCCAGAAATAGCTAGACGAAAACAGTCCCTTTCCTCTCACATTCGGGTGCGTGCCAAACTCCTTCACGATCTTCTCCGGGCTACTCTCTCGCCTGCGCGTCACCGGCAAGGCGGACCTCGAAAGGTTTCTGCTGCTCCGCGTTGGACTTAGCGCGACCGAGTCCGAGGCGATGGGGACAACGTAGTCGGAGACGGCCGTAGGGCGCGACGGGTGGCCAAGCGCCGGACTGGAGGGCCGTGAGTTGTTGAGTGGTATAGATTCGACGATGTCTTCCCCGTCGTCATGTTCGTGTGGCGAGAGCAAGTGCGTGCGACTGTTATTGCGCTCGAGCAGTGCAGGCGAAACAGCGCCGGATCCGATGATGTCCTCGTCCTCGTCATCCCAGTGCCCCTCTGGCGCGCCATGTTCGAGCGCGGTGGTGATTTCTGACGGAGGGAGCGGAATGGGACGGATGAGGAAGAGCCCTAGGATCATCGGTAGGGATGTTCCCACGCCGAGCACGAGGAGAAACTCAGAAGTGTTTCCGGGGTATGCTACATGGGCGATGGTGGAAAAGAGAAACGCAGAGAGACCGAAACCGGACAGAACGATACCGTTCGCAGTGCCTCGCTGGATTGGCTCTTGTCAGATGCGGTGAGCTGCAACAAGTACAATGCGCTTACCAGACGGTCAGGCCAGTTCTTCGCGTTGGTATTCATGGCGCTGGTCAGACCTCCATTGCCTCCGGCTCCAGTCAGGAAGCCGCACGTCACCAAGAGGCACAGACTCAGCCAGCTGAGGCTCGACACACCATCCTCCAGCCCAGCGTCATAGAAGTGGCGCATACCAAGATATCCAACGGATAGACAAAGGAACGCCATTATGAGAAGTATCCGGGGTCCCTTCGCGTCCGCAAGCCGACCCAGAAACGGTGCCGTGCCATACGTGCCGACTGCGAGCAAAGCTTAGCAGGAATGCCTCGAACAGAGGTTGGAATCGTACAGTTCCCTGACAGGCCCATTACATTTTGCTGTGTGTGCGAGAGGTGCAGGCGCGAGCCAAGTTGTGGACCATATGCTGTGACGGGTAGAACATGTCAGTGTTTCAGAATTGAGCACTGCGGACAGATATGTATATGGCACAGGGTAGCACTATCATATTGCTGCCGACTCAGAAATTCAGCGAATATGCTGCATTCGAACAACGTCATAGTCAGAAGTCGGCAGGAATTCGACAATGCCCGTGGTTGATATCGGCGCTGAGATCCCGCAGGTCGTAGTCACCGCCACAATGCCATATCATGCACAGTTACTCCCGTCCCTCGCCCCCTCGAATGGAGAGACCAGGTTCGGAAGTGACACATACCAGAGAAAACCTGGTCTCATTGAGTCTATCAGTTGGTCCAAGAAGTAACTCGATATCGTCAAACGCACATAATTAGTTCCGGATGCGAGAGCCACGCAAAGACACACTCCAAAGCATATTATTCGTGTCGCACTGAAGAGTGCAGGTGCATGGGAATGCATGAGCGGTTACACTTCGCCAGAATGACAATGTCTCGAATGGTCTAGAGCAGGATCAAGACACTGGTGAACCCCAAGGTCGTCGAGCGGATGTGATGAGATAGCTGGAGGTACTGTGTCAGGGTCACCCACGCGTCCAACGCCAAGATAGCTCCGGGATTGCCAATTGAGACTGTCTACGGCGTTCGTCGTCGTCGTTCAGAATCGCATGCAAGCTCGCCAAGCAGTCTGTCCGAGGTGGTGAAAACAGGGATATCAGAGCTCAAGTAGAGTTTGGATGATAACCTCGTCTAATGATAGGCTCGCCGCGCCGCGTTCACCACTGCCCCGCGTTGTCGGCGTCTAGCTCGCCATTACACGTGCCAACGGAAGAAGGAACGGCTCTCACCAGCCGGGGAACCAATCCCGGCAGAGGCTTGATTGTGCCCTCTTACTTCGACTAAATACACTGGATCACTTGGCCACAAACTCGGCCTTTCCGCACAATGATCTATGGCATGAAGACCACGCTTCAAAGACATTTCGGCCTCAGACGGGCAGGAACGATCCCGAAGGTCGAGGACATGATGGCGCTACTGCGCACGCGATCAAGTTGCCACCGGGAGGCAACCGTGGTGATGCCAAAGCCCGAACACTGACCTCCTTCTACAACTGACCGACATGGGTGGCTTTTTCTCCAAAGGCTTTGATCCTGCACATGATCTTCCGGACCTCCATGGCAAAGTGATTATCGTAACAGGCGGAAAGTAGGTGCCTCCTAGAAGCATGAACGTGCGGTGGCAGCGCTTCGCACAGGGGTTGACCGACATGCTTCGATGGCAGCGCAGGCATCGGGTTCGCAGCGATACAGCACCTTGCGCGGCATGGCGCAAAGGTGTACATGGCCACACGCAATGAGGAAAAGGCGAAGGCCGCCATTGCACGATTGCAGTCGGAGGGCCTTGCACCCGGAAACGGCGAGGTCAAGTGGCTGTACCTAGACTTGGCCGACCCCAAGATTGCGAAGCAGTCGGCGGAGACGTTTATGCAGCAGGAAGAAAGGCTAGATATACTGAGTGAGTGTCGAACACTGAGGAGAATGTTGTTGGATGACGTGAACTTGGGTCACTAGTCAATAATGCATCCCTGTGAGTAGTGCGGGCGTATGTGGGGGTCATCTACTAACCGGCGACATACATCAAGCTTCTTGTCGATTATCAAAAGACCAAATATGGTGGGTACTTTGTATGATGCCCGATCCGCAGTCTTGTGAATATATTCCGCAGACATTCAGGACATTGTGATGGTAAAGTCGGTGACAGCTGTATTGTTGGCTACACGCATCTGATTTCGAATGAATCAGTTACTTAAGCGCGTTCGTCTTCACGCAAGGACTTGTCCCCCTTCTCAAGCGCACGGCACAAGAACCCAATAGCGATGTACGCATCGTAACTGTGAGTCATTACTCGTACATTCCTGCGACATGAATTTGACGTCTCGTGTGCTATATAGGTAGCTTCGCAAGGCCATAACCTTGTGCCTGCAAATACGCATTTCCGCTCAATTGACGACTTCAATCATGAATTCAAAGGGGCCAGGCTGACCCGCTTCTCCCGCTACAGTGAGTCTACACAACGGCGCTTTCCTGAATAATGGATAACCAAGCAGCGCACCTCCCTGTTCTAGCGATGACGAAACTGATGGAGATTCTCTACATGAAAGAACTCCAGAGGCGTTTAGACGCGGAGGGTGTCCCGATCATAGTTCTATCGGTATGCCCTGGCAGCGTGAATACCGGTAAGTCCTTGTGAAACGGCCGTTGATACCCGCTGTTTCTTTTCTAAACTCATGTATTCCCAGACGGTGTACAGAACTACGCTCATTCATTTGGCCCATTTGTATCGCGTCTGTATGCTGGCATCGCGAATATTCTGTTCGCGACGCCCGCAAAGGGTGCACACAGCAGCGTTTTCGCCGCAGCCGCCCCCGTGGTGCGCGCCAACGTACGTGAGTACCGGGGCGGGTTCATCCGGCCGCCGGCACAGCTCTCGAAGACGAGCAAGATGGCGGACGATCCAGGATTGGCGAAGGAGTTGTGGGAGACGACAGAGAAAATACTCAATGATATTGGCGTATGACCGGGTATGGTGTATTTATGGTAACTTTGGTAATTACTCCGTGATCTTGTTTTTGCTTTTTGCTGAACAGTGATATGCTGGATTTTTTTATGCTTCGAAGTGCCGAATGAGCAATTTGTATCGCGCGGACGGTGTATCTCTGGCCATGCTCCCACTCAGCTCATCTTGTACGTCTGGTATCTATGTTTATTCTATCCTTGCGCGGTGCTCGGGTCAATCCAGAGTGACGGTGTGCTGGTGAGGATATCCACACAGATCATTGTTATATCCCGCCGCAGTTCCTGAGCGAGCAATCGGATCTGCGAGGGCGAGGCCGGGCCTGGCCGGGCGAGAGGAGAGCTCGACACGCGCTCATATTCTCAATCGTCCGGTCTCCTGTTGATTTCCCGAGACGATCGGGCGATCAGATGACATCTCCTTTGTGGCGCTTCTCCTGGCAATCCTGCGCAATAGCTCTCGGAGATCAGGCCGTAAAATTTTTGGTAGCCCCCCCTCACTCCACCCGAGAGATACAACAGAGCCGTTTCACTTCTCCACGCATACGCAGTCATATTGGTCCCATGATCCTCGTTCAGCATCCGTGCCATTCTTGAGATCCGACAGGTGTCCAACGATCCAATTCGAAATGCACAGGGGCGAGGCAGCGGCCAGATAGGGGGCGCCCTCGAGGCAGCGGCACCTATCTGGGCCGAAGCTCTCGGGCCTTCCATCTGATTCATTGCACCAGTTCATTTGATGATTCCATTGATTGGAAGGCGCACTACCAAGGTAGCCGAAAAAGAGACACGATGGTATGCGTGACCGTTCGTCGGACGCGCCGGGAGATTCCCCGACATCTATGCACAGATCCTGGGCGCCGCACGTAGGGCCGCATCGGGGCAACTACGGGGCGATATGCGGAGATGATCGACGCGTGTGGCTCCTGCATTGACCGCATCGTACGGTGCTCCCGGGCATATAGTCAGGCGTCACTGTGAGGTTTCGCGCCCCTCCCCCACAGTTCTCTTACTCTCACGACTCGGACTGCACTGCCCTAGACCTTGATCTTGATATCTGCTGCACCAAGTACATGTTATGTCGGAGGTTCTGGTGGGAGATTGGGAAGAGCGAGTACCTGCGTGTTTTCGTGTGGCCTCTCTGTCAGTTGCAGCATATGAGTCAGTGGTCCACATCTTCAGATATCTCGGCGATGCTTCTGGTAGATCTGACCCAGTTGGCTATGGACTCTTCCCACCGAGTGGGAGATTTATCGGGAACAAGAATCCGTATTCCGTCTAGGGTGCGTATGATCATAAGTCCATCTAGTCGTTGACACTCAGCATGCCCTCTAGACGAGGGTGTATATTGTTCATCCTCATTCGGTTAGTTCGAACGCCGCTTCGCTTTGTTGACTTCCGGACGAACCAGCTTTCTCGTCAGATATTCCAGCGTCTGCGCTTTAACTGCGAGTAATATTGGCTTTTTCGCCCACGGATTTTCGCCCCTTGCGTGTGCAAAATACAGATACTTTCCACCTTCGATGAAGAGTGCGTAAATTCGAAATTCGAAATTTTACATGGCGGGACTGAGTCTGGATCTACCTGTTAGTCTTCCAGAGCACCATTGCGCAGTTAATTTTACTTGTCCGCACCTGGGCAATAAGCAGACACTCGACCTGGGTATTGGTTACGCTATCCTCGCTCTTTGTGGTCGCTATCGCAGTACGATTATATATCGCTCTTCGTCTGGATTTGTCATGACATGAATTCAATAGCTCGAGTCATGGGCAAATATGTACATGCTTGTCGGTAAGTACTTCTCAGCTTCCCTCCCACCGATATTGATCACCATAACACGTGTGGCGCAGCCGTCCAGAATGCGTGGAAAAATTGCACCTCTGGAAACCACCATGGACAAGAATATGCCTGGATACACTACCTGATGTGTATGGTGTTTGACGGCGCATGCCTGGGCATCGCGAGTGGCTATCTATGGGTGCAGTCCATGGATACCACAGGCGTACGTGGGTTGGCACGACTGCTGCTCCGAGAAGGCGTCGTATATTGGATTGTTCTTACGAGTAAGCCACCGCGAACTTCTCGCTGATCATCGGTGTGATTATGCCGTGCCACCCACTCATTTACGCGTACTTCACCAGCCGTCAATGTCGCAAACCTTTTGACATACCATACAGCAGACCTCTCAGCCCAAGCCTCAGCGTGCGCTCTATACATCCAGTCGTGTCCCCTTCTTGTCGCTCATACGCTATCTACTATCTAGGGCCTCGATCGGCTACACTCTTGTCTGGATCATGGCCCAGCGCATCCTGATACAGCTGCACAATCTACGCACAAGTGGGTCAGTGCATACAGACTGTGCATCTATCCGGGAGTTCATGGGGACGCGGCCACACCCCACCCCCGCGCCAATGGGCTCTATGCTATTCAAGTCTCACGATGAGCCGAAACGCAGCCTACGGCTTGCCTCTCCAGAGGTGCTCTTGTCATGTGGTGCTGATTTAGAGACAGGGTGCGAACAGGTGATTTTGAACGGGGGTGAGGCAAAATGTAGGTGTGGCCGGAGTGAGGTAGAAGATGAGGACGGGCTCGATGTTGGGGAGTATCGGGAATGTATGCTTGAGCGAGCAGATGCTAATTCGCGGACATGACTCGAAAATATTTCGCAATTACTGGGGAACAATGTGTCGACGAACTTGCAATTATATAGTGACTCTAGGGTTAGTGATACACGGAAGAGATGCTATGCGACCAGCCTTGTGCAGTGATACAGTGAAACCAGTGTCTTTATGCGTGCCATCCTTGTCGCAGTGTTGAGTGCAATGTTAATGCGGCCTTACCAGTCCGAGAACCCCACAATCTTCCCATCCCATACCCACCATATCATCTCGTCTTCTTCGTCTTCCACCTCTTCATCCTCGCCATCCTCACCGTCGTCTTCACACCCTTCTTCAGAGACATCGGCACACCAATCTGCACCGCCCTTGGAACCTCGACACGCAATCCACACCCCCTCAGCTCGTGTATTGGCCTTTGATGTCTTCGACTTGTTCGCAGTACGAGCTCGCGAGCACCCGCTTTCGGCCATGAACGCATCGAGCACGCCGTCTAGTGTGCGCGTCAAATTCTGCCGCGGGATCCATGCAGGGTGAGCAAAGCGCCGCGGGGCCCGCAGGAGGACGTGCGTCTGTGTCGGGGCTGCCACACCCACCCGATGCTCAGTACGGCGGGGATCGGAGCACAAAGGGGCGCACTTACCGAGCTCGCACGACATGCCCCCGCCTTCTTCTGCACACGCGCTCGCAAGTGTGCGCGAGAGCAGCCGCTCCGCTGCGCGCAGGCGCTGCTGCTCCTCAGCATATGTCGGCACCGCAACATTGGACGTGGGAGAGGCCGAGCGTCGCACGTCGGACGGTGACGGGCGCGCGGGTGCGAGGGGCGAGCGCACCGGCACATCTGGGATCTCCGCCGGCGAGGGCGAGGGCGAGCGGCTTGACGAGGCTGTGGATGGAGATGGAGACCGCGACTGCGGCGGCTCCGTCCCAGAGTCGGAGCCGACCTCGTCGAATCCGTCCCCATCCTCGTTTTCTGGCTCTGATGTCAGGTCAGTTTCGTCGTCGTCTTCTGTTTCGCTGTCTTCGCTGGTGTCGTCTTCTGAAGTACTCTCCGTGCCGCTCTGAGAAGAAGATTCGAGTCCGTGGTCCCGTTCGCCCCATGACTTGACTTCTAAGCCATCCACAACGTACACGACTCGCGCGCGAGCAGCCCCGACGCTAGGTCCCAGAGCGAAGACCAGGTGGGCGCTTGCCAGGTCGTCTGTTCCACTTGGACTATTCTTTCTTTTCTTGTTCTGCGCGAGCGCAGTGGATAACGCAGTGAACGTGGTGTGCATATGGGATGAGAGTATGTCCATCGCCGAAACGAGATCGTCCCGCCTTTTCGCAGCACGCGAGTTGGACTGGCCGCTAGGCATCCGCATTAACTGCGCAACAGGACTGTCAAATCTGAGAGATATCCGTGAACCACAAACAAACGGGGACGTACAATGGCACCTGGCTTTTCAGGAACAGCACATGCCCGAGCAGTGATAATGCGAGTGTCGCGGCCATTGTGCGGCTGATATCACCAGTATCCAGGCGCACCAAAGGTATTTTGATGTGGTCCAATGATATAATTGGAGCCACAGAGTTCTTCAGTGTAGGAGCAGACTCCGTCACACGAGGTGCCTTTGTGATCGCAGGTGCGGGGTCCAGCGCGGAAGGTGCGATGTTGGATCCAGAAATTGTTGCTGGGGGTGATGATGTTGGTGCAAATATCATCGCACTTTCGATTCTTCTGTAGCGCGTTTGGTCAAGGATGTGGTAGCAAGAGAACAACAGTGGCAGTGGCCGAATACAACAACCTCAGGCTAAAACACGCGTTCTACATACAGCTGTACTGGCGCCCAAGGACGCCTGCAACGCGCTCGGCTGGGCACGTGATGTATTTAGGGCAAGTCGCGTCGTGTCGCCATAAATTTTGGCATGCAGCGCGCGTTTTCCTTCGTTCCACCATCCTACCATGTCATTTTCCGTTTCGTGAATCAACAATTATCAGCTTTCTTCCAGTTCATATGGCATCCAACAATGCTTCAGCGCTGCTTTCTGATTTCCAGGGCTTATATTTGAAGCAAGCAAGCTCGTAGGGGTGATCAGTTTCTGTTCAGAGTGTGCGTGAGTCTTCCAAATATTCCACTCGCTTATGCCTAGGGACACGGCTGCGGATGCCTTCGTCACCTCTACTGGCGAAGTGGAAGATCAACGAGCTCGGTCCACGCTTGGCTGTCCGATCCTTGTGATCGCGACGTGGATAGTCGAGTACTAAACCGTGGCTTATATCCATTCATCTCTGTACCCCCATGTATCTCGTTCCCATGTATTTACGACATGGACCAATGTATGCATTTTTGCAATTCAGTTCCCCGATTACCTCCGTGTGCGTCATTCAAGCCGACGGGCTTTCTCTGAAGCCCAGCAGCCACTGCGCAATCTGAAACGCTGCCTTGGGGGAGAATTGCGGTACCCTGGACGCCCTGGTCAGCATATACCAGGTGGGTTGTCACTGAAAGACATACATATGTCCACTTAGATCGACTTCTACGTAGGTCAAACCGCGTTCCTGGTGCATGTTCCCGAGAGCGCCCATGCCATCGACAATGAAGGTATCATTGAGGATTGGCGTCTGGAAGCCCTGCAGGCCGTTCCCTAAGAGATTCTCGTCAGCAGAGTACTTTCACGATCGGCCGAAACAAGGACGTACAGGTCATACTTTTCAAGACATGTGCCGTGTCAATGAGTCTCCAAAATTGCACACATATCGTTCACTCACTTTTGGATGACGATCCTCGTTCTATGCTCAGACACGTCAGTGATTCCCATAGTGCAACGACGATGCGGCTGACTTACCCCTCAGCAATGAGAATGAAATCAGCCAGTCCATGGACGATCACAGCGCGCTCGCTTTGCTCAATGACAGACGGCAGCACCGTGAATGCGGGCGGCAGGCTGTAGTCTCCACGAACGAATACATCGATGTTCGAGCACTCAGTCCAGTCCACATCGAGAGGGGCATGGATCGCCCTTTTTACGTCCTCGCGGTCGAAGTAAAGGGGCGAAACCTGGGTCTGAGGGAAGGACCCTCTGCAATGCGAAGCGGTTAGGGTTGCGATTGACGATCCTAGCGAAATGATGACTTACGGGAAACCGAGGACGTCCCAGAGAATAGGCCACTGGATCAGTAAGGAAAAGTCAGTCTCCACACTACATCTCTGTTCAAATGCCACTCACAGTGTCAAAAATACGGTAGATGTTGAAGGCAGGGTTCACGAGCAATGCAGCGTCGAAGACGGTATCCCAGAGATCGCATCCAGGGTCTGCTTCAGTGGATGTTCCGGGAAGAGGAAGCAGTCCCTTCGGCGGGTACAAGACGTGCTTCGCGAAGTAGTCTGCATAATTACATTCCACCGCCCGATTGTTCAGGAACTCCAGGAACGATTGACTTCGGAGTAGTATTGGTCAGGTCGCATCGAACGCGACATAACAAAATCGGCTCACTTGAAGGAGAAGACGTGCTCGTACTTGTTCACAAAACTAACTGCAGGAATTTCTTCTTGAACGACGTCGAAGGAGAGCGACGCTAGAGAATTGGTGAGTGACATTAGTTCATGACATTTGTTACCCCGCTTACGGTCTGATACCCAGAAGCCTTTGAGCTTGAGATCCAACGCCGAAGAGTTCGCGAAGATATGGCTCGCGATGTCTGAGCACGAGGGATGAGTGTCGTATGTCATTCGTACATGCAATGCGACTCACAAGGAACATAGGTGCCAGCATACTGTAAGGTGGTTGGCGACTAACCATTATTTCGGAATAGAGGTACTCACACTTTCACCCGTCAGGTAGAAGTTTTTCCCCTTCAGCTCTGAGAACACCTCAAGGAACTGTTGGAAGAAGCCGATGAGTTGCTCTGCCAATTCATCCTCGTTCTGGACGACCCCCGCAGGTCAGCCCCACGTCACAGCTGGCGTTATCTGTACAAACCGTGATATTCGGCGTTCCTTGGGAGAAACCAGTGCCGACGGGCTGCTCAACGAAGAGCATGCTCGAAATATTCGTCCAACTCCATTGGTTCACCGTTGCATTGGCTTGTCCGTATGACCAGCTGAACGGCTATGGGCGGATATACGATCGCGATCAGCCACGTGGAACACCGCCAGCAACAGTCGCTTACCCCGTTCTCCTGCAGTAAACCTTCGAGGGACGAGCAACCCGGGCCCCCGTTCGTCCTTGGCGTGGGGTCACTTCACGTACAATGGGAAACTTGAGCGCATGCTTACCAGAAGATCAGGTCGTCCAGACTTCCTTCCGGACCAGGGGGGAAGAACCAGAAGAATAGCTATGTTCGCGAGCCATATGGTGCGGAAGAACATTACAGTGTGCAGGTGACGCGCATTGCCGTCAGTATATTCGATGAACAGGTGGCGCAGAGATAACAGAAATAGCACACCTTACGCGTCTCGTTGGGGGCGCTGCTAATAGGCAGCAGGCCCGACCAGCTGGGGCCGACATCAAAGTTGATGAGAGGTATGGAATTGCCATCAACATAAAACTCTGTCGCGTTGTAGTTGTTAACAATATTATTCAGTAGTCTGGGTCTCGAGGGTAACATACCAGATGCGCGTGGGTTGGTGAACGTTATGTTCTTGACGCCAGCGCCTGACGAGCCGCCCGAGGCGCGGGGTGCGATCTCAAGCCTCTTCGCAGCAGCGAACTGACGCTCGCGTAGGTGCTGCTTCGTCATGAGGCGTGCGGCGCTTGACAGCGGCTCGAGGGCCAGCAGCGCGAGCAGCACGATTGAGAGGCGGGCAAACATCCTTGCGGGTGGGGGCTGCAAGTGTGCAGGTGCACGGGTTCAGCCCATTGTCGTGTGCACCCTTTTATCGCGCAACTCCAGTGTTCGCGAAGTCAACCGAGATGTATCAGAAGCCTGCTGCATCTGCGGCCGGAAATGCCATTCGCCTCGGGATCCCGTTTGGTAGTGACAGTGCCATATGGCGAATACTGGAGAGTCATACAGAAGATGTTCTGCGCCACACGCCGCTGTAACATGCGGGACTTATTTTGACAATTTTGGAGCACCAGCGCTGCCGGCCCTGATATCGACGGACTCACAAGACGAGTACTGAGTCATGAGTCACCGTTGCCGATGAATTTCTTTCGCGGATGCAGCGAACAAACTTCTATGCGAGCACGCGTTTGCGTGGAGATCTCGTGATTGGATAAGACAACTACAACGTCATCGGCATAGCAGGTATGTGAGATAATAACGATAAAGTAGATATAATGCATGCATGCTGTCAGTGCCATCCTAGCCGTGTAAGTATAGTATGTAGCAGGGTTGAACCAGGTCAGACATCCGGGAATAGCAAGTCATCGTGAGTCTGCCCAAGACCCATCTACATCTATCAGATGCTTGATGCGAGAGTAGGAAGAACGCATTCCTTCACGAAGTATTCATGGAAGCGGTCGTCCTTCGTGAGCTCCGGATGGAATGTGGTCAGGAGGTGAAGGCCCTGACGAAGAGCGACGATAGTTCGCGGGTCTCTGGGATCTGTGTCATCCTCATCCATCGGGACGAGGGTCTGGTTGCTGGGAAGTAGACCCGCAGAGATACGAGAAATAACCTGGATGGGGGGATCATCCGCAGTAAGGCAAAGTGAAAGTACGACCTGCCAGGATCTCAGTCAAGTGTCATGACCCGGCACAGTGTGGTCTACATACCGGAGCGCGGATGAATACACCCTGGAAGGGCCTGTTCGAATCACGGAGACCTTCGACCTCCAAGGGTGCCTCAAATGACTCAACTTGCGATCCCCAGCCATTCCTGGCCACATTGATAGAGATTCCGTTGAGAAGTTCCTGCCCTCCCTTTTTAGCACCTTCGATTGCCTGCGCAAGCAGAATCGCTCCGGCACATGTACCCCACACAGGTTTCGTCTTTACGAAATCCCGCAGAGGACCCAGGAGACCAGCCAGGCGAGCCAGCAGCGCGATGGTCGTGGACTCTGACGTTGTGTGCGAATTGTCAGGTCATACGATACTCAAAACAGGCCTCGACGACGTACCTCCGCCAGGAATAATGAGTGCATCACACCGTGCGAGGTCTTCCTGCGTGCGCACGAGGACAATGACGATACGCTTTCTAAGGGAAAGCTTCTGAAGCATCACTTGATGCTCCGCGAATGCCCCCTGCAGCGCTGGATGTCGACGAAGTTAATGAGTCTAGACCACATTCGCTGGCGACTTGTCGAGATCACACTCACCGAGGATACCGATGGTGACATCCCCTCTCGCAGGCGTCTGCTGCATCGCAGCTGGATTTTGGGCTGGCTCGAGGCTAGGCAAAGCAGGGTGGCCGTTCGACTCATCCTTGCTCATGATGCCCACATGTTATCGGCCCCAAAATTATTCTGTATACAAATGTATTTGACGTAAGACCTTACGTTGTGAATTATCACATGCTCACGTGATGGCATCTATCTTATCGACATCCTAACATTATCTCCTTCCCCGTTACCCTGTTACACATGACGACAGCAGCGTACGAGTACTGAGTGTAGAGGGAGTTCGCTGAAATGTTACGAAGCCGCAATTCAACACTGTCTTATGGCGCGACGGCTCGAGACCGCACAAGACCTGATGTCTGCATCCTGTATTAGTAAATTAGACAGGCATTGGGAAAAGCCCGTGGGAAAGGATTAGAGAATTTCAGGGCCAGCGGGAGGGTCTAACACTTTGCTTTCTTACCATCACCATGTCGCAGTCTGACCTCGATGCTGACCTCTACGGCGGTGAGTTTACTACCTTACCGACCTGATGCCCCTCTGATCATCCTACAGACCTCTATGGCAACGACGAAAATGACTTCAGCGCAGGACTTGTTACTCAGGCTGAATCTAACCTCGCTAGGCAGGAGACGCAGGAGATACAGAGCCTCAAGGAGTCGTCTCCCGCACCTGTGAAAACGGAAGATTTTACGGAGTCGGTGCCCGTAGCAGCGAAGCCAATTCCGACTGTCAGCTCGGATGTCGCGGCTCAGCCACCTCCTACGTCGAACGCCCCAGCAAATGCAAACGCGGCCACCTACGCTGTACCCACTCAGCAGATCCCAACATATGAGGAGCGGTCCACACCAGACTATAGGGAGCCCGCCCAGCAGCGTCAAGACTACGCAGCCATGGGCGCTCCTATCAACCGACCCGTTCGGCCCTCTGAAATGAAGGAAGAAGGGTGAGTAGCGCGCGCTTCCGCATAGCTGACCTGCACTGCCAGCGCACCATTTTGGGCCTAACTGAAGGCATGGCTGGATTGGATGTCAAAACGGGTCTTAGATACGAGACTAGGATGCTTACATAGCATGACCGTCGTGGTAGCCAGCCATGTCGTCTTCCTGTCGCCTACGACTAGCCCTAGCGTAGCTGGGTTTCCTAGGTCTAGCTAGACTAGCACCGCTTCGCTAGACAGTCGCGCACAGTAGAGTCGTCCGTCGTCTCTCTCTCCTTTGTTTATGACCCTTTTGTTCTAGGCTAGGATGCTAATGCCAGTGCTTCTCTTTCCATATCCATGTGCTGGTTGCCTTCCCACGCGGTCGCAACGTTCTCTACGTCATTCGTCTTGCTGCAAATGCGCGGACATATACTGTTGATAGGAAAATGTTTATCGGTGGCCTCAACTGGGATACTACAGATGGTACATACATCACTATCATAGCCCATCTCCTGTGGTTCGTCGTAGCGCTAAATAGGACGTCATGGCAGAGTCGCTCCGAAAGTACTTCACGCAATTTGGAAAGGTGGAAGCGTGCACCATCATGCGCGACGCTGCGGGCCGCTCGCGGTGCTTTGCGTTCCTGACGTTCGAAGAACCGGCGTCAGTGAACGCCGTCATGGTGCGCGAGCACTTCCTCGACGGGAAGATTGTAAGTCGTCCTAGTAGATGTGGCGGCGTTTGTCGGCTTAGCTAGTTCAATGTCTACCTGTAGATCGATCCCAAGCGAGCAATCCCACGGCAGGAGCACCAGCGCGCGACTAAGCTATTTATTGGCGGTCTCGCGGGAAGCGTCACCTCGGAATCCATGCGCGAGTATTTCTCACAGTTCGGCAAGGTCGTCGACGCTACGGTCATGTTGGACCGGGAAACCGGAAGAAGCAAAGGCTTCGGTTTCGTGTCTTTCGAAAATGCAAATGTCGAACCTCTACTCGGATTCGGCAATCTCGAAATCGATGGCAAGTTGGTAAGTCAGCACCGGCGCTGGATGACTCGCGTGTGCTAGTGCTGACCCCCCGGTGTGCTCTTCTCAGATCGACGTCAAGCTCGCCCAACCCCGATCCCAGCGCGAAAATTTCGCAGAAGGCGGCGGCCCCGTCAACGGTGGCAACCGCGCGTTTGGTGGTGCTGCCGGCGCTGGAGGCTTCAATGCTCAAGGCGGACAGTTTGGCGCCACTCCGACAGGCCCCGCTCAGGGCGGGAATGCATCGTTCGATCCCCAAGCACTTGCATCTCTGTATACACGTATGATGCAGCAGATCGGCAGCATAAATCCCATGTTCGGCGGGAGCATGAACCCGATGATGAATGGCATGGGCCCTGCTGGCTCTGGTGGGTTTGGCGGCGGGATGGGTCCCGGCATGCGCATGCCTGGTATGGCAGGCGCTACTGGTGGCATGGGGATGGCCAACATGATGGCAGGAGGCCCGGGCATGGGTACAGGGCGGGGGGGACCTGGCATGGCAGCCGCGGGAGGCATGCAAGGGGGGATTGGGCCTAATGTTCCCCGGGGACCAAGGGCGGGCGGTGGGCCGCCGACTGGCCCCGGGCCGCAGCGTGCGGGTCAAAGGGGACAGCACAATTATCACCCGTATGCGCGGTGAACATGAGGGGATGTGAGGCGGAGGACGGACCGTTAAGTTAATGTGCAGCGTAGTTTATGTCGCATCGTCATATTGTTTAGTAGATTATGTACACTATTCAGTGTAAACCAGCTCATCTCTACGCCTCCACCGGCCGTCTGATATGTCCGACGGTACCTTCCATGCGGCAGTGTGCCTCGGAGTTCTAATGATGCATGTCATGCTCACCGAAGCCCGAATGCTGATGTATTACTGCATGATGGACATCGCGACTGATAGTAGTATCTTTAGCACAGGAAGAAGTCGTATGTTATTGCGAACACTGAACGTGAACGAACTCCAGAACAGAAAGCATAATGAGAGCTACCGACGATACAGCACAAATAAAATACGCATTCTACATTACAGAACGAAGAAGTATAAACGGTGCCCATTATGGTGAGGGGGGGTCCATATCATCTACAGATACTTCGTCCACGAACTGTTTGACAGATTCCAGAAGTTCATTTAAGAGACTGGTCCGATCCCAATCAGAGCGATGCCTCCAGATGCTGGCCAGGCAAATGGCTCGCAATTGCTCCAGGTGTTCCACGTTGAGGAAATCGGTGTAGTCGCGGAGCGCTTGTTTGAGGGTAGACAATTGCGCCTCGCTCACGTGGAAGTCAGGAAGAGGCGTTGGCGTGCGGTCGACCTCCATCGATACATCTGGCTGCTGCGGTCGCTCAGGGAGACTATCCATGAGTACATTGGGCGAGTCTGACGGAGCCGCAGGGACTACAGTAATAGGAGTCACAACCATGGGAGTCTGAGGCGCC
This sequence comes from Gelatoporia subvermispora B, assembly GCA_000320605.2. NCBI lineage: Eukaryota > Fungi > Basidiomycota > Agaricomycetes > Polyporales > Gelatoporiaceae > Gelatoporia > Gelatoporia subvermispora. The sequence goes on from KB445792.1 coordinate 2,572,951, forward strand.
GAATCCGACGGCAGTTGGTGATGTTGTGAGATCTCGATGTGGTCAGTGTTCATAGCAAGGCGCTCGGGGTCGTTGGTGAAGACAGGAGCCGGCAGCGGCGCCTCGGGTACTGGCAACGGATTGAGAAGAGAAGGGTCAAAGCCGCCCCTTCTCGAAAGTTCTGCCTGGCCTGGAGAGGGAGAGATGGAAGTCCGCGACCGATCGACCTCGTCCGCGAAGCGCACTGCAGGTAGCCGAGGTGGTGAGAGATGCTGGCCGAGAAGATCGATAGGATCTCGGTCATCGCCATTCGGAGGCGACACTTTGGACCGTTTCTGCGAACGCTCCCCGCCTTCGTCCTCTGACGGTGTGTTGGCCGCTTCGTTGGACCGCCCGCGCTTCAACTTGCGCTCCAGCTGGTCGATTTGGGTCTCGGCAACATCTGGCTGTTGCCCGTTGTGGCGCGCACTACGGCGCGTGCCAGGAGCGTAGACGCCGTCTTGGGCTTGGGCTGCTGCTGCTTTCTCCTTCTCCTTGTGTTTTCTATGTTCTTCTCTCCTCTTGCGTTCCCGTTCCGCCGTCCGCTGACATTCCATTCTGAACTGCGGGTCGAAATCCTGTATGCTGACTTCCGCTGCTGTCAACATGGCCTGGGCCCTATATAGGCGCTCAGAATCCTCATACGCCCGAACATTTGCATTATGCACAATCTTTCGTATGTCGTCGAGGAAGTCTTCTGGTGTAAGATACTTGCCTCTGTATAAATCAACGTGCATTCGTTCGAGATCCATGTCGAACATTTGCGGGGGCGGTGGTGGTGCCTGGAGCTGAACGACGTCTTGCAAGACAGCGTTGATCCCATTGACTGGCGTTTGGTTGACAACCTCTGTGGATTCCACCAGTTCAATCGCACCGTCTGCGTGGGTACGCATTTCCACGCTTGAAGTGACGACTTCCACTGGTGGCGGCGGCGGCGGCGGAGGAGGAGGTTCAAGATCACCGTACTCCTCCTATAGTGTATGTCGTCAATCTATATGCGACACTCAGCGGCAGTATGATCTGCGTACCGTCGCTCTCTTAGTGAATCGCTTGAACTTGCGCTTTAATTCTGTCAGGATTGGACCAAGCCGGTACTTGAGCAAGGTGATTACGCGTTGGTCGCTCTCTTCTTGCATTGCCAGTTCCGCTGGGGTAGGCTCCCGGGGTGCAGGCGGAGGCGCAATGGGTAGTTCTTCTAGCACCCGTTTCTTCCGCTTGACGCCGTCAGGGAATTGATTCGGAGGCCGCTGGATATTCCTGATCAAGCCCTCGAAAAATTCCTCCCTTTTCTCAGCGTTTGGTTTGGACAGCTCGATGCGATTCTCGCGTGTCGCACCAAACCATGCTCGGACATCTCGAGGCAAATCAGTGAACTTGCCGTCCACGACAGCGAGCAGGAGAATGGGATCCGTGGGGGAGAGGGAGTCGAGCATTGCGCGGACGGTCGTCCTGGATGTCTCCGACATTGCTGCGCACCAGCCGACCAAAGAAGGAATGTATATGATCGACGGTTGATGCCGCTTAGCTTCTACGAAGAGCTGCACGATAGCCGCCTCTGGTGTCTATCAGAAAATTTTAGAAATCCAATTCCAGACCAGATAACACTTGAAGTAGAAACAAACCCACCCTGGTAGAGTCGCTCATCAGGTTGCCCAGGTCAAGGCTCTGTACGTGATAGCCCTCCAAGTGGTGGAAAACTGCAGCAGCAACATACGCCTGACCCATACCAACTGGGCCGTGCAGAACAACGCGAGGTCGGTGGATACGTAACGTCTCCATAGCTATTCCACTGGTGAGCCCGACGCTAAGTAATTTTTTCAGGGCGCTGAGCAACTGACCTTGCATCATCATCTCGCGTTCGAGCGCGCCTTCCGAACCGCCCTCATCTTCCCACTCGGCCTCTTCGAGAGCAGAGCGCTTCTTGTTGACAGGTAGAACCTTGCCAACGATCTCCTTCGCTCGCTCTAGCGAATCTTGTAGCAGCGGGACCAACTGAGGTGGTAATGGTGTCGCAGCCGAAGAGACAGATCGTGCTGAAGATGGGACCAGCTCTAAAAGCGCGCAGATTTAGCACCAGACTACACAAGAACGTCCCTCAGCGCGTGCATACGTCATGCACCTTTCAAACGGGGCACGCGTGGCACACGCCGCGGAAGGCAGTGGACGCACTTTGAATTGAGATCATGAAATCGCGCAGTTGAATTTCTATAGATTCCGGCTGGAGAAGCAGACGATCGTTCGACTTGTAAATTTGGGGATATCTTCTTTGCACAGCGTTCAACGCGGCCTCCGTGCAGAGCGCCTACAAGTGTACAGACATTTTCAAATTGAGTAATGGACCCAGGATGATATTGCCATGAAAGGCAGGCTCGGGAGGCGCGACATACCCTCAAATCGGCACCTCCGTACCCCTTCGTTAGCTTCGCCAGGCCGTTCACATTTTCTTCGCCCTTCTCGCTTTCCCAGCCAGCCCACTTTCTCGTCATGATGCGTAGGATACGTTCTCTCGCTTCGAGACCGGGCAGAGGGAAATAGAATTCTCGATCAAATCTACCAGGCCTCCGCAAAGCGGGGTCAATTGCATCAGGTCGATTTGTGGCACCGATGACAATCACTTGTCCTCGACCGTCCATGCCATCCATGAGCGCGAGCAATGTCGAGACGATGGATGCATGGATTTGGTCTTGCTTTGACGAACGGACAGGAGCAAGACCGTCAATCTCGTCGAAGAAAATGATACTGGGTTGTGAATTTCGGGCTTCCTCGAAAAGAAGCCTGAGCTGACGCTCGGCTTCACCGACCCACTTCGAGAGGCAGTCGGCACCTTTTCGCATGAAGAAGGCTGTCAAACGATATGAGCTTTTAGATCCATCGTAAGATACAACAAATACTGACAAATTCCCTTGCCGTTTGAACGGCAGCTCGCCGCCAAAGCACGGGCCAAGAGGGTTTTACCCGTACCAGGAGGACCATGAAAGAGGACACCTCGAGGAGGGGTGACGTTGAAACGTTGAAACACCTCAGGATATAGAAGAGGAAGGAGTGTCATCTCCTTCAACGAATTGATATCTAGTGGTCTATGAGCTTCTTCGAAGAAGAAACAGGAAACATCGACTGACGATCTTCGAGACCACCAACTTCGTCGAAGGTGACATTCTGATTGACACCGAGAGGATCCGCGTCCGCTAACGCTAAACAAGAGAGATAGCATTGAGTAGTGGTTGGGAATGCATAGGGCGTGCATGCTCACCAGCATCCCCGATTTTGCCAAGATTTGACGGTGTGCCTGCAGCAGCTGCCAGGTCACTTGGATACATGCCGCCACCTGCACCGCCGGCAAACATCCCTCCCCCCGTCACAGCGCCGCCGCCAAAGGACTTGCGCGGAGTTCTGCCGTAGTCAGAGTCCTGGACCAAGGTCAGCTAGAAATTCCGAATGACAGGAACAGCACAGTACGCACGGAATCATTTCCGCCACCGCCGCCAAACCACCTGTCGTAATCCGCACCAGTCGCGCTCCATCCCGGTGCCTTCCTTCTGTTATTTCCAATTGCCCCACCGCTTCGTCCTGATCGATTGCGCGAGCGATTTTGTGGTGGCGGAGGGGGCATCTCTTCCAGGGGTGGAGGGATGGCATAGTTGACCTTTGGTCGAGCTCTGAGAGCGTACGGCTTGCCATCCTGACCTTGACCTTCTTCCACCTCCCCATCAGCGTCCATGTCTACTTCACCTTCCGCATCAGCATCCTCCGGTTCAGGGGACGTGTGAGGAGCATCCTCGAAGTCCTCCGCGTCACCTGATCCAGAGGACGGCTCGTCGACATAGCCTTCCTCATCGTGTGGCTCGCTTTGCTGCTTCCGTCGATTGATCATGCGACGCGTTTCACGCGACGATGAAGCTTGCGGCTGTTGGCGTGAATTCGGCCGCCGACTGAGACGACCACTGCGGGTTCTGTTGTTGCGCGACGACCCTGCCGCGTTGGTCCGGCTACGATTCCGGGTCAGATATCGACCGTTTCGCGGCTCGTCATCGTCATCGTCGTCTTCATGTTCATCGTCGTCGGGCACGACGAATCCTTTGAGAACAGGTTTCCGGCGCGCGTTCGATCGTGTGGCATAACGTCTGACTCCGTCTTCTTCGTCATCCTCGACATGCCCGTTGAGCACCACTTCATCTGCATCCTGCTGCTCGTCATCGTCTAGCATCCCGTCCTCGCTTGCGGATTCCTTATATGATTTGAGGGCCACTGGGCGACCTCTCGAGGTCAGCGTAAACTGAACTGGTGGCTCTTCAAGTTCTTTGTCTTCAGAATGGACATCTCCTTCATGATCTCCGGATGCATTACTCTCGTGATACTCTGAGCCAGACGCCATCGAATCTGCCCTATGGCGAGTCGAGCTACGCCTGGTGGGAGCCATCGCGGGAAGTCTGATCTTCAATGACAGTGGGGTTGACTGATCCAGAACCGGCTGTGGGGGTAAAATATCGTCTGCAGCTATCTGTGGGTCCTGTGGTTGGCGTTGCGGGGAATAATAGTACCCTTCGTTGTAGCCGCCCGGTTGCATAGAAGTCGCCCGAGTTGCTGAAGTTGTACAGACACAACTCCGGCGGATGCGTGGCTAGCAGTATACAAACGTCCCGAAGAAGAGGAGACCGATGAGCAGAACGTGAGACGCGACAGCGCCGACGAGTACGCCTCGTTCGTAGTCGCAGCTGACGACGAGCGCAAGCCAGAAGTTTGTTTGCCCATGTTTGTTCATTGTGGCTGTGCTTTATCGGACACATGCACCCTCCTCCTCCTCCTGCCTATCCTCGCACCTTCGTCTCTGTAACGAAGATATACCTCGACTGCCAGTCCCCAGTCGAATCCTACCGTTGATTAGTGGAATGTTGAGCATTTGCGGAAGTTTGGGTTGTCAAGTCTTCGTTGTCCGCAAGCCGGACACGGGTAGTATAGACACCAATCCCGCCATGCCAGAGTTCCAGCAAGTCCTCGGGATCGTCAACATGAGTGTTTGAGAGCAAGAAACGGGGGTTGTCGTCGTCGATGTTGCGACCGCCTACTGCAACGTTTCCGTACAGACTCCTACAGCGACGCACGAACTATTGCCAAATCCAGAGGTATCGGAGTTCCAAATACCTGAATACCTGCATACGGCACTCAACGATCTGGATCATTGATGAAATCTCCGCCAGTGACTGTGAACAATACGTTTACTCTCGATTCGAACTCCGCTCCTGCGGTAGTAAGTACTCCACCCGAAGTGCCTCTGTTCGCAAACGAGACCAACGCAAGCATCTATTGGGGCTTGTCGACTTCGACAAACACACATGACTCCCAGTCGAGTACGCATCCTTCTGCAGTGACACCTTGGACGTAGAAGCGGACTGTGTCTGCTTCCTTGAGGCGCGGGGGCAGACACGCAGGGTCGACGAAAAATCTCCGTTCATGTCCATCAAGTCCAGTAGTTCCAATGAACACTGACCGTGCGGGATCGGACGCGCCATGTCCTTCCGGAGCCACAGCCTCGGCGTAGATATTGAAGAATGAGAAAGAGGGCACCAATGACTCGAGCACCCAGGCAGACTGCGGATCTTCAGGAGAGGAGATCTTGAGGTTAGAAAGAGGTTCAAACCACTCCGCCGCCTCCCAATTGAGAATACCGCAGAATCGCTCTTGAGAATATGCGGAGTGGACCTTGAAGTCTGCCCATATCAACCTGGGGTGCTGCTTCGTAATGCGAGGGATACTCGAGCGCGGATATACACTCAGAGCTCCTAGTTGTATGGAGAGTTGAACGTCTTGTGTTGGATCTTCCGTAAGAAGCCCAAGAATGAGCCCACTTGCTACGACAAGACCCCTGTGAGAATCAGAGGGCAAGGAGAATTCCACGGTAAGTCTTGACCATGCACCTAGTGCTTCGGCAGGATCCCTGTTGGCGATGGGCGAAACTGAAACTGCCGGGGTAGATGAACCATCCTGTGGCTCGACGGACAGACCGAGATCGATGTCGATTTCCGCGTTAGCAGTGACCCGATAAACCAGGGACATCTCGTAGGTTATTCGAGGGCTGATGGAGAAGGATTGTACGGGCACTCGCAAACATCGGAAAGCGGCATTGTCAGCTGTGGATCCGGTGATCGACAGCGTCATTTGGAGCGAACTGCCTCCCAACCATGCTTCGTTTGTGAGAAGTGTAGTGGTGGCCTCAGGAATATCCACGTCGTGCTCGTCATTATCCCAATGCGGTGTAGGGCGAGGCCAGACCATATCACCTAAGGAGCAATTCTTCGACAGGTCTGTCCATCCACTGCTGGTATCAAGCACCTTGACGCCGTTCACGAACCATGCGCGGCCTACGCCAGGGCTGAACGTGGTGAAGAACGGTAGAAGCGCGGGGTCTGGCGGAGGGTATCTGGGGAAGAATTGCGTGATTGGGACAAAGGGCCCGTGAGGACACTCTGGTTGGCCTTCGTGGAGGTTCTCCTTCGGAATCAAGACTGTTTCCTCAGCATTCGGAGGTCCGAGCCACAGCTTCCTGTCGTACTCCCACCACGCTTCCCAGCACCAACCTGGCTTATCTTGCTCAGTTTCCCACGTCCACGCTTGCCCGAAAAGAGCCACACTAAGCCCGAGGAACTCTGGATCGATGTGGGAGATAGCTTTGTAGCAGCCAAAGCCTCCGCCGCCGTGGGAACCTCTGCCCCAGACATCGACGCCTACGAAGATCTCCTTCAGAGATTTCGGCTGAGATGTAAGACTAGGGTCCAAGCTAAGGAAGTACTGTGCCGTCAAACTTGGATATTGCGGAGGCCACTGCAGGGATGTTAGTACGGGCGGTCAGTATAATGGGAGAAACCTTACTGTATAGTTGGTGAAAAATCCAGAGGATGGTAGGAAGAAAGGAAGGTTGTAGCTGTTCAGGCGATCTTGCCATCGGAGCTGGCCATTGATGATTACGCTGTCGTACCTGAGACATCGTGAGAGGACCGAAAGCACCGACAAACGTGTGTCCCCACCAGATTACTTGAGCATGAGGGCCGACCTTCCGTCGGAGCTCGCTCTCCAGAAGAGTGATCCATGCAGTCAGTGCCCTCGCCTGTTCGAGCCCTCCGCGTAAGGGGCATTCGAAGTTCAACAGATAACCATCAAACCCCCGTTGGAAGGCCAGCTCAGCAAATATCCGCGCATAATGGGGTGACACAGGAAATGAAGCAGTCGAGGAATGAGCGGCGGGCCCCGTCCTCGACTGGGGTAATCGACCGACTAGTAACCGAAGGCAATCTTCTTCTCCTGAACCTTCAAAAATCCTGCAACGACTGAGTCAGAAACATTCATTCATGCGACACTATGAAGACAATGATGCGATCCAGCAACGCCCGTTGCGGATGTTCCCAGACTGTACAGTGAGTCTAGTATGTGAATGACTGTGCAAAATCTGGACAGATATCACAGAGCCCCAGAAGGAGTTTCACTCTCAAGAACCAATGCTCCAGTACTGAATTCAATTCTTAGTGGATTTAGATGGACTACTTACAGTGTTCCCAGCATCTTGACACCATGTCTGTGGGCCGCGGTAGTCCATCCAGATGGTGGCACGGTGACACGATGATGCGAGAAGCTGAGCCAGCTCACGCATGTAGCTATATAACTCCGGAAAATTGCACGGGGCTCACTAGACGAATGTATCACAGTACGGCCAGAAATTGAAGGTATATGACATCGCAGACGGCGTTTCGGTGTATCCACCCTGACAGTCCGCGTGAATCAATTGATTCCGAATCGGATACTGGGATGTGAACCTTGTAGTCGTGGCAAAGCTACGTCCGACGGTTAGGCTGTAACCATTCTATGTAGAACACTTGAGTCGTACCAGAAGTTTGCCCCTACTGTTACATTGCTCCGATACCGGGGTCCGCGGATAATAACGTAGAACACCCGCAAGCTGGGATACAGGGCGTGCGGCCCATCCATCCAAAGAGCTCAAGGATTCGAAGTATGGATCCTCGTCTAGGACTTGTGAGGTATGACCAGATCCTCTCAACGGCATTGCAGTCGAAGGCAGAGCTAGGTAGAGGTTCCTTAAAGTTAGTACTGCAGACGTTCACCGGGACGATGCAGTGGAGGCAGATCTCAGATTAGATAACAGCTTATCGGATATAGACGTGCCAAGTTTTGGCAGATAAGTCCCATCAATACGATATAAGCGTGAAAAACATCCGTAAATTGTGGCTTGATTCGAACACGACTCTGCGTGCAAGTCACGACTTCGACAATATTGCTGTGAGATGTCCGAGGCCCCAGCAGTTGGTCTCGATCCCGAGCATTCTGGAGAGAATCCAGTAGCCCCAGAGGGCGACCGTACACAACCCACGGAGGAGATTCTCAACGCACTACGACAGCTCAACGCGCAAAACCTCGTACCACCACTCTCGGCCACTAGCAACGGCGTGGCCGAACTGAGCAGCCCACCCAGTCAGACGCAAGAACCGGTACAACCACGTTCTGAATGGGATCAACTGCGCGCGCATCTGCGGGAGAAACCTTACGACGCAGACTCATGGCTGAAGCTAGTCGACATTGCTGAAGACTCGGGTGACATCGAGAAAATCAAGGAGACGTACGAAGCCCTGCTAGAAGCATACCCTAACACTGTCCGCCAAGTTTTTTGTGTGCATTAACATCTTTGTGTCTTACCGGTTCTGTCGTCACCAGCCATCCGTTCAAATTGCGTATCTAAGCCACTTCTTGGACAACCCAGACTCGCACAAATATGTGGAAGCACTATTCAAGCGATTCCTGAACCGCTCTCCCTTTGTTGAGCTTTGGAAGCTGTATCTCACCTACGTTCGGTTAGTGGAGCCAAGGATGTGCGAGTGCGGGATAAGTGCGTTGACATCGTGTGAGCAGGAGATTGAACACTGGCCCTAATGCGCGCGATGCGATCCGACAATCCTATGAATTTGCCATCAATCGGGTTGGACAGGATAAGGACAGCACGGAGATATGGATGGACTACATACAGTTCCTCAAATCGGCCGAGGTACGTAGCCTGATTTTGCATATCTAACGGTCAGGCCCGAACTCCGTCGCCCTACGTAGACGACTACCACTTGGGAAGAACAACAAAAGATGGACGCAGTTCGTAAGGCCTACCATAGGGCTGTGCAGATTCCGGTGGAAAACGTCAAAAAGTTGTGGGAAGAGTATCAAGAATTCGAGAATGGGCTGAACAAGATCACCGTATGCGTTAACAACCCATGATAGTGTTGCACTGTTTAATCTCTCACCAGGCAAAGAAGTTCCTATCGGATCTGCAGGAAGGACATATGCAAGCTCGTACAGTACTAACGCAACTTCAGGAACATCTGACCGTACTCTTCCCTCCCCCACCGCCTTCCAAGTCAACGCGGCCGCCTATATGGTTGCCACGTCAGCCGACCTTCAATCCGGGCGACAAGGCTCTCGCGGGTCGCTGGAGAATGTACCTCAAATGGGAAGAGAGCAATCCTCTTGAGGTCGAAGAGAAGGACAAAACGTCGCTCATCGCTAGAATCCAAAGCGTATACCGCAAGGCAGTGGTCCGCATGCGGTTCTTCTCGGAGATATGGTAGGCTGGTTGGCACCGCTTCAATGATTTGAGATTGACGTGAACAGGTTCATGGCATACACTTGGACGAACAACATCGGCAGGACTGATGAGGGCGTTGCTCTTCTGAAGGCAGGAATTGAGGCAAATCCAAAGAGGTATGGGTTTTACGCCTGACTCAGTTGCAGTAACGCTGAATGATACCATTAGCTTTGTCTTAAACTTCGCATACGCTGAGGCTCTGGAGATACAAGAGAACTATGAAGAAGTGCATGCTGTGTTCAACAAGTTTTTGGATGTCCTCAGAGAGGACCTTGAGACTCTTGAGCAGAGATTGTCTTTGACTAATGTAGCGACATCTTCAGCGATACCGGGCGCGGCTGATGCGACACCTCCGAATTCTCAACCTGGGTCGCAAGGCTCGTCTAATTCGCAGACATCGGATGACAAAGATCCGAAGTCTAAAGAGTTGGCTGACCGACGCTCTGAGTACGGCATTGCGTGGATTGTCTATATGCGCTTCGCGCAGCGTGCTGAAGGTTTGAAGTCCAAGAGAGCTGTATTTGCGAGAGCCCGTAAAGACCGCTGGACACCCTGGGAGGTGTATGAAGCTGCTGGTATGTGCGTCTCACTCCAAAGCCTCAACACTGTCTGATGGTGTATGATAGCCTTGATGGAGTACCATTGCGGCAAGAACGTTGAGATCGCCAGCCGTATCTTTGAGAGAGGGCTTGAGAACTTCAGTGACGAAGTAGACTTCGTGATGCGTTATCTTGGCTTCTTGATCTCCGTGAACGACGACAACAGTGAGCTATCCTTACTGCACATATGCTCCTCAATTTTAACCCAGCCGCAGATGCTCGTGCCTTGTTTGAACGGGTTATCGGTACGTTCCCGGCAGACCGCGCTCGTCCTTTGTGGGAATTGTGGGCACGGCACGAGTATCAGTTCGGAGATTTGGCTGCAGCTCAGAAGACTGAGAAGCGAATGTCGGAGGTCTATCCGAATGGTGAGCGCTTGATCCAGCCACTAGATCTGTAACTCATTCTTTCTCAGACACTCCCATGAAGCGTTTCGCTGAACGGCACAAATATCAAGGTTCAGATGCTATCGCTGTCCGTGATCTTGGCTATGTTGCCTCTCGAGGAGGGAGCAGTACTTCAGCAACTTCTCGTTCAAATGGCGCTCTCGGTCGTACCGATACGCAGGTATCTCTCACGTCTCAGCCTGTGAGCCAAACGCAGCCTACGCCTAGCTCATCGAAGCGAGGCGCGTCTCCAGACCACAGGCGGCGGGAAGAAAGTCGGACGAGTGACTACGGCCCACCGCCTAAGCGACAGAGGCCCGCATCTCCTTCCCGTGAACGGGACCGCGACAGGTGGGAAGGGCCGTCACGTAGACGCCATGGCACACCGCCGTGGGAGAGAGAGCACAGAGACGGGCCTCCGCGCCGGTTCAAGGAAGAGAAAGAGGAAGACAAAGGTGTTGTTATACCGCCAATTCTATCTTGGTTCGTCGGTATGCTGCCGTCGCAGACCGCATTCAATGGTATGCCCTCGCATTCGATTCAATTTCCCAGATGTTCATTGTATCAGCAGGCCCTGTCTTCCGGACAGACGATCTGATGCAAGTGTTCCGGAATGCGGTTGTCCCATCCAGCTCAACTGCAGCCAGGGCGCGCTCTCCGCCGCCCCCGCCCAGGACAGGTTCGAGTTGATATGATCCACAGTGTGACTAGTGGCTGACAGTCTTCCGTAGGTGGACGTCCGCCAGCGGATTTTGGACCATACTCGGGCCCTGCGCGCCGAGGAAGGTACTAATACGTTGTCCGTCCGCCCCTGGAACTTACTACACAGGCAGCGGACACAGTCATGCAAGTTCTGGTGATATGGTTTAAGTATGACGCGTAGGCTAGTTGACGGTATGTCGAAATATGATACGAGTCGGACTTCCGAGCTATGTCGTTTAGTACACTTGATGTCACACCGACGCTTCACACTCTGTTCGAATCCTATATGCATACCATTCCACACAGTGTGTGTGCGACACGATGAACACTCTAATAAAGTGTGAGCGCCTGTCGCTTAAATAAGGCGTACGGTTGTTTTCAAATTGAGTTGGAACCAGTGACAGGCTGACGCGACCCAACCGCGGTACTTCAATGGGACTTGTTCTTGGAGTGCACTCTCCACAGCTCTCGTGATACCCTGATACCTCGCCTGATCCTGTGCTCTATATTGATATTTATATTACTGGATCGAGTGCTGTGATGCTGCGGAAACTAAAAAACAATGTCCTGACGGCTCAGTATTGCGTCAACGGAAGCATTGAAGGACTCGCAGAACAGTCTCAATACTCGTCGCGAGCAACGCGCCTCGTGGACGATTCGACACGATTTCTTCTGTTGTCACTCCCGCTGAAGCTGCCAGATACCGAGATTCGGCGAATTCTTAAGAAGTGGGTCCACGAAGGAGTAACGGTCGCGAGCGCACGGTGAGTCATTCACCATGTTTTTGGACATGATCGCCTCCGAGCATCGATTGACTCGATGTTTCATATCCAAATCAGCTACGCGTTTTTTGGTTTCACCGAGAACCACGTGAAAGAAGGGCGTGTCATTTGCTTCCGGGAAGACGAGTCATGGACCGTGCGCCATGTCAAGGAGCAATTTGGTGACCTCGATGAAGTATACCAAAAGCACGGCTACGGAAAGTATGCTGCACGCCTGGGTCTCTCGTTCTCGTCCACAGTGCAATCGTTGGATGTGAGTGTGTACCGTGAGGTGCAGAGCCGAATAGTTCATGCCAATCCCGGCAGGTGGCCCCAGAAGAGGCTCTTGAAGTACCTGATCTGCGTGCCCCAGATGGCTCCCTGCATACCGATGGGTGTGGAATGATATGCGATTCCTTCGCCGCCGAAATTTGCCACGCACATGAACTACCCGCAGATACCACTGGTACGTGTGAATGCAAGTCATTCCCTTCAATGACTAAGGGTCCTTGGGCGTTGAAGTGTTCCAAGTGCGTCGAGGGGGCATCAAAGGTCTGCTTGTACGATACCCAGACGACAAATTCGCCGAGTTGTGCGCCAAACATCGAGGGATCCCGACACCTCCGTCCATCAAGATGGCTTATCGGCCCTCTATGCTAAAGTACAGTGGCGGTCCCACAGCACTGGAACTGAACGACTGTTCACGATGTCCTACTTCTGCACGACTCAACGCGCAGTTCATTATCATGCTTTTGACTCTCGGAATCAACATTGAGGTACACACGGGTTTCTGGCAACGAGAACGTGCTTCTCAATCCTCACTTCAACCAGACGTTCGAGAAGATGTTAAAGGAACACCTAGACATAATCGGCTGCATCACCCACGATCGCGATGTTGCTTTGAGATATCTGAAGGGAGAACTGGACGCAAGCGATCATGACACATTTGGCCAAGACGGTTAGTCTTGCCAATGTTGTCACCTATCAAACCTGGTCTTACGTATGCATGAAGTGTACGCCCTGTTATTGGCATACCATGACCTCTCCGAGCCATATGTCGAGTGGAAGCTCAAACAATTCCAGGCACTGCAATACAAAAGCCTGTACAAGAAACTGAATTTGCGCGTCGAGGTAAGTTGAGTCTCGTCGCATTTCTCTAGTCGATGCAACATTTACACAAAATCTCAGGAGTCGTGTTACGTCTATGGTGTGGTTGATGAAGACGGTATCCTGGAAGGGGACGAGGTCTTTATCAATCTCCCTGGTCGGACGGGCGTCGTCCTTGGTAACGTTCTAGTAGCACGGTACGTTTGTCTATCGAGCAGTCAGGGATCGCCATGTCCTGACATGTTGCAGCAACCCTTCGTATTCACCTGGAGGTAGAGACACCAGGTACCTCATCTTCAAAATAATATCTGACCTTATATAGACTTCCGCAAGCTTCGCGCTGTACATGATCCCAGACTGAAGCACCACAAGCACTGCATTGGTGATTTCGCCTGGCCAACCACATTCGGAATACATTACTCAAATCCAATCTAGTTTTCTCTCGCAAGGCTTCACACTCCATCCCTGATTCCATGGCCTCGGGGTATGTGTGTACGTAACTCGCTTTCGGACAACACTAACGTCGGCGTGGTCATGCTGTGCTTGCCCAGAGATCTTGATGGGGACGAATATTTCGTTACTTGGGACCCCACTCTGATCCCGTCGCACATGGCTACACCACATCAACGAGCTCTCCCCGCCTCCGCCACTCGAGCCTCAGTCTCGCCTACCAGAATTACACGTCAGTGTACATTGGAGGAGGCAGCAATCGACACTTTCATTGAGAACGCCTTTAGTCGGCTGCTCGGAAAGATGGCCAATTCATGGAGCATCTTGGCCGAAGCTACCCCTCAATTGGCGAATTTCACACTACCCCTTGTGCATCTCCTTGAATCGGCACATGTCAGTCTAGTTTCTTGTCTTTTGAGGTGCTTTATAGTCTGGGTTACGATTCCAGGATATTATGAAGTTAGGGGGCAATGTCGCGAAGCTAAATCAGGACTTCGACATGGCTAAGCGAGCTCTCGATCAGAAGAAATCTGCACAAGCCATTGGCTTCCGAAGTCCTGTACAACGCCTGCGAGATCAGGTGCCGCAAGTACCTGATCCCAAAATCCAACGCTTTGACTGTGATCCGGCCTTAATCCTGGAGAAGCACGGGAAAGGGCTATGGGACAAGTATCTGCGAGAGGCTGAGGATGTGATGTCTGACTTCAACGAAGCTTTGAGTGTTGCCATTCACGAGGACAAAAAAAATAACACGAGCGGTACGCGTTTGAATTCGAGCTCCCAATACTAAGCTGATATAGTTCTAAGATGGGGCAAATATATCCTCAAGGAAGAAGTTAGGAAACCAGACGCACGCCGAGCGTGTTAAGCAGACATTTCGAGCGAAGTATTTTGGAGGTCCGTGGAAGATCTATCAACGTGCGAGATAATTGACTGATTTTCACCAGGAAGCGATAGCGTCTTCGAACGCTGCAAGCAAACGGTCAGGGCATCAGCTTGGTATGCGACTACACAGGAGTAGGCCGCAGTTTGACAACTTCGTCTACAGGTATTATTATGGCTATTGCCGAGAACGCTCGACCTTTGCCTGGCTTGGCGAGGCATACCTCAATGAGATACGAGCACGTGAGTCGGATTTTTGCCCAAGATCACCAATATGCAGCGGCTAAGATTAGTCCGTGTGTAGACTCGACGAATGGTGGGAAGCCCGTTCTATATGTCGGTGCCTCAGGACGCAAATCCTCCACCTTGGCACAAGCTGAGCGTGTAGCCTCTCTGGCTGCGAAGACCGAAACGAGGGCGGGAGCGGGCACTCCGCAGTCGCGCCCCACTGTGGGACCTCCTCTGCAACTGACAAGTCGCGAGCGAGAGGTTGCGCAGACTGCGGATCCTCCGGCAGAAGACCCCCTGTCCGTACGTCACAACCCCAAGCCTCTCGCACCAGTGGCCACTGCGGATGTACCCTCCTGCCCATCGTCCAACGTACATGGTTGGAAAGTGTCATATGCGAACGGCTACGTAAGACGCTACAAGTGCCAGTCGTGTGGTCTCGCCGTCGGGGAGAAGAAGAACGGGGACTTCTGGCGGCCGGACTTCATGGAGGCCCCGTGCGATATCCGGGAACCAGATAACGTGGATGTTTCCCTCTCCCAGCGGTCTTCGTCAAGCACAATAGATGCCGGAGGCGAGGAAGATGCCAAAGCCAATGCTACGGGGAAGACTTCGCGCAAACCGTTATCGGCGGCGTCTTCAGCTGGGACGCTTGTCGATATCGACATGCGCGATGAGACTTCTTCGTGCGCTCCCTCTAGCATTGCCAGCGACATCATGTCGTCTGTGTCCCTTCGTAGCCTCAGGAGATCTCTGGGGCTTTATCAGCCGGAGGTGCACACTCAGGACGGCATAGACGACGCAGGATGTGCCTCCGTGGCTGCTGCTCGCACGAGCTCTGTGCCTGCTTCGCGTTCACAGGCCGCTTCTACCGTCTCCGAGCTTCGAGGCGCCTGTGCGGACCAGACGCCGTTGATCGATGCATCGGTGAGTTCTGTTGCGCAGAACCCCAAGCCTAGGCAGCCCGTCGCTACCAAAGGGATACCGGCGTGCCGCCTAGGGACACATACCTGGGGCATCCGAGCCAATGGTGGGTGGCGGCGCTACAAGTGCGAATGTGGCACCATCGTGACGGAGAGAAAGTCAACAGATGGCGCGAGGTGGATATCGTGTTGAATCTAGCAACTTGAGGGGCTTGGCGAAGTCCCGTCACCGCAATTGCGCCACGAAGGTCGTTCTGTATTATGTATACTATGTATCGTATGTATCGCTTCATTTGGATATTTTTCGAGCGTGCCTCATTTCAAGATTCGATCCGCTTCGCGTTCGGTCCCGTTTGCTCCAATGTATCTTGTACCTCACATTGTATGTAGTGCGGTCTCATGATAAGCGCTGTATGCTCTAACTCCACTACGAACGGAATATACATCTGCGAGATTCGATTTGCGCGGATTGAATGAACGCGTCGCCGACCTTGGATAATAATTAGGCTGGGTCTCGAGGTCAGTGGCCCTGCTCGGGACAGCATGCATGGCGCATCGGGAACTAGCGCGAATTTTGCAATAGCACGATGCTTCCTGTGCAAGAATAGCGGGGTCTTACATTGCCTAGACCCCTGCCTGGTAAGTTCGACGTCATTCAATCCCGAGTCATTCGGGAAGTGGATCCACAGAGCCAAGTCGATGGATGAGGATCGGAAGACCTCGACTCCCCGATTTTAGTGAATTAGGCTCCTCTCACACGGTATGAGTTATGTGGTCGCCACTACATCGAGATGCTCCGGAGATACGCCAGTGAATGTATCGCGAACGTTTGGTTTTGTTCACGAATGAGTAGGAGCAGGCCCATTCAGGAGCGCTGCCAGGTCTTCAAACTCTGAGTATATAATAGACTTCAAAGAGTGGTCCCTGTCACGTGATACTGCAGCTCATGCTAAGCAGCAGAACCACGAGAGCGTGTGGACTACAGCGTGCTGCGTACTGTAGCCTGCAGTTGCGGCGCCCCTGGATGGTTTGCAAATATATTCATGAGTCAATATGCGTGGGTACTTTTGATTTCGAAGCATCGGGATGTTTGTATTTCAGGTGTTCGAATACCGTAAGTCGTGAAAAGCGACGGGTTAGTGTCAATGTGTCAGTGAGTTATTTCGCGGCCGTAATGCAGCAACATGTAGAGGTAGCAGAGGTAGAGGCTCAGTAAAATGAATCGATATCATCAGTAAAAGGAAGCCTCGTGGACTTCACGAGGTGCTGGGAGTGCCATCGCTAAGCGATCTTGGGAGTAACGAGTACCCCGACAAGGATAGACTACCCGAAAATGACGGCACCCAAGGCCTCGTTCGAAAATCAGGAAGTCATATCGGGCAATGCAATAGAGACGCTCAGAGCATATGGGAGGTCGTTTCACGGATTTTGGGACCATAAGATGCTCACATGAGCGAGTGAATGGAGTCAGGACTCTCACAAGTGAAGTACCTGGTGACAGGAAGTGCAGCTAAGCCGGGTCATGTCTTAGCTTGTCTGATTCTTGTTCTCAAGCTTGATCTAGTGCCCTTCACATACCAGCACGAGGTGTCGAAGTCGTCTACTGGGAGCGCGAAGATTGATTGTATTCACTGAAAGACCCGTTTGGACGGATGACACCTCAGTCGCTTCTACCGGGCGGTCAAGTCCCTACTCGTCTTCATTTATGCGACACCCCCAACATCGGAAGTAACGCAAATGCATGATCACGGTTGAAACTGCATTTGTGCAGAGAAACCCCTCCTATTGTTCGCTGCTGCGGACAGCGTCGAGGAGCGCGTCGCCGCAGCTCAGTGACAGGCAAGGTGACCTTCCTTACTGTCGCAGAGATCATCAGCTGGACGCGTCCCAGCCACAGTTCAAACAAGCACAAATAGATGCGAGTTGGCTGGAGCCGGCGGCCGCACACTAGTCCTCCATTTCCACGAAAACTCTCATGTCTGTCTAGACCACCGTGACCAATCTTGTGGGAAAATGCAGTGCTCTTGGTAGTTTACGTTTATGGAGAATGTTGATGTATCCTAGATGCTCGTGACGTTTTCCAACCCTCTACATAACGTGGTTGCAATCTCGTGATGCGGGGTAGTAGCAATACCCCGTGGGGTATAGCCCCTACCCCGCAATCCGATTGCAAATAGGGACTACGCTGCACTTATGAGTGCAACCTGATGCCGGCGTTGGATGTCCTGACTTTTCGGGTGTAGCGCAAAGGTGTCAACGTTCCCCGGTTGTTTCTCTAAACATAGCTCATTCGATGCGCGGGTACTTCATCGGTCTCCACATCTGACCCCTTCATGATTGTCTGTGTGGAAGCCGTTCATCATACCGAAGGCGCTGAAACATCTTAAAGTCTCAGGCACCCAAAATTACCCTCGCGGATCGGACCTTTGGGCAGTTCGGTCTCACCCCAACGGCAAAACCTGGCTGCGATTGGGCCCCGACAAAGTTCTCTGACACCCGTACAAGATGGTCAGAATGTCTTTGGCCGCTCTTATCTCAATTGGAACTGCGAATGCTTGCCACCAATCAGAATGATCTACCTCCATTTCAATGCCGAACCCCTCTCAGCCATGTCCAGTCATATGTCTCGTTCTCATGATCCCTCCGTCGCGTCAGGTGCATTTTTACGATCCCGTCGGCTCAAGACACACCACAGCTCGGCTTTCCTTAGCGTCTCCTTCAATACCAACGATCTAGATCGACGGTGGCACCATTTTGTTGCCGTCTCTAAGCCGA
Organism: Gelatoporia subvermispora B; assembly: GCA_000320605.2. Taxonomy (NCBI): domain Eukaryota; kingdom Fungi; phylum Basidiomycota; class Agaricomycetes; order Polyporales; family Gelatoporiaceae; genus Gelatoporia; species Gelatoporia subvermispora. Next base: position 2,591,413 of record KB445792.1, read on the forward strand.
ATATGGTCACACCGGTGTAATGTCGTACGGGCGCAAATGGTTCATGCAGGTAAACTCGTCGTTTCATAGCAGACAATCTAAACGCTCTTGAATTGCGACGACATTCATGGGTACGCAGGGGGGGTAAGAAGGCCGTAGATTGCGCTTCTTCTTCGTCTGCTTCAATAGAGATGTCCTTGCGTGCGATGGTTGGTCGTAAATTGACCTATACGGTGTCCCCGTCACGCCGAACGTGCCTACCCCTTTCTCAGGGGAACCTATTTTCAATTGCTTCCTCCAACGTTTCGGGTCGTCTGAGGTAACAGCAGTCCTGCTATGCCTCTTCAAGCTCCACTGTCCAGCTGACTGACCAGTCGGTGTGAACGCGTTTACGAAGACAGAACTCGTGTTCCTCCCGATAACGCCTTTGGAACTCCCCATCTTCTGGGCGCCCGAGGGACCGGCCGCAGCTGCTTCGAGTGATGGGATATAAGCCATGCAATCGAGGTCGAGGACTCTCGAGCTTCGCCCGCGCTTGAGGCTTTCATCCCAGTGTTGCTCTAACTTTACTACCTTCTATCATTTCTCGACATGGTGCACCCCGAAGAGGTCGACGTCATCGTCTGCGGGTGTGTTACCCCTCTGTGTTACTGGAGGGCAATGCTAAACCCCCTATTATCATATCCAGTGGTGGTCCCGCTGGATGTGTCGTTGCTGGTCGTCTGGCTTATGCCGACCCGACCTTGAAGGTCATGCTCATCGAGGGTGCGCATGCTGCGTTATTAGTTCTCTGCGAGCGTGTGCTGACAAGCCTGCGACCTAGGCGGTGCCAACAACCGCGATGACCCTTGGGTGTATCGGTGAGCGCTGTGCAGCTACTGTTTAGCGAATCAGCGCTGACTTATCGAATTTGATTAGTCCTGGTATCTACGTCAAGAATATGCAACGGGACGGAGTGTGAGTGGCCCGACCATTCCGAGTGGAACGACACTCACATCTCGCCATTTTAGCAACGATAAAGCGACATTCTACACTGACACGATGGAGTCGTCATACATGCGCGGCAGGAAGAGTATCGTACCGTGAGTTTCCACCTGTCCTGATTTTATTTGCTCGGCGCTAACGGACGGCTTCGCCCGCAGTTGCGCAAATATTCTCGGTATGTACATTCTCGGGAAATAGAAATCCCCAATCTGACATTTATGCAATCACGCAGGCGGTGGAAGCAGTATCAACTTCCAAGTATGTGTTCGATTTGCTAGCTTCCCGGTCTGTGTATTGACGGACATCCTTTAGATGTACACGCGTGCTTCGGCGTCCGACTGGGGTACGTGAAGCGCGCGGCTGCGTCTTGGACAATACCTTTAGCTGACGATTATCGAAGACGACTTCAAGACGGAAGGCTGGACCTGCAAAGGTAGCTAGAGATCATGGCTGATTTTTCGAACATTTCTGACATTTTACGATCGAATTGCCAGACTTGGTCCCTCTCATGAAGCGTCTCGAGAATTACCAGAAGCCGGTCAACAATGACACGCATGGCTACGACGGCCCCATTGCAATCAGCAATGGCGGACAGATCACACCGGTTGCCCAGGACTTCCTGCGTGCATCGCACGCCATCGGTGTCCCGTTCAGCGGTAGGTCCAGGTGTTTGTCGTTGAAGGACATAAGTTCATCGAATCACGTGCCCTTCGAATAGATGATATCCAGGACCTCACGACTGCCCACGGTGCCGAGATCTGGGCGAAGTACATCAACCGTCATACCGGCAGACGTAGCGATGCTGCGACAGGTGAGCATTCACACCCTTAATTCGATATCGTCGATTATTTACAGCTGGATCCAGCGTACGTGCACAGCGTCATGGATGTCCAGGACAACCTATACCTCCGCACGAACGCTCGTGTCTCGCGCGTGCTTTTCGACGCAAACAACAAGGCTGTCGGTGTCGCGTACGTCCCTTCGCGCAATCGCGCACATGGTGGCAAGGTCGTCGAGACCATTGTGAAGGCGCGCAAGATGGTCGTCTTGAGCTCGGGTACGCTGGGCACACCCCAAATCCTCGAGCGCTCTGGTGTCGGCAACGGCGAGATGCTCAACCAGCTCGGCATCAAGGTCGTCAGCGATCTCCCTGGTGTCGGGTGAGTCTTCGTCATTCCGCTGCATTTCGAATTTCCCTAAGGCGTATTTGGTAGTGAGGAGTACCAGGACCACTACACAACCCTATCGAGTACGTTATTAGCTTCGTTGCCGTCTTAGAATGTCGTTGACATACGTGACGGCCAGTCTACCGTGTTTCGAATGACACCCTCACGACCGACGACTTCCTCCGTGGTGTTAAGGAGGTACAGCAGGAGGTAAGGTCATCAATAGAATTGACGAGTTCCCCATAGCTGAATAAAATTTGTGCAGATCTTCCAAGAATGGGAAGTTAGCCCTGAGAAGGCCCGCCTCTCGTCAAACAGCATCGACGCCGGCTTCAAGGTCTGTGCCATTGTGTTCGACAGACATACAGCCCCTGACCCTGAGTTGCAGATTCGTCCGACTGAGGAGGAGCTGAAGGAGATGGGTCCCGAATTTAACGAGCTCTGGGACCGCTACTTCAAGGACAAGCCCGACAAGCCCGTTATGTTCGGCTCTATCGTCGCCGGTGCCTATGCCGACCACACCCTCCTGCCCCCTGGCAAGTACATCACTATGTTCCAGTACCTCGAATACCCGGCCAGCCGTGGCAAGATTCACGTCAAGTCGGCGAACCCGTACGTCGAGCCGTTCTTCGACTCCGGCTTCATGAACAACAAGGCGGACTTTGCCCCAATTCGCTGGAGCTACAAGAAGACCCGTGAGGTCGCGCGTCGCATGGACGGTGAGCTCGCGCTGTCGAACACTTACTATCGCAGTGTAAGCTGACAGCATATGTGTCCAGCCTATCGTGGCGAATTGACTTCCCACCACCCGCACTTCCACCCGGCGTCGCCAGCTGCGTGCAAGGACATCGACATCCAGACCGCCAAGGGCATCCTCCCCAACGGTCTCACCGTCGGCATCCACATGGGTTCGTTTTTGTTGCCGTTCCATTCGTGGACACGATGACTGATGTCCATCGCAGGTACGTGGCACAAGCCAGGTGACGTGTATGACCCATCCAAGGTCCACGAGGACATCCAATACACCAAGGAGGACGACGAGGCGATCGACAACTGGGTTGCCGACCACGTCGAGACCACCTGGCACTCGCTCGGTACCTGCGCGATGAAGCCGCGCGAGCAGGGTGGTGTTGTCGATAAGCGCCTCAGCGTGTACGGCACCGAAAACCTGAAGTGTGTCGACCTCTCCATCTGCCCGGTAAGTCTTCACATAGTACTTCGTCTGGGCCGTTGTAATCTTATGTACTTCGGCAGGACAACCTCGGCACGAACACCTATTCCTCTGCTCTCCTCGTTGGCGAGAAGGGCGCTGACCTCATTGCCGAGGAGCTTGGTCAGTATGACTTATTAATGTACTGGGACTACTTATTCACGGTATCGCAACAGGCCTCAAGATCCGCGTCCCGCATGCGCCTGTCCCGCACGCTCCTGTCCCGACTGGCAAGCCCGGTACCCAGCAGGTCCGGTGAAGACTGACGATTGCGACAGCCACAGGAAACTTGTTCGAGATACCGTCCTGATTTGTGGTCGTGGCGTGTATGAATATGTCATTGCTGTATCACCGTCTTTCATCATTTCTCTGTATGAGTAGTTCTCAGAAACAATTCAAGTCGCTTCCTGAGTGAAATCCCGGGTGCGATATACTAGCTCACCGCGCATGACATTGTCTGCTTAACTATGCGGTTTCATCGGAGCGCAGTCGCGCAGGTCAAGATCTTCCCTACCTGACTTGAGCGTCGTGGCGCTCGCACGACGTGTCGTCGGAAATGGAATTGACCCGCGTCACCGAGTTCACACAGCCACAGACGCGTTTAAGCGCGCTACGGTCACGTGAAATCCCGTTTTGGTTGTTCAAGTTGGCGTGGCGGCAGTACGACAGCGGAGTAGGATTATGGCTGTTCACAACTATCCCTTGTGAGGCTATGTTCTTCCCATAGATGCCACCTCCTTGGATGCCCTGCGTTTGATCCTTTCACCTGTGCGCTCACGACAATTGGACCGAAAACAATGAGCACAACTTTCGGCTCGACAAAGCTCCCTGAATCACCCATACCATTAGACAACATTACGAGTCGATCTGCTTCCACAAGCACCAGTTCAGTGCCATTTCCCTCCTCAAGTGGCCAGAAACTTTCCCCCCTTACAGGTGAGCAATTGTGAGATACATTCTATCGTACACTGACCCCAACTATCCTTAGAATCCGAGTCAGATGGGTCCAACTTGACGAGCTCTGACAAGCTCACTGAGCTGCCTGCTCAAGGCTCCCCCGCCCTGGGACGCCTTCGCACGCCCAACCATTCTATCCGTCGCAACCTCGAGGCTTCAGGCTCTCTGTCCTCTACAGGTACTCCCACCGGTAGTACGCGAGCACTTCATGCAGCATCCGCCATAGCACGGTCCAGTGTCTCGGAGGATTCGCATGGACGGAATACGCCAACTCAGGGAAGGGATACGCCAATCCAGAGGGTATCCTTCGAAAGCGAACCTGCATCATTGTCTGCGACCGTACAAAACCTCAGACAAGGTCAGTGACTCTCGTTCACAGATGACGTTATCCTTTTTCGCGATAGAGCCGAACAATCCAGCTACTTACGCATACCTGTGATCATCTGTGCTGACCTTCGATCTGCTAGCAGCTGTCGCTAACAAATTGGCAACAAGGAGCGAACCTACTGTTCCTTCGCCTTCAATACGAGGCGAGAGCTCAGGACAAGCCAACTCTCCTCACCAGACTCCGCGCCTCGCACCCACGCATCACCAGAATTTGTCTCCGCGTTCTTTTAAAGAGAGCTTGCGCAGCCTTACATCAAACTCGCATTCACCATCCCAGTCGCGTGCAGCCTCTCCATTACGATGGCTTGGGCGGGGAATGCACCATGCCCACTCACGCGAGGAACCATTTGTCCCCGTTGACCCTTTCAGTATGCAAATTTGTTGGTTTGGATGGAGACGTTCGGACCGCCCGCCGTCGCAACTCAGTCAAGACATCGACGCTGCATGTGATGAGGCCTTGACGTGTTGCTTGCCTCTGCCCGTTCTCTCTAGGCGCGCCGAGGACACGGGACACGGGCGGGAGGCCATGGGAAGCTGGATGTCATTTGCAAGGACCTTGCATACCTTCTTTGCGGATACGCTTGTGCGTCAATTGTACTTGACACTCCTGCTGCGCATTCCCGCACTATACTGGTCCCGAGTCGCACGGGTCTTTGAAGATGCAGAACTCAGCAAACCGGATGTCCAGCGCATGATTGCGACATGCACTCCAGAACTCAACGGAGACGGCGCGCGAAGAGCCCCGTACGGACACCACCAGGCCCCAGTGCTCCCTTTCCCAGAGGACTGGAATCCCTCAAATGTCTCGCCTGCATTGGTCAGATTCAAGCAATCGTGGGAGTTGTTCATCGACTCGCTACTGCGGGAGTGGAAAACTCTGAATCTGGTCTCTGCGCTGCTGTGCACGTAAGTCGACATCATCGTGCTCGTGAAACTTGATTTACCGTCGTATCTGCACACAGGGCCATTTTGACAATGTTCCAAATTCCCGATGCTGCCAGCGATCCGTTGACCCGTTCAGCGGCACTGTTGTCTTTAGTGTTCGCACTCATGAGCCTGTCATACGGATGCGTTTATATAGTCCACTTCGGGACAATGCGCAGTATGGACCGAGCGTCTCGATGGGCGGAGGAAGCACAAAAGACCAAGACGGCGATCTGGTGGAACATATGGGTCCTCCTAGCGACGCCGGCTGTTTGGCTTGCGTGGTCCATGATCAGCTTCTGCGTTTCGATTCTTGCCTTCGTGTGGCGTAGCGGCTCGTCGGACGATCCGCAGACGCGAATGCCACTCAGTCCACGTCAGGCACTCGGCGTCAGGATCGCAATCACCATTATCTTCGCAGTCGGGCTGGTCAATTTCGTTATGATTATTAGGACGTTCAAGACGTACACGCACATAGCGATTGCTCGCGAGGAACGGAGGGCGCGCCGTACCGGAGCGATGGATGTGGCACAGGGTAGGGAGCGAGGACGGGTGGGTAGAAGAGAGCGGAGAGACGGGCTCGATAATGCACAGGACCGCACCCGGAATCGCCTCTCGGATGCAAAAGAGGGATCCATGGTCGGGCTCGGCCTGGTAGGCCTCGGAGAGACTGGCATCGGGAGCCCGTCTGGAAGCCTCGCTGTGCTGGAGCGTGAAGGAGATCCTGAAAAAGCTAGCCAAGGCCTGCCTGAGGAGAAGGGAAGATCGATTGAAATGGTTTCACCTAAACTATAGGTGAGGCAATATTCCTCTTCCCATAGCAATGGTCTGTGTCTCCTGTCTATTTGACGTGCGCAGTTCTAGTTTTCTTCGTGATCTGGTTTCGTTCGCTGTCTCTTGTTTTCCCTATCGGTTTATTGTTCGACATATCCCTGGACGATCACGCATATACCCAATCTCGATGTCGGAATTCTGTAGCGAAGATGTCTCAGCCGTATATACTGTATACCCACCCAGCAGTAGTGATGATCAACTTATGTGTACTAGCATACCAAGCATGTCGAGATTATTAATATTTATTGCACCATAGTGGCTCGATCTCCGTCTACTTGCCTAGCATTTGCCAAGTGTGGTTGTTCCATGTTTATCGCTCTTGGCGCCATGATCACCGTGCTTCTCAGTGTTCGGTCGCTATACCACTTCTAAACGTGGGAGGTGCCACATGCAAGGAAGTTCTTGGACGCCTAGAACAAAGTAATGGGAGGGGTTTGCAGCAGTCTATCAAGGCAGACACCGGGGCGGGATTTCCACGAGCATGAGAATAGAGACGCAGGCGCAACAGTACTACGACCGCAAAATCCGCGTTGCTGTGCCAGAAGGAGAGCTAGCGACCCACGGGTGTGGTTCTCACTGCGCCTCTTGGCCATGAGAACAAAAACCCGAAGACCAGGACCAGGAAGGCCTCGGATTCCTAGATATAGCTCGAAACAGGGCTGCGCGGTAGTGTACGCAGACGAGGATGTGATTCTGACGTACCATGAAAGTCCCGTTTCAGCCACCAACTGAAGCAGACGTGGCTTGACACGGGAGAACCACGCATCTAAGCATGGGAAATTTTGATATATACAGGACATGACACGGGGCGTTTGGTTTTTGCACTGAGTGTGAGTGACAAGTGCATCAGGGCTTTGGAAGAAATTCGAAATTCGTGGTCGGTAAGAGCGCCGTCTCCTTGATCACACGACGACCTCAGATTGTAACCGCAATTGCATCAGTAAAAGAAGGACAGTAATCGGGGCATACACCTGCCTACACGCCCTACAGGTGCTAATTTGTTTAAGATCCCGAGTTGATGTGGCCCTCCTTTAGGCGCCGAACGCCGCGCGCCTATTAGTACCAGTTAGTAACTCGAGCCAGTGCTGCTCGAACTTGTATACTCCCATCCAGATGGCCCACGGGCGCTACAGTAGCTCCGTCCTGTCCATCATATCTTGTGCGTAGTGATGCCTTTCGCACCAACACAGACACTTTCACGCGCAGGCCATTACGTCTTAATGTTGCCCGGTGCAAATGAGCAAGTATTTTCACATGCAGCTCCTGGTTGTGGGATTCGCTCTTGGCTTGTTATGTTCTAAGACTGGATGGCTCCACCGTGTGATTTTTCAATCATTGTGCACACAGCTGTTGCTCTGCGTAGACTCTGCAGTCTTGACTGTCGCAGCATGATCAGGTGAGTACTAGTACAACATCATGACGGCAGTTTGTTTTCACAGATGTTCATAGACGACAATGTCTGCATCTGCGAAGCTGGCTTTCCTCCTAGCTGAAAATCCTGTGAGATATGTCGTGTGCTAATGTGCTGCGGATTATTTTCAAGCTCGAGCAGCGGTAGAATTTGACAGCTTTAGATATGTCATGGTGTCAATCTCATCCGCGAGCTGTTCTCTTTCTCGCCAAGCTGATCTCGGTCAATTCAAAATAAGCTCATGGCCCATCGTTTCTGTTTCGCTCTTTGGTGAATACTACGGGGCCGATTGCGCATTGCCAAGCACCCAAGACAGAAACCTCTCGTCAGCCTTCCCTGGGCGTGTGTGCCTGCAGTGCAAGAATGTCATGCAGCATTTTTATGACGGTCGAATAGGAGAGCTGCGCATTTCTTGAGGGTATATAAACGAGGATGCGTCCCCTGGACTCACCGTCGCAGTAGCAGCTATCTACTCCAGCAACTCACCGCGATTATACTGCCTGTACCAGAGCTAACGCATCAAAAATGCACTTCAGAAAGAGCTTCATAATCTTCGTTCTTACTGCGGTCTTGTCCTCAGCCGTGACCGGCATCCCTGTATGTCTCGAGCGGACGTCTCTTTTTCTGATCCTGACTTTCCCCCTGCAGCTTCCCGAGTCCGACTTAGTTCCGAAGAGCGATGGCTTAATTCAAGCTGCATCTGAGGATTTCCCCATCCGCGGCAGAAGCCCGTTCCGCCTCGATGCCAGAGATCCCAGGCACGGCGACTCGGGTAGTCGTGGACGCGGAGGTGATAGCCTCGAGCGGGTACGTGTTGCATGGTCCTACCCGGAAAGCTTCATAATGACGATAGAGACGCGCAGATCACAAAGAGGCGCCACGGCGACTCCGGTAGCCGCGGACGAGGTGGAGACAGTCTCGACAGGGCAAGTTGGAAATGACAGTGTCCCCGTGTCACTAATTTAATGTGCTACCCATAGATTACCAAGAGACGCCACGGTGACTCAGGCAGTCGTGGACGAGGTGGAGACAGCCTCGAGAGGGTATGCGCAAAGTTGGCCCGTACAATTCTCATAGCTCAGTTGAGTTGTGCAGATCACCAAGAGGCGCCATGGCGACTCGGGCAGTCGCGGACGCGGCGGTGACAGTCTCGAGCGGGTATGTACAGCTCTCGTTCACTGAGAAACAATATTGTAGCTCACATCTCGCTACTTAGATCACAAAGAGGCGCCATGGGGACTCCGGAAGCCGCGGACGAGGTGGAGATAGCCTCGAAAGGGTTAGTCTCTCTGTACACTCTGCAACGACTTGGAGTCTAATGGTAAATATCTAGATCACCAAGAGGCGTCACGGAGATTCTGGCTCTCGCGGACGCGGTGGAGACAGCCTCGAAAGGGTCAGTCTCTCTGTGCTCTCTGCAACGACTTCAAGTCTAATGGTACATATCTAGATCACCAAGAGGCGCCACGGAGATTCTGGCTCTCGCGGACGCGGTGACAGCCGCGTTGCTTTGGCCAGACGCCGCCATGGCGACTCCGGTTCTCGAGGACGCGGCGACAGTCGTGTCGCCCTGGCCCGACGCCGCCACGGAGACTCTGGCTCTCGCGGACGTGGAGACAGTCGTGTGGCCCTCACACGCCGCCGCCACGGGGATTCAGGCTCCCGCGGCAGAGGAGACAACCGTGTCGCTTTGGCTCGACGCCGCCACGGAGATTCAGGTTCTCGTGGTCGCGGAGATAGTCGTGTGGCCCTTGCCAGGCGCCGCCATGGCGATTCGGGATCCCGTGGCCGCGGGGACAGTCGTTCTGCTCTGACCCGGCGCCGCCACGGAGACTCGGGCTCTCGTGGACGCGGGGACAGCCGTTCCGCCGTGGTCAGACGCAAGCACGGAGATTCTGGCTCTCGAGGCCGCGGGGACAGTCGTGTCGCTCTGGCCAGGCGCCGCCATGGTGACTCTCGCGGTCGTGGAGACAGCCGTGCGGCCACTCGACTCGGTCACGAAGATTCGGACGAGCGCGGACGCGGGGACAGTCGCTCCAGGACCTGATAAGACTTTCGAAGCACCTGGTACGGTCAAATGTTTGTGGTCACACTGGACAAACACTGATAGTTGCGAATCACACAGCTCAAATACGGTTTACCCACTCGGTCAAGGACAATTTCGTATGGCGTTTCTATCGGTGTATCATCACCATGGGATCTGTGTATTCTGTAAAATGTATATAACGAGACTGTGATGCAAGTTGTGTACTGAGCTGCACTTTGTGGAGACTTCGTTTGATGATGCATCACGTTTGGCAGTCGAGGCATAGGTCGACCGCTTATATTGCCGTATGTTAATTACATGACATGAACAAGTTTTTGGAGCCTTCGCCACTCAGTGGAATAAACATTTGTATTCGCAGCACCAGTCAAGTGCGATTGAACAACGTAAATATCGGCGTCTGATAAGAAGGCGAAATCACTTACAACCATTCACGGTACACACAAGCGGGAAGGATGCATGCATCAGTACTGCATTACTACATCTGTTGATGTACAAGGTGCTCGATTGCTGTCTATGCACACGGCCCAGCGAACGAATGTGAATAAATACACTGCAAGTATTGCGCGCGTCCGAATGGGGTGTCAGTCCACGATGGATTGTGAAGGACAAGCGGTACAAATGATCGGGGATGTAAGCTCAATCAACGTCTTCCATACCTCCCGGTCCCGGTCCTGCAGAGCCATATGGACCGAAGAATGATGCAAAGCCAGGAGGTAGTAATGGTGGTGGGCCTGTGGATGGGCCGGCGGTATGCGCAAATGGCGTGGATCGTGATGCCTTGCCTTCTTTCCGCCGCTTTTGCTCTGCCATTCTACGCCTTTGGGTTTTCACAAATGCAGATAGTGCTTCCAGACCATCGCAAACAAAGTGCTTGCTTGGCTTGTCCGCGAGCCTGTACGATGTATAAGTGATGAACCCAGACGATAGCTAGCTCTTGGTAAGCCTGAAACTTGCCTTGAGATCATCTCATCCACGACGTCAGTGGCTCGCAAGAATGACATGGTTTCAACGAGTTCTTTATAAGCTTTATTGATGGCTGTATGCGTGCCCTTAGTGGCAGTGGCGGTATCTGCCCAGCCCTCGAAACGCTGCTTCAACTGCGGCCTGAATTCCTCCCGCAGGTCTTCCAAATCCGGATCAGTCGGGTCCATGTCGAGGTATCCCAGCGGGTCCGCATCTTCTCCTGGGTCCAGACCTGGGAGCGGGAAGCCAAACATCATCGCGGCAAATGCCATGGGATTCGCTGCGGCGGCGCCAGGAGTCGAGACGGCGTCCACCCAGTGCTCGATGCGGCCCTGGCGCCCAGGCGCGTGCGAGCGAAGTTTCAGGATCTCAGAGAGCTCCGACTTGTTCGCCACGTCGTCGAGCTGGGAGAATGCTGAGAAGACAGCGGCGCGGATCGCGCGGGCAGAGTCGAGTAGTTCCTTCTCTATGATCTGCATTGCCCGCGCGTGGTGTGTGCGGTCCTCCGCGATGACAGCGACGGCGTTTTGTAACGATCCCGCATCCCGCGGCCGGAGGAGGTGCATGTGCGAATCGAGTAACGAGATGAGTCTATCCCTGAGGTCTTCGGACGCATATATGTCCAGTGTTGCCACGAAGCTGTCTGCGCAACTTGTACCGAAGACCTCTAAGTGCTGTTTGAGCGTCTCCTCGATCTGCGTCGGTTCGTTTGACAACTGACAGAGCGCGTTGAACAAGCGCAACGACGGTGTTTTTTTGAACACGTTGATCATCGTAGTCTCGATATGCCGACGTAATGGTGCCATCTGGTTACAAATCCGCCACGGCCAATGTATACCGTAGTGAGACTCTTCAGACGGGTCGCCATAGAAGGAGTCATGGTCATTCTCGGTGTAGTAGTCATTTTCATCTTCGCTCTCAGTGAGATCTCCATAGTTCGCGTTGTTGTCATCGTTGTCATCGTCACAAAAGCCGTGGCGGCCTGCACAAAGGTCGCTGTCAGAATTGTCCTCGCAGGATCCTAAAACATACGGCCAACGAACATTTGCGACCTCCATAGAGTATTCTCTCCAATGCATTCCATCCCATCAGATCTTCGATTTCGTCTAACATGGCTGGCACCTCTTGCTTCAGTTTGTCGCCACCGGTGGCGAGCAGACTGAGAAATAGATCACGCCAGATGAAGAGTAGAACGTCCTCCAAGTTGTGCGCGCCATTAATGTTGAAGGTTTTGACATGCTTGCCATTTCTGCGTTTGAGGGTGACAGAAACATACATGTTCGTGAACGGACATCTACACCTGTTGGTCGGCTAAGTACAAAGGTCTGGTAGCAACGTAGAACAAGTCCCGACCGTCCGCTTCCAATGTGCTCCAGAGTACTCGCAGCAAACATGAGACATTTATGCGCGTGAGCGAACTCCACGTTATGTTCATACACCACACTCCAGATATCCGACAGCCAGTCGGTCAGGCTGTCCACGGTCTCGGAGAGGAGCTCACTCCTATGTGAACGGTCTTTGATAAACGATCGTTTCGCGTCCCGATGCAATTCATCAAGAAGCGCATTTATCTCGTATTTCTTTGCTCTTAGGTCAAGAACCGGCATCTTGGCGTGGCGCCGCTGAAGGCTGGCGGCCGCGCTGAGCACCTTACGCGCGCGGGTTTTCTCCACCGAGTTCAGGAGTGGGATGAGCTGTTTTTCGACCAAAGCTCGCTGGGAATCAGGAGGAAGCGTGTCATATATCGCAGTGAACCTGTTTGTCGGTTTATTACTTAAGCCACAGACATCAGAACATACACGCACTTCGAGCTCGGAATGCTCCCTGCCATGATGCTGATCTCGGTTGCCAGTAATCCCTGGCTACCTCAAAGAGTTACTGAAATTCTTCGTCAGTTCGCCGCCAACACCTAGAAGAGACAGGCTATATGCGGTGAGATATTGAATATCCGAGTAAGTTGTGCGTGTATTCGCGAACCAGATGGTGGTTATAGTAGTAATCAGCATGTGCGGTATTTCGGATCGGCAGCTCGGCTTGGATTTCAACTCCGCCACAGGCGTCGAACGGTTTGTTCGCAAAGTGAGCTTGCAACGACGCGATTATCTCGAATATATCTACGTAAGTCGTGCCTCCCTCCTTGGGATTTCATAGACATCATCAGCAGAAAATCTTTAGAGACGACGTTAGACGAAAAAAATCAAGGAACATTATAGAGTCACGAGACCCAAAGTCACACTCACGCGGATTTAGCACGCGTCGTGATGCGCGTGACATTGCGTGTTGGACGCGCCGCGGCTCGCGTCGCTCCAGGCAGGAGGCCGTTCGAAGCTCGTCTCTTCGAACATTGCGATAGCCCCGCTCTTCCACCACTAGGAGCTACCAATTTCTTGATTACTCCAGTTGAAGCTGTCACAGTAGAATAGTGGCAAATATTCAAGCTTTGACACTGAAACCACTGTTCCTTAGTCAGTCTCGGATACCTCACCATCCGCGCTATCCAGATGGCCGGTGGCAAGACGAAGATCTCTGCACCTCAAGGCAAGGATATCAGAGGTTTCTTTGGAGGCGGCCCATCGAGTAGTCTTGCGGCTTCTTCGCGCACAACATCCTCGCAGTCCAGCACGTCGGTGAGAATACTTGCACTCTAGTTGAATTTTCATCGCAGATGATACAACGTACGCTGCTATAGAAAGCGACAGATGGAACAGCACGAGCTAGACCCATTCTGATAGGTGTGTGGCAAGACAAGCCGATCTAGATCACTGTTATCTAATACTAAGAACGAGATGACGAAGACGACGTGAAGTGAGTTACTGCAGAACACACACATCTAATGTCATTCAGACTCATATATCGCAGGCCGCTAAGCAAGCCGCAAGTATCGTGAGTGAAGTCTATACAAATCTGTCACTATCTGACACAGCCGGATGCAGCAGTTCGCTGAGGCCAACTTCGGCCGTGAGTGCTAGTGTTCAACATCGTCTGTCTATCTATCTCATTGTCATCACTAGAAAATCAAGACTGAACGTGTGATGGATGAAGATGAAGATGAGATCGAGAAAACAAAGCCAACTCTCAAGCGCAAGAAACATGCAATCCTGATTTCCAGCAGTGACGAAGAAACTGAGAAGAAAGCCAGTCCGCCGAAGAAGAAGCATGCTTCAACTGTGATATCCTCCTCAAAAGCCACAGGGAGCAGCTTTTTGGCCAACGCGAAGCCCACCCTCACAAAGCCCACTCCTGCGAAAAAGAAAGTTGCAAAAGATGATTACTATGAGATGTCGTCCGAAGATGTCACTGATGACAATGACGACTACGAAGAGGAAGAGGAAGAGAGGAAGCCCACTAAGAACGGAAAGGGCAAGGCAAAGCCAACTCCGAAGAAGACTCCTGCGAAGCCACAGCCAGCCAAGGAGAGCAAGTCCAAAGCAAAGGCCGCTGATCGTGACGAGGACAAGCCGACGGCAGATACCAAACCAAAACCCAAGTTCAAGTACGTATAACAGGGTGGGCTGAAACATGGTAAATAGTGCACTGACATTCTCGACGCTCTCACAGCTGGGCAGCGGCGAAGGCTGCTAAGATGGCAGGACCTATTGCTCATGGCTCGAAAGAAGTGCCGACACCTGCCTCAGAGAACTGCCTTGCAGGACTGTCGCTCGTGTTCACAGGCGAGCTGAGCAGTTTCTCCCGTGATGAAGCGGTGGATCTCGCAAAGCGCTATGGCGGGTGCGTGCTGTCTTCACTATACCTGACCTGTTGTTTATATCATCATTACATACAAGTCGTGTTGTAGGCCAGCCGTCCTCTAAGACCTCGTACGTTGTTGTCGGGGAGGACGCGGGGCCGAGCAAGCTCGCAGCTATCAAGAAGAACAACCTCAAAACGTTGAACGAAGACCAATTCTTAGAATTGATCCGGACACGGGTCCCTGATGAGAGCACGCTGGATGAGAAGACGCGCAAGAAGATAGAGAAGGAGAAGGAGGCTATCCGCGATGTAGCGAAGGAGATGGAGCGCCGCGAGAAGCAGGCAGCCAAGAAGAGCGCAAAGGCCGGGAGGTATGCTCAAGAAATACGGATGGAAAGAAGATTCCTAACGTGTTGACAGCTCAATACCGGACGTTTCCTCACAGCTCTGGACAGATCGGTATGCTCCGCAGACCCTCAAAGAGATCTGTGGCAACAAAGGCCAAGTCGAGAAGTTGCAGCAGTGGCTGCACGACTGGTATGTTTCACGCCACGTGATATATTATTGGCCTGCTCACGTCATTTCGCAGGTCGGCGAGCTTGAAATCCGGCTTCAAGAAACCGGGGAAGAGTGGGATGAACGTCTTCCGCGCAGTGCTTATCACGGGCCCACCCGGTATCGGTAAGACTACCAGTGCTCACCTTTGCGCCAAGCTGGAGGGCTTCACGCCGATCGAACTGAACGCAAGTGACGCACGGAGCAAGAAGCTCGTAGAGGTGAGCATTCTGCGCAATTGACGGCACCTCAAGGCTGATCAGTATACCATGTATCGTAGAGTAGCACGAACATCATGAACGCATCTTTGGACGGCTGGATGGTGGGAGGGGCCGCGACGAACGCTGCTGGTGTCGCCATCACAGACAAGTCGTGCCTTATCATGGACGAGGTTGACGGAATGTCTGCGGGCGATCGAGGAGGTGTCGGCGCTCTTACAGCTCTCATCAAGAAGACAAAGGTATATACAGTCGAAGATTTATGCACCTCGGACTCAGAGTATGCCCCACCCCCAGATTCCTATCATTTGCATCGCGAATGATCGAGGTGCGATGAAGCTGAAGCCTCTCGCGAACGTTACCTATAATCTCACGTTCAGGAAGTGAGTGACACCATGCAGATTGTTATTGTGTGAGTCCTGATGTCTTGCAGGCCTGAAGCGAACGTCATCCGTTCTCGTATCCTCTCAATAGCATTCAAGTACGTAGACGACGTGACTATATCTTGAGCCCACCTCTTGACGGCGTTACAGAGAGAACATGAAGATCCCAGCGAATGTGATTGACCAACTTATCACCGGTGCTCAGTCGGACATCCGGCAGGTCCTAAATATGCTCTCTACGTGGAGACTCTCCAGCGACACCATGGATTTTGACGAAGGGAAAGCTCTGTACGTGCCAACATCATCATCAAAGTTAGTTGTCAGTAAGCTGACACCTTCGCTCCTAGAGCGAAGGCAAATGAGAAGTACTCGATGATGACCCCTTTCAATGTCGTCAACAAGTTGCTTGGCCCGTACCTCTTCTCCCCGACGTCTCGCGAATCTCTGAACGACAAGATTGAATTGTATTTCCACGACCACTCTTTCATGCCTCTGTTTGTTCAGGTATGCTCTTTGTCACGCTGAACATGGGCACTGTAGCATAATGCGTCCGTAGGAAAACTATTTGAAGACACAGCCGTCGAAGTTGAAGCATATGGCAGGGCCGGAGCAAGAGTTGAAGCATCTCGAACTGATGGAGAAAGCCTCAGCTTCTATCTCTGATGGTGACCTGGTTGACGCTTTGATTCACGGGTGCGCAGCATTGCATTGGAATGTCGCTAGATACTGACTGCCGTAGATCTGAGCAACATTGGTCCTTGATGCCTCTTCATGCCGTGTGCTCAACTGTCCGCCCCGCATCCTTCCTTTTCGGAATGGGCGCAGGCTGGAATGGACCAATGGCCATGTCCTTCCCTCAGTACGTCAAGACCTCATATGACGTTGTTCGATACACTGACACACTTTCCAGATGGCTCGGACAGAACTCGAAGCAGAACAAGCTGAGCCGACAATTGACGGACGTGCAGGCACGCATGAGGCTGAAGGTATCTGGCGACAAGCCCGAAATTCGGATCTCCTATATTCCGGCGATGCATCCACATCTAGTCAAACCTCTCATTGACAAGGGATCGGTCAGTTGAACCCTAATTATTTGCATTCACGTCATTGACATCTGTGCAGAGTGCCGTGGATGAGGTCATCGACTTTATGGACGAATATTTCCTCATGCGGGAAGATTGGGATACAATCGTCGAGCTTGGCGTGGACCAGAATAGAGACGAAGTGGTGCTCAAGAAGATCTCGGCCGCAACCAAGACGGCCTTGACGAAGAAGTACGTGACTCATCTCCGTGAGCAGCATTGCCGCCTCTGACGGTTTGTGTAGGTACAACTCCAAGGATCACCCAATCGCGTTCCACCGTGCAGCAGACCTCGGCAAGGTGCCCAAAAAGATAGCCGCTGCTGGTCCACTTCCTGATCTCGAAGAAGCTATTGACGTAAGAAACCGCCGTGTCTGCACGCTCTCGTATGTTGACCGGCTATCATCAGGTCGATGAGGAGATAGAAGAGGCTGTGGAGGAGACTGACGATAAGAGCACCGCTGAGGACGACCTCGCGCGCGATAGTTTGATCAAGGCCCCGAAGAAAGCCAAAGGGGCGGCGGCAGCGAGGGGTAAATCCGCAGCTGCTACTGGAAAGGGTAAAGGCAGGGCAAAGAGCTGAATGACCTATTTAATGACAATCTCCGGCCCCCCATTGATTAGCTCGTAGTGATCGTATTGCATTTTTGGCTTTGTGCCCGATATGAGGGTCAGCGATGACAGGCTTCTAGAGGCAATGCACGGTGCCATGGGCACATTGCACGGCTGCCGTCGGTAAATCGAATTACATATGGCCGTGAGGATGGAGCGCATCTGATATAGCTATGGGGAGGATGCTTGAGAGTCGATGCTAGAACCTTGGACAACTCCGATCATTCGTTCGCCATAGAGGGCCACATTCGTCACTCACTTCGGTGTCCTCGACGGAGCAGCATTCGGCCTCCACATTCCATATAGATGGTCTCATGCACTAGCCGTATTCACGGGTGTACTCGTGTACGCTGCGTGTAACGACGTCGGCGCCGGTGGACAGATGAAAGTGGCGGCAACGTGGGCGGCTACACATGGAGAGTACTCACGCCAGCACACGACCGTCATCTTCTGTTATCTTCTGTTTTCTCCGTCTGCGACCCATCTGGCCTCTATTTCTTCCATCTTCGTTTCTCTTTCGACGGTTTTAGGCTAATGGGCGACATTGCCACGCGAAATCACGCCCTCACGCGCTGTGGGACAGGAAAAGCTCCGGACCGAATCCTGTCATGCTAGCGGTAATCATGCCTCGAGGCAGCCATGCAGACCTTCCAAACCAGGGACGCCCACCTGCTGTGCACCAGGCCGACGACCTTGCTACTGTTCACCTGCCGCCACGTTGGAACCGCGAGTATAATGCATCACCTATGAATACACGTCCTCTTATCCGACTGGCGTTGTCTTTCTCCCGTGTGTCAGTCTCCTGGTCCCCCCCTTTCAGTCGCCTTGGTACCTATTCACTTTGTCGCAGATTATGAGCAGTCAATCGCCACACCGAAATCGGAAACCCCAGATGCATTCGAGTCCGCAAAGTATGTCTTCCTATCGCAATTTCTTTCATCCCGGCTTCTCTGTGCGCTGCGGAGCCCGCTCGGCTTGCTGCGATGCCTCTAGAGCCGTTCGGACTTGCATTGTGGCTGTGGTTCACAGTGATACCGCTTCCAGTATGAGGGATCGATTTGTCGTCTTTTACGTCTTACGCATTCAGAGTGTCTTCTTTCCGGAGATGGCTATTCCGGTCGTCCTGTGCCCTTTCTATCGTCATGTATCTGGACTTCTGATACTCATACATCTCTGTACCTCTTAAGGCGCGATACAAAGCACCGCTCCCCGTGAACTATCACCCTCTCCATCCATCCGCGAAAGACAGCGGGCGATGAAGGCACACTCCATGACCAGCGTTCCGACTCTCGGCCAAGGTCTCAGCAATCCGGTCCAGCAGGTCCAACAGCCAAGCCCAACTATATCCAACGCCTCCCACCAGTCGCGGAGGACGCCTCCCACCACCTCGCGGATCTCGCCCACGGCTGCAAAGGTAGCCGCACAGGTACACGCTCAGGATAGGAGTCCCGATCGACCAAAGTCTCCGCCTCCTCTCTTACAGACTCAGAGCCAGCCCGTTGTTCCACGTCCGCTGCCGTGGGGCTCTTCGCCTCAATATCTGCAGCACTTCCATGCTTCTGACGATAAGTGGCAAATGACGGAAGAGCTAATGAAGGATATCGAGCGGGCGGACCTGCAGCAGGCCCAGTTCTCGCATCCTGCGGGCACGTCAGGTTTAGCTTATGCAGGCGGTGCTGCTTCGAGCAACTTGACTATCCATCATTATCAAGTTCAGGCCTCGGTTCCTTCCGCACCAAAGGACCCCGCCGTCGAGAGGGTGCGCGCCAGTGATCGATCGAGCCCGAAAGAGCAGGACAGTGGGAACAGTTCTGGCGGGGCGGGCACGGGCACGGGCAAACGACAATCTCGCGAGAGCCCGATCACCCGCGATCGGTCGGGCACGGTGTCGTCCATCACGCAGCTCTCTGCCGAGGGCCGCACCTCGGACCGTTCGCCAGAGTATCGCGGGACGCCGCAGTACGTGACTCCTATGACCACGCCTAGCGAGCGCACCGCTGCGTACACGCAGTACATCCCGGAGGGGTACCAGGCTTCGAACGTTCAGGGTCAGTCACCAGGTGTCGCGCGGAAGCCTGTCCCTGCAGTTTCTGTAGCATCGGATTCTAGCGCAACCCGGATATCGCCGCCTATGAAAGCGACGAGCAATACGCCCCCGTTGCAACTCACGGCCACCCAGCGACTCCCGGACAGGTCACTCCCCGTGCAAGAGGAGCCCGAGGAGGACGCGCCGCACGATTACGTAGAAGCAGACGAATATCAAGATCCGCGGCGGCCCTCTCCCTCACCTTCCCCGAACCACGGACAGCGTTATGATAACCGTCGTGATCACACCAATCAGACGGAGGAAGATGATGAGCAGACGCTGAACGAGGAGGCAGAGCAGCATCTGCAGGCGAGCAAGAGCGGGGACGACTCGTCGGGATTCACACCACGCTCGCCTTCCGCGACTCTCCCTGAACATCCACACGACGCGCGTTTCGCCAATCCTGCTCAGGCTCGTGCAAGCCCCAGCAGGCAGCACGCGCAGACGAACGGCGACTATCAGAAGACCGTGCGCGCCAAAACCAGAGTCGGGTCGACTGACCAGATAGGGCTGAGGAACTTTGATCCCGCCATCTTCGAACGCGAAATCAGCAGCCTGAAGGGACCCGCTCCGGAGAGCCTTGCAAATGGATCTCGTCATCCGGCAATCTCGTCACAACCGTCCATCACACCTGATGATCTTCGACAGCAATATGACTTCCGCCAACGTGAGGCGAACTCGCGCGCGGCGTACGGTGCCGCTGCCCAAGCCCAGTATGCGGATGACCTGCAGAGCCTCTTCGAAGATCCGACTTCTGCGTACATTCGATCGTATCTGCAGTCTCCCGGGGTCCGCCCGAATGCACCGATTCCACCCACGCCGCAGACGCACACCGCAGCGCCCTCCCCATCTCCGCTCATTTCTGCGATGCACAGCGAATTCGAGAACCGCCCGATCGGCTCGCCGTACCCGTACCCATTCACGCACATCCGGCGCTCGGCGGTGGACGTGCAGCCGCAGGCGCCATCTTCGAGCTACGTCGACGTGAACGACCCGCAGAAGGTGCGCGAGGCGCTGGCGCGGCAGATGCAGATATATGCGATGAACAACGGGCTTGCGCAGTACTCGGACTCGGCGTTCTCGCCGTCGTCGACGCCGTTCCCGGGTCCGGGGTACAACCCCTGGGCGTTCGTTCCCGCTGCGGGGCACGCGCACGGCGCGACATCCGTCATGAGCATGCGCTCGAGCCCCAGCCATGAGCCTGTCCCGCTCCCGCCGCCGCCGCCGATGCGCGGGCGCGGCCTGCGCCGGCGGGATCAAACAATGAATCTGCGGACGCAGCAGGTTATGGGCCGTGGTGGCCATCGGTTCAAGCCGCCGCCGCGCGTAGACAGCACGCAGCCGCGCGAGACAAGCCCGGAGCCGTCATCGGGCGAGGAGACGGCGGGCGAACGCCTGCTTGATCGGTATGCCGCCGCGGAGGCGGGTGTCGAGGTTGCGGCAGTTATGGAGGCGCCACTCAGCGCAGTATACACGAATGGAGATACACTGTCTCCGATGACTGAAGAAGGGGGTGAGTGGATCGATGAAGATGAGGAGGGCGTGGAAGACGACTTGCTCCAGTTGGAGTTCCACCCGTCCTATGTCAACAATCCTAAAAGACGACGCCGCAGATTCGAGACGCGCTGGGAGGCGCTCATGCAGGCGGTGAGACTCTGTGATCCTTCTCCTTTGGTGCCGAACCTGATCGATGATTTCTGCTAGTTCCAAGCGCTTGATCGCGAGACAGATGCCACCCTCGTACTAATGGCGGCACCGTCCCACACCGGCAAACTATACTCTTTGACATCGCGCTCGTTGCGCCGGGAGGCGTCGTTGTACAACTCGCCCGTGCTCGCGAGCATGCGCGGCGCGTTTCAGCACCTCGCGGCACAGCGCCGCTCCGCGCGTTGCAAGCGCATCTCGCTCGCGGAGCGTCTCTCAACGCGTTCTGGCTCGTCCGCGGACGGGTCGTCGGGGAGCGGGGAGCTGCACTCGGAGGAGGACCTGCGGAATGCCCTGGAGGCCGCGCTTGGAAGCCTCGGCGAGCTTGGTAAGCTGTATGAGGAGCGCGAGTCGCGCTGGAAGGATGAGATGCGGCAAATCTCAGAGGATCGGGAGAAGGTGGAACTGTTACTCAGGCAGGCGCTAGGCCCTTCACAGGTGAATGGGCATGGTGGTTAGCAGGTGCGGCGTGTTCATGTTGTACCATATGGATTCCTGCCATGTCCACAGTGTATCGCGGGTTCGAATGCGCTTTACGATCATCATGTATGTACATTAGCCTACACGGAACTTGACATTAGATATGCATATGATTCATGTAAAAGCATATGTGCGATTTTCCTTTGTTTCAGGTGACCGTAGTTGACCTCGATGTGACTTTGCGATTCTGGATCGCAAAATCTTGCAGGCTGTCGGTCGGACCACATGATTCGATATGAAGTATTGAGTGACCGACCAATTCAATGGAATGTTCCAACGCCTTCTCAATTCAAGAGACTGTCTCTGTGATGATGTCGTAACTCACTTCATGATTCTTGCAGCATTAGCTCGCTGGGAAAGAAATCGAAGTGAAACCGGACGTCGGATCCAAGACCTTTGGCAAAAGCCTAGGGCGCTCAATCATTCGATAAGCGGACTTCCTCTTTAGCTCTGCCGCAACTCAAGCCCGCAGAAGGGACAATTTTCCGCTGGCTTCCGCTCTCTTCCGCCCCGTGCGTTCACCCTAAGGAACCTACATATAGTGGGAGCAACATGATGGTTGTGCCATCAAGTTCGGGGACCGGTGTTCGGTGTCGACATGTTCGTCAACGACATACCAACGCTTGCCGAATTTGAATTTGTGCGTAATATCATCCATGATGACAAATGTGATTACAGAATGGATCGGCGAATGAATTTATGTAGATAGCAAATGATCCCGAGAGCGAGCCGATTGTCGGAGATTGAACTGTGCGCTTCGTTGGGCGTCATATTGAACGCGTCGAGCCTCGCGTCTTCGAGACCGAAAACGCGTGGTTGTACTTCTGCTCATCATTCTCTCGAGTCATCAACTCTACCCTTCTGCAGACCCGAAAAAGTGTTGTCTTTTTGGGCCCATTGCCGATAATACCCTTGGGTGTATTTTCATGACAGAAAGAGCTTTGCCGCACGGAAGCAGGGGATTTCGATAATCTATTCTTCGTGACCCCTGAGCGTGAAGGAACTGCTATATCTTTGTATCATGAAGAACGTGTTGCTCTAAAGTACCTCATTTCTGACCTCCATCCCTCTGTGCTGCGATGCAATCCGCGACACCGCCTAACCTTGGGGACAGAGGCAGTAGGACGCACTCTGCACACTCTGCCTCCCCCGTTCCGCTCCTCCCTCCCGGTCAAGTCATTGGACACGATCCCAACATCCGCTTGAGAGTTAACACAGCAACAGCAGGCACACAAATTCCTCCAGACAATGTGCTCCCCACCCCTCCTCCATCCGCTTCTGATCCGTTCGGAGAACGTAGCCATGCACTCCAATTGCAGGCAAACGGCAGGCAGCGTTCTGCTACTACTCCCATACATGTCGAGCCTGGTTCATTCAAAAGCTCTATGCAGTATGAGCATATACAAGCTTGTCGTACCCCTGACCAACAGGTAATGGCAGCAGCAGCCTCTGCAGCATACGCTCTTGGACAAGCCACTCGAAGTTCTGCCCAATTTATCCACCCTCCGCCTGCTTCCGCCCCGATGACAAGACAACTCCGCTCAGAGTTGCACCAAATCCCTATGCAAGATACCATAGGACAACATCCACTGTCACGACGTCATTCGGATATGCTCGTCGCAGCCTCCCAGGGGCCATCACACCATATGGCCCAGTCCAAGATGAGGCGCCAGTCTATGCATAGCATGCAACCTCCTCAGCATGCTATGCCACATGGACATACTCAAGCGGGTCCGATCCCGCGCTATCATGCGCAGCATGGAGGTATACCTCCAGGTGTGAACCTCCAGGTGCTGCAGAATCAAGCCCTTCTTCAATCTCAGGCCCAAGCTCAAGCTCAAGCTCAAGCTCAAGCCCAAGCCCAAGCTCAAGCCCAAGCTCAAGCTCACCTTCAAGCTACTGTCCCCCACCCGAATGGCCAGGTTAACGCTGGTTCTTATGTAGTCCCCCCTCTACGTTCCGCAGCGAGCTCTTCTGGAGCACAGGTCTACGTTCCTCAGGCTGGGCCGTCCCAGCCAACAAATTCTCGACCGCGCGCCAATTTTCCGGTCGGCAGTACAGAAGATTGGCAACCCAATGCGCACAGGATCTTAGAGCCTACGCGCGATGCCCTCCAGCAAATAATCGACATATCCGAGCGCAAGCTCGCAGAGGAATTGCACCGGCTCGCTGCAGTCGCGTACGAGCGCGAGGTGCGCGTATCGCGCGACGCACAGTCCCGCGCCGCCCAGATGCTCATGCAAGCGCAAGCGCTCGTTCAAGAACGTGAACAGGAACTTCGATGCTTGCGCGACGAACTCACCCAATCGGAGGAGAACGTCGAATTCCTGCACGGCAATCTGCGCAAGGCCTTCCATACATTAGGAATGATCCAGCAGGATTACAAGCGGGTTCGGGAGCAAAGTCAGGACTTACAGGAAGAGAACGTGAGGCTACGCGAGGCGGTTGCTCGATATGCGCCCGATGGGTGGAAGGCGGTCTCGGATATGTTGGGTATCAAAGCCAGGACGTATTCATTGTCGCCAGAGGATAAAACTGTATCCGGGGATCAGACGACGACGAAAGCAGAACATGACGAGTCGGCGCTGAACAACTTGCTTAGACACGAGTATGTACGGGCGCCACTGACCCCAATCTCTCCGAGCTTGGAGCGGGGCAAAGCCAGAAGTACGGAGAAGTCGCGTAGGTCGTGTCTCATTCACAACGAAAGATAGGCGACTTACAATAATTATAGCGACACTCCCTGACGCGCAGTCAGAGATGCCTCCTGAGCCGCCCGCTGAAACGCCTCTTGTGAGGGTAGCGGAGTTAATGGAAGAGGTTGGCGCCCCATAGTATATGGTTTCATCCGTTGAGATGTTCATGATTGAATCCGCAGTTGGCTCCTATCCTTTCCCGCACATCCCATTGCAGCACCCGCCCTTCGTCTCGTGATCTTCCGACGCCTGCAAGGGTCTCAGAAGCCTACTCAGACACTGCGCAAGCGAAGTCTGCTGCGAGTTCTCGCCCATCTACTGGCATTCCTACTCCGTCAGGGTCCAGTACGGCGGCGGGGCCGATTACGATAGCTGGCCAAATAACCCAGAACGACGCCGTCCTACTCGAGGCCCTGTCCGCAGGTGCAGCTGTCAAGGAGGAACCTACGCCCGTAGAGCTCGCTGGGAATATATGGACGCCGCAACCTGAGGTCATCGATCTCACGGATTTGCCCGACTTCGCACCGCAGCCTTTGAAGCTTACCGGGGTCGATCTGAATTTTGGGAAGACAGCACTGGATGCCACGCTGGAGGAGAAAAAACGTGCACGCGAACCTAGCGATGAGCATTTACCCGAACAGCTCAAGAGACGGCGGACGATGGACGCCGATGGATCAGTTGTTGCTGGAGACAAAAGGATCCTTGAAGAGGAGATAGTGTCGTCTCCCGTTCAAGAGGCGTTTGCCCTCGAACCCTCGACATTTGTCGAGGGCGGAACGTCCGTGGCAAGTGGTACTTCTCATGGGCCTTCCAATATAGTGGAGGCATGCGAGGACGGTACGGGAGCAGAGGCTCCATTGTACGACACTGTCTCTGCCACTACGACTTCCGCCACACTTACTGGCCCTGATTCAACAAACCGGGAAATGGTCCCAGAAGAGGCACCTGTCCAATCTATACCCCCAACGCCCGTAGCAGATACCCCCACGTCGCCACCGCTCCCGGCGCCGAAGCGCGATCTCAGCTTCAGACATCTTGAGTTGATCTACAAGGAAGCGGTAACATCCGACGGCAGGGAGGTATATACCTGTCGCATTTGCACGTATGTCCATCCCTAGGCCACGTGTTTCCTGTCCTAACCTCCACGTCTAGTGCGCGCAAAGAGCAGATCAAGTCGTCCGTCGTGCCTGTGACGTTCCCCCGATCTGCGGGTTGGGACGTCCTTAGCGGACATATCCATCAGGAGCACCCCGCGTCCCGCGACAACATCGTCCAGATGAATGCCCAGAGGCTGGCCGAGACGATTCTGCGCATGAAGGGCAAGTAAAGTATGCCTGCAGCACTTCCATTATTTTATGGTATGTATACTGTCCTCCGAATCCCAGGCAACTGACCCTCATCAACGAAGTACCAGACCTCGTCTTCTCTATGCCAATATACCAACGATCTCTTGAACGTATGCTTTATGAATCGATATATTAGGTTTTTGAAGTGTGATTTGTGTGCACCATTCCTCCCCTCTCTTATCAGTCACCTTCTGATTCTCATCAATGTGCTTTCATTCTTTGAATCTATCTGCGTCGTAACATCGCCCTGTCTGTATTGTGTCTGTGATTTATTCTAATGTAATGCGCGAGCGAGATCTCCCGAGATCGATAGTACATCAGTCTGACAAACTTCTCCCGACCACAATTCGCACTTTTGTTGCCCGCATGGTTAATTGAAGTACTCGGGCAGGATGAACTGCAGCTTCTTCTTGTCTCCCTCGTTCTGTTTTTCGGAGCGAGGCATGATAGAGAAGCGCATGGAGCCGGCCTCCTCGCTGAGGAGTTCGCCATCGGCGGCGGCGTCGTGTAGCGCCTCGAGAACAGTTGCGGCAACATGCCGCGAGATGGCAGCGTTAGTTTGCAGGGTCTTGAAGACCTCAGCCGCAGTAACGGTTGCTTCATGAGGGCGCCACGCATCGTAGTCGGTAGCTGTCGCAATAAGCGCATAGCTGCACGAGGAATATGTTAGGTCATGAACCGTTCGGAATAGGTCTCCGGACTTGCCTTAGTTCCGCCTCACGAGCGAGCTTTGCCTCCGGCAGAACGCTCATGTTGATGATGTCTCCGCCCCACGAACGGTACAACTGGCTCTCCGCGCGCGTCGAGAACTGTGGGCCCTCCATGCATACAATGCACTTGTCGGTGTGTAGCTTCGGCGGCGCACGCTGCTCTCCGGCCGTCTTGATACGCTCCGCCTCTTCATCGAGGACGATGCGCACGCGGTCCTCGAGCCAGCGGACAAGGCGGTTCGCGAAGGGGTCACCGAACGAGGCGTGCGCGACGATCGAGCCGTCGAAGAAGCTCGCGGGGCGGACGCCCTTGGTGCGGTCGATGACTTGCGAGGGAAGCACGACGTCGCCGGGCGCGATCTCCTCGCGCAGCGAGCCGACGGCACTGAAGGCGAGCACGACGCGCACGCCGAGCGACTTGAGTGCGGCGATGTTTGCGCGCGCGGGGACATTCGAGGGCGTGATGGAGTGCCCGATGCCGTGGCGTGCGAGGAACGCGACACGGGTGCCGTTGGGCAGGGCGCAGATGGTGATAGGGGAACTAGGATGGCCCCATGGCTGAGCGAGATGGACTGGTAAGAACGTGCTGGGATGCGGTGAGGGCCATTGAACGTACTGTCTCCGGGTTGACGTGCTTGCTGGAATGGAAGTCAGCATCTTAGCGACCAAACATGGCACTGGTACGTACATGAACTTCAGGTTATCGAGGTGATACAGTCCACTGCCACCAATTACCCCGACAAGGACTGCAGAGCAAGTATGTGGTCAGACTGGCCCGAAACACATCGAGACAACTTGACGTACCCTTCTCGTTGGAGTCTTCGGCTGCGCTCATATTTCGTCTACGCAAAGTTACCAAGGACCGTCTACAGTTGATGAAGGGTGCTTTGAGGGAGAGTTCGTTCCGAGAAAAATGATTTTGAAGTCTGAGAGCCAGATTCAAAAGCGCGATGAGCGCGGCGTCGCGCTCTCTCGATCATTCTACTCCTTTCGTCTCATCCGTTTATCCCGTTCGACGAGCTCATACCGCGGGCCTGCTTGACTTTATTCTGCACGCATACATTTTGACTTTCAAGGACACGGGGAAAACGGGGACCAACGATTTTAAATAATTGACGAGCTGGTCTTACACACCGTATGCCCTGGCTGACTAGCGATCAACACTGTTCTGCCTGCGACCAGTCAACATGCAAACGCCAGGAAGTCGAGGTCTAGACCTACGCTTGTCTCAATCGGTACTGTCGAGTCTCGACATTGGCGCAAGCCTCCGTCAGCTGGCCTCAGAACTTCACCCAGCCTCTATTGCTTCCTGTCAGCCATGCCTTGCAGGTATATATCTACTCGAGCTTGACCTTCAGAGTTATCAGCACGTACTTGTCGAGTATCATCATCTCGTCTAGTCTTGCATACTGTCGGTCAGTGCCTAAGTGACTAATCTCTGCGACTTTTACTGCGTCGTTACCCTCCCACCCGGTCCTAAGGCTGATCATCAATACTTGTGCACTGGCAGCACCTAACGTGACCCGACTCTCCTCAAATAACATAATAGATCTCTCATCAAACAACTCTGGGGATCGCATCAATCTTGTCAGCCTCCTTAATACTATGTCGAAAGCTACCATCACCCGCCCCACCCACTCCCGTGCCAGCTCAGCTCAGAACCTCTGTCTTCTGCTCGTGAACATGTCTTCTTCTGGGAAGATGACTGTCCCTGTCGTCGACCCCTCTACTGGGTATCTCTCAGAATACAGACTGGTACCTTTCGACGATCAAGACCTCTCCGAGAAGACCTCGTATGAGAACCCTCGCCGTGCCGGGCGTCCTCAGTCAATGGTCGGGACCACACTTAACAGCAAAACACAGTCAGCCGCACTACGTCGTCGACGCGGCGCAGCCAGACGAACCCTTTCTGAAGGCGGCATCCCGCCTATCGCTCAGAAACCCAACTGCAGGCCTCTCCGACTGGAA
Source organism: Gelatoporia subvermispora B (assembly GCA_000320605.2). NCBI lineage: Eukaryota > Fungi > Basidiomycota > Agaricomycetes > Polyporales > Gelatoporiaceae > Gelatoporia > Gelatoporia subvermispora. The sequence goes on from KB445792.1 coordinate 2,619,804, forward strand.
AGCGATCCGCGCGTTCCCAAGATCACACTTTTCGAAGTCAGCTCGACGGAAGCCTTGCAGGCTGCCTCCGGCAACTTTCCTGCAATCGACCGCTTGACCAACTCGAAGACCGCTGGTAGCCGCGCCACTAAGCTTTCTCGTTGTGGACACCGTCGGCAGTCCTCTATAATCCGCACGTGCCCCCTTCCACCATCGTCTCCCGCTCGTCCAGGCCTACTGACTCCTGCGATTGACCATTCACCCTATTCGTCCCAAGGCTGGCCTTCATCGTTCCTGTCGCTCTACTCCTCCCCTCCTAGGCCGTCCAAATGCGCACCTTCCCCGAAGAGCCTTGCTGCTGGTGTCCTATCTAGATTCATGCCGACCTCGGTACAGGCAAACGCAAACGCAGCACAGGACAACTCGGATGACATCTACGACAATACTAGTTTCGGAGATTTTGATGTCACGGATTCCGGTGAAGGCTTCTCTTCTGCCCTGGCGAAGACTCCTGCGCGAAGACTTTTCTTCCCTGCTACTCAGCCGTCACAAGAAATTAGCGCGACCAGCGCACGCCCTAGATATACGAATGACGACGAGAACGAAGACAGGCCAACGACCTTGAGCGGAGGTACAAGCGGCACGACGCTTGTAGGACTGGGCTTCTCTGGAATGCTGAATGAGGATGGCTCGCCCTTCACCGGGCTCGGGACCCTCCCCCGCACACGGCCCCCGGCAATGTCGTCGCCCGCTCAGCACGCGCGATCCCTAGAGTCCCGCGAGGTGGTGGAGGAGTTCGACATCACGGACGCGAAAGCGCCATTCCTCAGCTACGCCGAATTCCGTCCCACGTCCGACGCGGAGCTCTCCGCGCTGTCCCAAAGGTTTCAGCGCGCCGCGTTCGACGATGCTGCGGTGACTCCGCTCTACTCACCCACACCTGCAAGTCGCCGTGCGCGGTCCCTGGTGGACGACGAAGACCTGTTTATAGTGCTCCCGGGACATCCCGTGTCCTTGAAAGACGACGTGTTCCGGATGTCGCGCAGAAGCTCGATTGGGGCAGGGGGACCGAGTAGGAGGCTCGTAACTGGAGGGATGGACGCGGAGGACGCTACCCGCTCGCGGCAGCGCGAGGCGAAGAAGCGTCCACACGGAGGTGCTAGTAAGCGTGGATCGATTGTGGGAAGGAGGGAGGAAGCACCGGAGCGGACGAGGCTTGATCGCCCGGAGGAGAGGAAGAGGGCGGCTTGGAAGCCGTGAGGGGAGCAACACCCTGTGTTGGCCTGTACAGACTGGAGGACCATAGATGCAGATGAGGTGTTCAATGAGACGCCGCCGTGACGAATCGTTTGGTTGTTGCGTGAGGATCTTCCGGCGTGTGCCTCTATGCGGACGCCGCTGACCGAGTCCTTGTGAGACTCGATCTAATCACGTCAGGTCTCCTTCAGCTCGCTACCAACGTGTTTTTACCAGCAAGCTCCTCGACCCTCACAAGCTCCTCAACCCTCACAAGCTCCTCGACTTCCTGCAAGTCCTTCGACCCCTGCAAGCTCCCCAACGGTCTCGTGTCACGTTAGCACGTGCGCGTGACGAGCGCGTCCCCGGCACAACGTGTCTAATGCAGAGCCGGTGAGGCGCGAGCGCCCTCGGTGATCTTCATGCACAACCGCCGGGGCCGTCCACCCAGTGACAGAGCTAGACACAGCCATCAGAAGCTTGTGTTCATCAGAAATCACGGTTTTTTGTATAAAGCCTGCGCTGGTCGACAGCTGCCAGTGAATACGATTTGGAGATATGCGGTTCCCCACTAGTGTACTGCTCACGGCTGTTGTGGCGCTCGTTGTGCATGTGCACGCGGAGGACGATGGAGATGTATTGTATCCGGTGTCGTTCGGGCCAAGGGACTTACCCCATAAGACTGTGATATGCCCTGCGGTGCATCGTGCAAATGGGACCAACGTCGACATCCAGATAGGTACGTCCTCTGCCCAGTGACTTACTGATCCGAGCAACTTTCGCGGATACGACGTTAGTACTGACTGTTTTCTGTTTTCTGCCTCTAGAATATGTGGATATAAATCCTGATGCCGAGCGTACCATCCTCATGGTGCACGGCTGGCCGAGTCTTTGGCATAGCTGGAAATACCAAATCGAAGAGTTCAAGGTGCGCAACCATCGCAATGCACCATCGATATGCAAGACATCTGACATGCACCATCAAACACTTTCTGTAAAGGATGACTACCATCTGTTGGTCCCGAACTTGCGCGGCTTTGCGCGATCTACGCACCCAGGCGACGTCGAGGGCTCGAGTGCGATGCCAGATCTGGTCTCGGATTTGGCGTGCGTCCTTGAGGATTCGCTCAAGACAAATTCAAGGAAGAGGAGTGCGCAGGGCGATGGCAAAGTGATATGTATGGGGTATGTTTGTGACTCTCGTTGGGCTCGCCAGACTGGTCCTGCGCGCCCTTCGCGATGTGGCGCTTATTGTTCACCGACGATATCTGACCTATGCTCATCCGATAACATCCCAGACACGACTGGGGCACTCAAGTCTGCTATGAACTGGCACGGATGCGCCCGGACCTAGTAGAGGGCGTCGTCGGCACCGCGATCCCTGTACGTCGTACCTCACTGGTGCGAGTGTAGTATCAATGACCCGTATTTCAACTCCAGTACCTCCCCTCCGCATCCAAGCCGCTCCCCACGGCCCAGATGTACGCACTTCTTCCCAAGCTGCGTTATCAGTCGTTCCTTGCGCGGCCCGCGCTCGCCGCGCAGGAGCTCAACGCGGACATCCGGCGCGCGCTGCGTGGGACACTCCGCAGCGTGAGCAGTCCGCCGCCGGATGCGTTCCTGACGGACGAGGAGAGCTTCATGCGCGCGTGGGGTGATATCGAGATCCCGCCGACGCCGTTCTTCACGCCGGAGGAGGAAGACTATTGGGTCGAGCAATACGGGATTCAGGGTTTCGAGAGCAGTATGTGTGGAAGTGACCATTCTGACAACGGGCGCTGATTATAATATTCGGCAAACGTGCAGCTGTGTACTTCTATACGGCCAAAGTGAGTTGAACTTCGTCCTTTGAGTCGGAATGTGGATTGATAGGATGTCTCTGTCATAATCGCAGAATCGACACCGCGCGTGGGAGTTTGCATTCAGTCAAGGCAACCATACCATCTCGCAACCCGTTCTCTCCATCCTGCCGACTCATGTGCGAGAGTCCACCTTATGATCCATCATTCGATCGGGCTCACTAACGCATGCGATGTGCAGGATCCGGTAGCCGACTGGGCCTTTGCCGCAAAACTGCTCAAGAGCGAGGAGTTCCTGCCCCAGCTCAGCCCAGTTGTGGTGAGCCTTTGCTCCTAATATCAGCCAAGTGCTAAAATTGTCGTTGACACATGTCACAACAGCTGTTGAAAGCTGCGCATTGGATACAACTTGAGCGTCCGAGAGAGGTCAATGCAGCGGTGCGCGAATGGCTCAAGACGCTGTCAGCTCCAGGAGGGGCTGGGAAAATTGAAGCAGGAAAGCACGAAGAACGAGGACATGCGACGGACGAATTGTGAAGAAGTCTTGTTGGCGAGTACGACTTTATCATTCGGGCTTAAGCCCCAGTGAAAATCGACATTTAGTAGATCGAGGTAGATATAGGTAGATCTACACAATTCCCACGCACCTAGGTAAATCGAGTAGAAACGAGTCAGAACGTGCGAGACTCCCACGGCGTGACCAAAGCACGCGCGTGCATGGGCGCTTGAGCGCACATGACGCACACTGTGCACTGTGCACAGAGCACAGAGCACCGTAGAGCACAGCGCATAGCGCACAGAGCACAGAGCACAGCGCACAGCGCACAGAGCACAGAGCGCAGCGCACAGCGCACAGAGCACAGAGCACAGCGCACAGCGCACAGTGCACAGCACAGTGCGTCGCCCGCCCGCGCGCTGCACACATGCGCACGCTGCCCCGCGCTGCACACATGCGCACGCTGCCTCGCGCTGCCCCGCGTCGCGCGCCCTTCCTTCTCCTCTTGTCCTTATCCTATATTCGTACCCTGGTAAAACATGTCGTCTAACGCTCCCTCGACCAAAACTCCCCGCATATATAAATGCGATTGCATCAAAGTATGTGGAGGTGTACCCACAATTGTTTCGCAAAGCACGTACTCTCGCCACGCCACACATCGCCAAGCCGACGAACGTGCACGACAAGCTGAGTGGGCTGTGCAATACGAGCTCTCCACCACACAATCACACACAACCGGGAAGAGAAAAGTGGGTATATGCGCCCATATCCATATGCATCTCAAGTATTGAGCATACCACATTCAGCGAACCCCCGCTCGCGAGCCAGGGCCCTCCAAGCATGCCCGCACTCACGACACATCTCAGCCGGCTCTACCAGAAGCTCATCCACATGGCAATAATCCGACACCTTACGCGTCTTCTTCACGCGTGCTTCCCGACAGCAGCATACATCCACACGATACTCAAGCTTAAGCCTTCCAGTAGTATGTGATGTTGTAGAATTAGGGTCGCTCAGGAGACATGGCTATTCGTTTCGAATACTACAGCGTAGAGAAACAACGACCAGACGGAGATGCGTCGTACGACAAATGAGGATGGCCCGAATCGCCGCTCACTGGCCTTCCCGCCGCCTACCGGAAAGGGAAGGAAGGGCGGGTGTTCTCAACACGTGATATGCTTCCGACGCGTCGGCACTGTCATCTGTGCAGGCGACGGTGTCCAGCGCAACTCCTTTCCTTTGAACAACAACGTCCACGTCCACGTCCGCGACACGACAACGAACTGTACTTCTCGCTTTCCTCCTTGCTCTTCTGACTAGTGGTAGGGCGGAGCAATTGCTTATCATGGCTTTGCGCGTGCTAAGTATTTGCATCACGGTCCATCTCTGGCATCGATGACAGGGGGATCAAGCACAACAGGATGAAGATCCACCACTTCCACGAGGGAGTAGTCTATACAAGTACCTGGCAATCTTGCGATCCGATTGCGATGGTAGAGTGGGTGAGAACACGACTCGCGTAGGGAGGCCTCTGGCAGGTGAGCACGTTGCACGTAGCCATTGTTGGCCAGCAATTTCCCTCGCCTTGTAGTTTCTCTACCCCATGACTTCTCCATGGACGAGGAGGCCCTGCACACGACATCCTCTTGGGTCGAATATGCCCATGAATGCGTTCGCACTGTCTGGTCGTTGTGCTATTCTGGGATGAAAGTGCTGTTTTCCCACGCAACTCTCGGAGCAACGACTGGGAAGGCGCCTGGATCGGGCTTGACGACAACGAGCACGTTGACAACGCGCCCTGCTCTCCTCGCTGTCCCCGCCGCCGAGCACACACACGAGCAAATTACACATACAGAGTCGCAGCCTGCAAGCCGCTTCTCAACGCACCCAACAAAGTCGATGAACGGGATGGCATCAGCGGCGGTGCCTGATCCAGGTAGGTCACACCAAAAATCCTAGTACAACAATAATCGGACCCAGCTGAACTCTAATCCGCCCTTCTTGCTGCTTGACGATAACGCAACGCTACGCTACGCCGTCCGCCGCGCCCGCCTCGCAACGCCCCGCTCGCCAGCCCCAGCAGGCACACGCCTCTCGCTAGACGTCGATCACCCAGCATCGTGCTCGCCGTTTCCGTCGCCCGGCTCGCCTTTCTTTCCCCCACCACTTCTCGGCGCACACGAGTTCGCCCTCCGCCCCTCCCCAGCACAGGCGATGCGTAGCGCAGCAGCAGCAGCAGGGCCCAGCGCCCGCCGGCTAGGCGACACACTGAAGGAGCCCGACGCTAGCACGGGCGAGACGACGCCGACGCTCGCGCAGCACACGCTCGCGGCGTCCCCCGCGACGCCGACACCGCACGCCGCATTCCCGCCCACGCCGCAGATATCAATACCAGACCCAGAGGACGCCACCAACTTCGCGCCGCAGCCGTCGCCGAAGCTCGAGCCCGCCGCGCCGCCAACGCCCGCCTCGCAGCGCAGCTCGCTGTACTCCTCACGCCCCGCACCACCGAGTCCGGCGCTCTCCCGACGCTCGTCTGCCGCACGCTCCCGCCGTGCCTCGCGCGTTGCGCACGAAGCCGAGCCATCGTCCTCATCCACCGCAACTGTCACCGTCCAGGAAGGCGCCGCGGCAGAGCCAGAGAAGAAGCAGCGGCGCAGCCTCTTGATGAAGATCCGCGACTTTGCTTACCCCGCGTCAGATGCGCGGCATACGGGGCACGGTGGGGACGCGCCGAGAGCGAACCGGCCGCGGCGAAAGCGCGCGAGCACGGCGTCGAGCACGTCGAGCACGTCAAGCACGTCAAGCGCGGGCGAGGACGAGGACGAGGGCGGACCGGGCGGATGGGGCCAGTTCCAGTGGAACACGCTCAGTGCGCAGTTCAAGTGGGACCGGGAGAGCGCGTCCACGGGGGAGGGCCCATCGCAGGGCGACCTCGCGCGGAACTTTGGTGGAGACGCGTACGACAGCTTGAGCGACGACGATGAGTACGACGAGCCGGAGGGGGAGGGAAATGAAGGAGCAGAGGGTCCGCTTGAGCCGGGAATGTATCGCGCGTTGTACGCGTTCGAGCCGGAGGGCACGGCGGAGATGGCGCTGGTGGAGGACCAGGTGGTGCGGGTTGTTGGGCGAGGGGGAGGCGTCGGCTGGGCGGTCGTCGAACGCGAAGAGGGTGGACATGCGCTCGTGCCCGAAAGCTATCTGGAACGCGTGAGCACAGAAGCATAGTCCCGCTCGACACTGTAGAGGATGAGGAAGGAGGGAAGAGGAGGGAGGCGGCGTGCGCGCGGGCGTTGTGCGTCGTCTGAGGTATATGTGCTGGCCGGTGTGGGAGGGAGAGAAGGAGTGATCAAGCAGAGTGATGCACGCGCCTACGCTTCCCGCTGCCGGCGTTCTGTGCGTTTGTAGATTTGTCGGAGCGTCGAAGCCAAGCTGTTATTATCTTTCGCATTCATAGCTCTACGTACTCTATCATGTATACCATTCATCAATTCATGCGTGCAGCAGCGAGTGTCCGAAGGGCTGAAGGCATGACTTGGAGGACTGGTTTACTCTCAAGGCTTCTTCATGCTGACAGTGACGTCGCGCGTAGCGCTCACACAAGGACTCGATGAGAAATGTAAGGGTGCGGATAGATTGCAGCAGAATAGATGGATGCGACGTCGATCTAACAATACAGAAATGCACAACAGAGACAGAAACCCAAACTAAACAACATATCCATCATCATCCACGTCGCCCACTCATGCAAACAGCCGCTTCGTGTACGAGTTGAGCCCGTGCACGCCACCCTCGACCTGTGCGCTCGCCGTGCGCAACTCGAAGCGCACTTTGCCCGAGTGCACGCCCTCCCGGAGCTCGCTGACGCTGCGCACGCCGATATCCTGGAACGAGTGCTGCAGGCCCGCGTAGAGGTACGGCAGGAATTGGCGCACGGAGCCCTTGTCCTGGACGTCGCCCGACACGCCCTGCGCAACCTTCACCGCACTCGACTCGGAGAAGTAGCGCGACGTCGCCGCGTTCTCGTGTGTCTGCACCTTCTTGTTCGCAGCGCCCGAACCCGACTGCTTGCCTGAGCCAGCAGACGGGGGAATAGGCTTACCCTGCTCCATCGCCTCCTGCAGACGTCAACAAGATCAATGACAATCCTGAGGTTGCAGTGATCGAGACGATACATACAATACTACCCATACCACGGTAGGCCTTGACACGCTTGCCCTCGTGGTAGAAGTACTCGCCAGGCGCCTCAGTCGTGCCGGCGAGTAGACCACCCATCATCACCGCGCTCGCACCCAGCGACAGCGCCTTGACGATGTGTCCAACGTTGCCGATGCCACCGTCCGCAATGACCGGCACGCCGAACTTGTTCGCGAACTCCGCGACCGCGTAGACAGCCGTTGCCTGGGGGCGGCCGACGGCCATGACCTCCTGCGTGATGCAGATCGAGCCAGAGCCCATGCCGACACGGAGCGCGTCCGCGCCCGCGGAGATGAGGCTCGCAGCCTGCTCGCGTGTGACGACATTCCCGGCGATGACCTCGAGCTTCGGGTACGTTTGCTTGATCCAGCGGATCATGTCGAGCTGGTACACCGAGTTGCCCTGCGACGAGTCGAGGACGACGATGTCGAGTCCGGCGTCGACGAGCAGCGCAAGGCGCTCACGGTCTGCGGGTCGTGTGCCGACCGCCGCCGCCGCGTACAGTTGCTTGCTCTCCGGGAGCTTCGACGCGAGGGGGTAGTTCTGGTTCTTGAGCAGATCCGAGCGCGCGAGGAGGGACTTGAGGCGGCCCTCCTTGTCGACGAGGGGCAGCTTGCCCTTTTTGGAGTCACGGAGGATATCGTTCGCCTCCTGGAGGGTGATACCCTGCGGGGCGGTGACGAGATCCGTGGTCATGACCTCAGAAAGGGGGGTGGAGGGGGATAGGAACTGGATGTCGCGGTTTGTGACAATACCAAGGAGCTTGCCACCGAGTGCGGCAGTGTCTGCAAATGTAATGCAATGTCAGTTCAGATCCAGACGCATTTCCAAGCCAAAAAATTCAGAGCTGTTGAAATAGAATTCTCCGCACATCACACGTGTATACGCGTTGCTCGGAAGAACGAAGGTTATGAAAGCTATATTGACTCATCCTTCAATGTTGCAGATGGAACCTACACTCACCAGTGATGGGGATACCAGCGAAACCGAGGCGCTCCTTCACGTCCAGGACGTGCTCTACGAGGTGAGACGGGGACAGCACAACCGGGTCCGTGATAAAGCCGTTCTCATGACGCTTGACAGCACGCACCATCGCGGCCTGGTCGCTCGGAGACTGGTTGTGGTGAATGACACCAATGCCGCCCAGTAGCTGTTTGCGAGAGAATGAGCTACCGCCGAATGCGCAAAGAACACACTGAACGTACCGCCACCGCGATCGCCATTTCGCCCTCGGTGACAGTGTCCATCGGGCTACTGAAGAAAGGCGTCTTGACGACAACATTCCTCGTCACGCGGGTCTCCGTAGAGACCTCCTGGGCAGCGAAGTCAATCTTGCCAGGGAGGACGAGGAGGTCGTTGTAGGTAAGCCCGCCGTGCACCTGTGAGTTCATGAGCTCCGCGACGGAGAGCCCGTCCGCCCGCTCATACGTCGCGAGGTGCTCCACGGCGGTCGAGGGGTCGAGGAATGCGGACGTGGCCATCGTCGTGGTGGGCAAGAGATTACCAAAATTTTTCCTTCCTTAATCGCGCACATACATCCTCCCTTGGGCGCCTCTTTTAGAGCGGAGCGCCAAACTTACCACGTGGTCGTCGGATAATCATCGGCGTCTATTTGGGCGTACCGCCTGCGTCATCTCTCCTCCAGCTTCCGGTGCGGTCATGAATTGAGCTGGCAATGCTTAGTGCCTTTCAGCGCACGGAATGATATACTATCTGCTTAATTCCGCGTACTTTTTTTCATAGTGTATCAAGGATTTGACAAGACGTTGTGTTACTCGTCCAAGCGATGCCCCCCTCGGCTCGTCAACCGCGCGTTCCCTCCGGAAGGATCATCTGGACGAGATGGAGCGCGTGCTTACAACGACTGAAACCCCTGGTCACTCACCAGAGACCTGGCCTGTATCACCGCATCACAAAATGTTCATTTGAACCTGTCTGGTGTCAGCTGGGTTCTCGTTATGTGTCAGCCACTCATCAATCACCGGTTTCGCGACAAAGGAAATACTGTCCCTGTGTTCGAAAGAACAAGCCATCCATAACAATGCATTCTTGACGTGCCCACCAAAGCCCGAGGCTGATGGGACAAGGTCATAAGGTATATTATCGGTACACGTCTGTGTTGCTGAGACAGGTCATGCAACATAATTACATACACATACATAGTTATGCAGAGAACACGAGGCCTACACATGAACCCAAAGGACAATCACGCCTTGACCTCATCAACAACCTTGCCAGCGGCCCGCTCGATAGACTTGTAGTCCTCAGTTCCGCCACTGGCCATCCAGGTCTCCTTGCCCTTGAAGTTCTTGGCACGGATGAACATGATTCGCCTGACCGCCCACTCTTTGGAAGTCACGCCGGTGTCCCAGTTCTTCTCGGGCGTTTTGGCAACCGCCTCAGCGATCATTGGGCTGTCCTCGACTAAGGCACGGAGGGGTACGTTGTCTCCTGGCCGCATGAAGTAGCCGAGGGACCACCGCTCAAGAGGGAATTGCTCGCCCGGAGGAGGCCTGTGGACAACATGTCAGTTCATATCCGAAATTGCGAAACGCTCCGGATACTCACACAACCCGGTGCAAATTCGATCGAAGAATACCACCGCTCAAGAGGACCAGCGAGTCTCCGACATTGCAGATAGCGTGGCCAGGCAAGGGCTATGCAGTACGTCAGGCTCATCTAGTCGACTTGATGCATCATTTGCACTCACTCTGATGTATTGCCACTTGCTGGTTCCAGGAGCAAGCACTTGCAGTCCACCGAGACGATTGTGCAGGAAAGTCTGGTCAAGCGCAAGGATTAGCGAAAGCACGTCACTCGGAGGATCGCCACTTACGAGTGAGCCATAATCGGTGTGTGCCGCCATCAGCGCCTTCTCCTCAGACCATCCTTCAGGCTGAGGTGGGGTCTTGATAACACGCGCATTGCATGTGCTGTTCTCCTCAAGCTTGTGTCGCTGGCTCAGAGCGCCCTTCGGCAGACCGAGCTTCACGCTCAGCGCATCGAGCAGAGCGTGGCTGACCTCGACGGACTTGCGCACGAACGGCTGGAGAGTTTTCTCCATACGTGCGTTGACAGTACGCGGGTATTCTGCGTACACCTTTTCGGGGTACGCGAGGATGTCGTCTTTGGCGATGTTCAGCATCTCGATGACGTCCAGCGTCCCCTTCTCGTCGATGACACACGCGCCGGCGGCCTTGTACCCGACACCCTCATCGGTTTCGGCATACTTCATCTTCTCGGCCTCGGACAGGGCCATCGTCTCCAGGCCCAGGTCGAACATGCCGTCGACCTCCTCATCGGCACCGTGGTTCTTCAAGCTGCGAGGCCTCGTGACCCAGTGTTCATATTCAAGGACATGCGGTACTTACTACCAGAAGCCGAGCTGGGTCGCAGCTGTCCAGAGCTTCTCAGCCTCTTCCTTGTCGCCAGCCTTGATAAGCTGGTAGTCCACCACCACCAGGGGGTGAGTCTCCATGTCCTCCGGGAACGGCGGGAAGTTCGTGCGGCCAGGCATTATGTTCGTAAAATATGAACTAGGGATGAAGGTATCGAAGGAAGTCTTAAAGGGGGAGAAGGGCTTGTTGAGGGTTTTCCGTGCAGGACTCGCAGCTTATATAGGCGAGGTATTGTTGCGAGTTACGAGATCGTCGCCCGGCGAGGTTAGCGCCGCGTTTGGAGAAGATCATATCAATGATGTGTTTCCGAGCGGGTGTCAGCCGGCCGCACCTGGATAGAGCTAGAGTCAAAGCAGTGTTGGTATATACCGTCTATTTTGCAATGTAGGACGCTGGGAGAGATTCATGATAATACAATAATATCTTCCTTGAATCTCCAGCTGCAAGTCAGACATTGTACAGAGAATCTATGATGTTCTGTTGGACAGATGATAGGCTACCGGTAGTCCGTTCACCACGCACATTGGCGGCAGGAAGCACCGATTCGTCATAGACACTGCACAGCATGGCTTACTCCACTGGAGACGATGATTGCGGTGCACCAGCTTGATGAATCTGTCAGTCGCAAAGCGGAATCCACAGAATGCCTAGTAACCGAGAGCAGGTGTAGTCAACTTCAGCGCCCCCAGACTCCTCAGAGCAAATATACAGAGCGCCAGGTCAACGTCGTGCAATGATGGGATCACCGACGCGCAGCGTTCCAAGGGCGAGCGGACCCGACCCGAGTCGGACTGTCAGCAAGTACTTGAGCGCTCTTCACCTACACCTTTTCATCTGAAATTTGCCGTTCGTCTGTAGCCCGAAGTGAACCAAAAGAAATGCTGTATGGCTTCTGAATTCAGTCTCGCGATTTGAAGATGGAGAGAAGAGACAACCCATGACCGCGGTCACATGCTTCATTCCGCGCAAACTCGTGAACGTGGGCGGCGCCGCGGACAGGTCGCTTGCTCGACTCGGACTTCGACATCATGGGCCCTCCTTCTCTACCCCGCTCTTGTCTCTTACTCTGAACTGTATCATCGACCCAGAAGGGCGTCGCTCACGATGGGAGGCATGATCTGGTCATTGTTGCTCTTCGCTGTTGTCCAAGCAGTCGCCAGTTCTACAGTACCCCCTGCTTTTGCGGAGCCTCCGAGCCCTGCTGTAGACCGCGTCGACCCGTACGTCTTATCAGCCCAGCATTGAGCGAGACCTAATCGATGCATCGCTCTCTGTGACCCTCCTATGTTTCCAATAGCTTCATTGGCAATGGAGGCGATTCGCCCAATGGCTCGGGTGGGATGATCCCGTCGACTGCCCCTCCATTTGGTATGACGAGATGGGTCGCGCAAACGCGTCAGAACTATGTCTCCGTGACGCCGTACAACTACACCGATACGAAGATACACGGATTTCAGGGCACTCATCAGCCTGCGATCTGGATGGGCGAAAGCGGGCAGGTCATCGTAGTCCCTGGCGCTGGGGTGGTACGGCCCCTCTTTGAGGACCGCGGAATGTCATTCAGTCATGAGCGTGAGGTCTCGACCGCGAGCTATTACAGCGTCGAGATGGATGGGCTGGAAGGGGGAACGATCCTCGCAGAGCAGTCCGCCAGTGAGTCCGGTCAAGTCGCTGTAGACGGTAGCCATGTGTCTAAGTATCCCAGCCTCGCGTGTCGGTCACCTACGCTTCACGTTCACTGATACGAAGACACCTTGGGTTGTGTTGGAAGCGACGCGAGCCTCGGTGATGGGTTCCGCCGATCCCACGAATGTGACCTATCCTCAAGGGTCCATCACCATCGACGTCGACCGTCATGAGATCACTGGCCGCAACCCCGAGAGACAAGACTTCATCATCGGACCCAACCCCGCCACCGGGTGGGCCGGCTACTTCTGCGCACGCTTCGATGCGCCGTTCGAGCTTGGAGGGATTTCACAGACTGGGAACCTAGCGGAAGGGAACTTCTCGGCCGAGGGCGCGCTCCTGTCTGGGTTCGTGCGCTTTGCCGAGGGGACGAAACAGGTGAATGTGCGCGTTGGTGTGTCATTCATCTCTGTGGAACAGGCGAGGCGCAACCTGGATGCTGAGATTCCGGACGGTACTACACTCGAGCAGACAGCGCGTCAGACGCGGGAAGCCTGGGCGGAAAAGCTTGATCGTATTCAGCTCGAGGGTGCGACGGATGACGAAGAAGCCATGTTCTACACTGCGGTTTTCCATACTCTTCAGGTATGCAAGTATCTTGTTGGACGATCTGACTGGCTAAACGCTTTCCAGTACCCGTATGAACAAGACGAAGATGGGCAGTATTATTCCGGGTACGATGATGCAGTACACGAAGGCAACTCTTACACAGGGTATTCGATATGGGTAAGTTCCACTCCATGTATATGTGCGCGGTATCATTGTAGCTCATATCATATTATACAGGATACCTTCCGCGCAGAATGGGCTTGGCAGATACTCCTCGCTCCAGAACGCATCCCTGGAATGGTGCGAAGTATGCTCCAGGATTACCAAGAGGTGAGGCCGGTGGCCTAGACTATTCCCCGTTGGTACTCAGCATGCACCAGGGTGGATGGTTGCCCATGTGGAAGAACATTGTTGGTATGTGTCCGCACAACACCTCATAAAAAGGATTCTGAATAGATTACATGCGCAGAAACGAACATTATGGTAAATGAATCTACTCGGACTCCACATGTGTGATGTCTCACGAGCGATAGGTTGCTACACATGCGGATTCACTCATAGCGGAGGCGGTAGTGAAGGGTTTCACTGGATTCGATGTCGATCTTGCCTATGAGGCGGTCTACAAGGATGCTACAGTTCCTCCTGTAGATGATTGGACAGTTGTGTAAGTTTTCTGTCTCAAATCGGCGCATTCGTAACACCGTAAGCTGATATGGCTATGTCAGGTACTACGATCGCGAAGAGGCAAGGATTTTCGGTTTTCGCAATACAATTCGTTATGCTGACCATTGGCACTAGAATGTTGGATATGAGGTCCGCGCTGGCCTATCGTCTGTATACGAGGAACGTGGCTGGGTGGCCTCCGACATTCATTCCGAAGCTGGTTCCCGCACCCTCGACTACTCCTGTGAGCGCGCAAATCATGCCTGGGTGTCTCTACTCTGTGCTAAATGAATTGTCTCAAGATGACGACTATGCAGTCTCTGTCTTGGCTGCGGCGCTCAATAAGACAGACGATGCCAATTTCTTCCGCTCGCGTGCGATGATATCGCCTTTCACCATCTTCAACAATGACACTGGTTTCATGGAGGCACGGAACGTCAGCGGAGCCTGGGCCGGACCGGATGCAGGTTGGACCGAGGGCGACAAGTGGGCGTATACGTTCGATGTCGTACATGATGTGAACGGGCTTATCGAGAGGCGGGGAGGGAATGCCTCGTTTGTGCAATTCCTGGACGAGCATTTCGATGGCGGGCACAATGATCAGACCAACGAGGCATGTGTGCTGTCTTATATTGATGCTAGTCGTGATCTAAACGAATCATTATCAGCCTTCCCACCATATACCTTATCTGTATTCTTTGGCCGGTGCTGCGTCGAAGACCCAGGAGCGTGTCCGAGAGATTGCTCAACAAAACTACAATTCATCTGTGAACGGGTTATCTGGTGTAAGTCTCGTCAACTTTCGAGTGGCAAGACAAATCATGAGAGTGGCTGGATAATTGCAGAACGAGGACTGCGGGCAGATGAGCGCTTGGTACATCTTCAGCGTTCTCGGCTTCTATCCGGTCGACCCAGTCTCGAAGGAGTACGTAGTCGGCAGGTGAGTTGTTTACTGTGCCTTTCGCAACGCCAGCTTATATTTTAATATGCGCCTGTTCAGTCCGTTCTTCGATAAAGTCACAATCGATCTTCCTGGCGCGTCCAACCCTCTTGTTATTACGTCGAGTGGGGCACCTCAGGGAACATACATCAAGAGCCTGACAATCAATGGAAGCTCTGTCACGAGTCCTATAATTTCGCATGAGCAGATTGCCTCTGGAGGTGACATTACCTTCGAGATGAGTGCGGAGCCGCAGGAATGGGCATCGGCTACGCTGGTGAGTGGCTCTGCCACTGGAAGTGAAACATCATGTCGAGTTGATTCTCACCCTCAAGTCGGCAGCGGCAGAATGATGCAGCAGCAGATAGCCAGCAGTATGTACATATCGAATTGTAATTCTTGATCCCAATCGAAGCCATCCTTCTGCGATGTTCGGACTTTGGATGCAACATGTACCCTAACCTGCATGTCTCGACCAACTCCATACCCGTCCGTAGTAGGTCAAAGAAGCCAGGAAGAGATGACCCATGACCACGACCACATGGTTAGTTCGCTTCGAACTTGCGAAGCCGAACGGAGCGCGGGCACTTTCCTGGCTCTCCTCGGGCACCGATGATATTAGGTCCAGTCCTCTGTGTTGTGCCGGTGTCCTTCATAAAGGGCTTTCATAAAGGGCTAGGTACCCCATGCCTACATAGTGTGTGACGATGGTAGCCATTGCGTGTATACTGCTACTTTTCATTGCAGCTCGAACTCTCGGTTCTCAAGTACCTCCTGCTTTCGCCGATCCACCTAGCCATGCCGTAGATCAAGTCAACCCGTAGGCGGCACTTCTGAGCTGGCTAAATTACATCCGACTGACGAAATACGCCCATGCTCTAGGTTCGTTGGTAATGGTGGCTACTCCGCCGATGATTCCGGTGGAATGATTCCTTCGACTGCACCGCCCTTCGGCATGACACGATGGGTTGCTCAAACCCGCCAGAACTACGTGTCTGTAACGCCATACAACTACAGCGACAACAGTATCCACGGGTTTCAGGGCACTCATCAGCCTGCGATTTGGATGGGTGAGAGTGGCCCAGTCATCGTTGTTCCTGGAGCGGGGGCGGTTCGAAGCGTATTCGAAGAGCGCGGCATGACCTTCAATCACGATCATGAGGTCTCGACTCCGAGCTACTACAACGTTCAACTGGCAGCGAAAGAAGGCGGGAATATCCTTGCTGAGCAGTCTGCGAATAAGCGCTAGACACTGTAGACCATAGCGCTGGGACTCAAGGGATTCTAGGCTCACGAGTAGGGCAATTGCGCTTCACGTTCACTGAGACCAAGACACCATACGTGCTTGTGGAGGCCACACGAGGGTTCATTGTTGGTACCGACGATCCGACCAACTTCACGTATCCGAAAGGCACGATCACCATAGATCCAGGGCGACAGGAGATTACTGGCAGTAATCCGGAGCGACAGGATTTCATCATAGGGCCTAATTCTGCTATTGGGTGGTCTGGATACTTCTGCGTACGATTCGATGCTCCGTTCCAAAGTTGGGGAACCGCGCAGAACGGCACATTGTCGGATGGAAGTTCTTCGGGCGAAGGTTCACTCTTGTCGGGCTTTGCTAGATTCGCTTCAGACACGAAGCAAGTGAATGTGCGCGTCGGAGTATCATTCATTTCGGTTGATCAAGCACGGAAGAATTTAGATAGCGAGATACCGGATGGCACCACTCTCGAGGAGACCGCCCGTAAGACTCGGTTGGCCTGGGCGGACAAGCTCGATCGCATTCAAATCGAAGGCGCGACTGATGATGAAGAAACGGTCTTCTATACGGCAGTTTTCCACAGTTTGCAGGTATGTGTGATGAATGTCGCTATCTGCAAAAGTAGCTGATATATCGGGATAGTACCCATATGAGCAAGATGAAGATGGACAATATTATTCGGGATATGATGACGCGGTGCACCAAGGCGACTCCTACACTGGATACTCCATATGGGTTCGTCGCGATAGCATCTGCCTCTGCGATTCATGTCAATTATCAACTTACCAATGTAGGACACCTTCCGTGCGGAATGGGCATGGCAAATCCTATTGGCCCCCGAGCGTATTCCTGGTATGGTGCGAAGCATGCTGCAGGACTATCAGGAGGTGAGCAGTTCAGTCATTTGATTTAACGCCCTTTACTTTTTCCATAGTAGGGAGGCTGGCTCCCGATGTGGAAGAACATCGTTGGTATGTTGACGACTCGTTCTACTCATTCTTGCTAGGGGAGCCCCTGACGTAGTCGTCCCGAAATGAAGAAACGAACACAATGGTGAGAATCATGAAGTGACTTCCAGAATACTCTAACGAATTCGTAGATTGGTACACACGCGGATTCGCTGGTTGCGGAAGCAGTAGCCAAAGGATTCAAGGGCTTTGATGTCGACTTAGCATACGAGGCTGTTCATAAGGATGCAACTGTTCCGCCCTCGAATGACTGGACAACACAGTAAGCACCTGAGTCTACACTATGATTCTCATTCTGACAGGTTCTAGATACTATGATCGCGAGGAGGTAGAGAGTTGTCTTACCTCACGTCCTCTAACGTTCCTAACATGTGCTTGTATCTGTCAGGATGTGGGGTACGAAGTACGTGCGGGGCTTTCCTCTGTCTATGAGCAGCGGGGCTGGGTGGCCTCCGACATTCATTCTGAAGCAGGCTCCCGCACCCTCGATTACTCATGTGCGTCCCGTAGCCTATCAGTCTCCTTACTATCAATTTTCTCATTCCTCGTTCCGCAGACGATGATTTTGCTGTCTCCGTTCTCGCCACTATTCTGAACAAGACGGACGACGCCGATTTCTTCCGCACGCGATCCATGACGGCACCGTTCACGATATTCAACAATGAAACTGGATTTATGGAAGCTCGCAACGTCAGTGGCGTCTGGGCCGGTCAGGACGCCGGCTGGACCGAAGGCGACATGTGGATCTATACCTTCGATGTAGTGCACGACGTCAATGGACTCATCGAAAGACGGGGCGGGAATGCCTCCTTCGTGAAATTCTTGGATGAGCACTTTAACGGAGGCCATAATGACCAGACAAATGAGGCAAGAATGATAATTGTCACTCTCTGTCGGGTCAATCATATTTACCCATGCTCAACGTAGCCTTCACATCACATTCCATACTTGTATTCCCTGGCTGGTGCTGCTTCAAAGACGCAGGAACGAGTGCGACAGATCGCCCAGGCGAATTACAATAATTCGATCAACGGGTTGTCAGGTGTAAGTTTCTTCCAAACTTCGAACACCCCCTGAGAGTTACCTTCCGCAGAACGAGGATTGCGGTCAAATGAGTGCATGGTATATCTTCAGCGCACTCGGATTGTATCCAGTCAACCCTGTGTCAAAGGAATATGTAGTGGGCACGTAAGTCTCCCAAATGGTTGTGTTACACATTTCTCCGATCATCACGTCGTATCCTGCACAGTCCGTTCTTCGACAAGGTTACGATAGATCTCCCGGGTGCAATGAAGCCTCTCGTCATCACGTCAAGTGGTGCACCACAGAAGGCCTACATCAGGAGCATGACAATCGATGGAAGCCCTGTCTCGAGCCCTATTATCAGACATGAACAGATCGCATCTGGTGCAGAGATCGTATTCGAGATGAATACGGACCCGCAGGAATGGGGTTCAGCGACCCTGGTGAGGTAATCGATATGTGAAATATGACATGAACTTAGCATTGCGTCCAACAGGTAACAACAGCAAAGTGACGTGAAACAATGGAAGCATTCTGCTATTACGATGGTCCTGCGCTGGGCACGAACTTGTCGCGATTTACGAATACGACGTCCGACCTCCACATATGCACGTGTTGTAGAAGAAATGATACATTCAAGTCCAATTATGTACATTTGAGCGGATCAAGCTGTATCTGCGTACACGAGAGATTAGCGTGATGCAAAGACTGATCCCATCGGCGCATCACGGAGTTAGGCAGCCTCGGGCTTGTGTTCCATGCCCCTGCTAGCCTTCCAGGTCTCCGGACCCTACGACAAAGTGCGATTAGCTTCAAACGAAGTGACCTACAAGCTTATGGCCCATACCGTGCGATTCTTGATCCTCTGGTTCTTGATGCGTCTAGCAAACCAATCTTTCGCAGTGGCTCCGGTGAATAATGTATCTCTTGAAGGCAATTTTTCCACTGCCTCGGCAATCAGACGGCTTTCGTCTGCTAGAGGGCGCAATTCGATCGAATTGCCGGGCCTGGTAAAGAATACGAGAGACCAACGCTCGTAATTGCCTTGCTCCTTTGGCGGGGGGCTGCAGGAGACATTCAGCTTACACGTGACCGGGCGCTATCGCCAGAGCGGGCTCACACGACACGGTGAAGGTTTGATCGCAGTATGCCTCCACTGAAGAGGGTCATAGCGTCGCCGAGGTTGCAGATTGCGTGGCCTGGGATGGGCTATGACGCAGCTGAGCTTCATACTATTCTGAATACTGTAGAGTGATGACATACCCGAACATATTGCCAGGTCTCAGCTCCAGGGACGAGTACCTGCAAGCCGCCCAGACGGTTGTGCAAGAACGACTGCGCGTGGGGTGTGTAAGGTCATGCGCACGCCAGGTGACAGCAGGAGAGATTAGAAGCACTTACCAGGGAGCCGAAGTCGGTGTGCGCACCAATCGCTGCCTTCTCTTCTGAGATACCCCCAGGCCGAGGCGGGTTCTTGATCACCCGCGATTCGCTCCCACTCGGCTCGTCTACCTTATGTCGCTGGGCGAGCGCACCAACAGGCAGTCCAAGCCGGTCGTTCAGAACAGCGAGCAAAGTATTGTTCACCTCGAGCGACTTGCGGATGAAGGGCTCGATAGTGCTCTCCATGCGAGCGTTCACTGTGGACGGATACGTGCGATGTACAACTTTCGGCCAAGCGAGGGCGTCGTCTTTGGACACGTTGATGAATTCAACGGTGTCGAGGTTGCCCGTCTCATCTGTAGCGTTCGCCCCAGCTGCTTTGTATCTGCATAACAGAATTGGGTATCAGAGATGCATTGTCGCAATTCCAGATACTGAAGGCGTGAACGGACCCAAATGACATCCCCTCGTCACCTTGCTCGTACTTCATCTTCTCGTCCAAAGGAAGGCGCATGGTCTCTGCACCCATATCGAACATACCATTGACTTCTTCATTGACACCATGATTTTTCAAACTGTACGCGCGTTGAGGACTCAGGACCGTCACAATGAGCACAGCCACGACACTTACTACCAGAAGCCGAGCTCCGTGGCGGCCTTCCAAAGAGTGTCGATCTCGGCTTCATCTCGAGCCTTGATCCGCTGATAGTCGACAACAAGGAGCGGATGGGTGGGGACGTCCTCGGGGAACGGCGGAAGAGTGAGGCCTGGCATTGTCACGGAACTGCGGAAGCAATCAGGGGTACACCGGACAGCCTGGAGATGGTGCGCTTTTATATCTCCGCGGTGTGTCATCATCGCATTTAGCAGAGCCAGATCGGGAACCCATCCGTGGCCTGTGATCAGCTTCCAGGTCGCCGAGGGCGAAGATCGTCGTTGCAACCGCGTCCCGGCTGATACGCGCAAGACGCTCATTAGACTGTCATTGAAGCAGTTCGTGAGGTGACCCATGGTGGTCATACTCGCTCACAGTGTCCCGGGGCGCTATCCGCAGTGGGATGCTACGAGAATCGGCCGTCGGGACTCTCACAAGAACAAGATCCTGTGATGTCTCGCGAATGTCTAGCCTTAACTAGGCAGATTCGCAATTTACCCGATTGATATGGGGGACCGTAGTGTGCTTATCACATCCACAGCGCCGAGAGGCTCGGACTTGGTTGTCTCGCTTGTGTCGGTTGGTGGTACTACCGTGCAAAATAATCCTTAGCCGAGCACACTGTCCGAGGAAGGCTTCGCGAAGATCGATCGAGGCGAGGGCGATAGTCGTCATTGTCCCGGACAGTCCGCCGGTCAATATTGGATTCGGATATGCTCTTCTATAGACGCAGCTCTGGAAGTCCTCGTGTAAACCAGCTGACACGTATTGCTCTAGGTGAACAGTGACACAAACGCTTGACAATGCTCCAGTCACCTGGGTCACTGGGGGCGGCTAAGCATGTGTTGTGCCTAAAGTCGCTTTGATAACCAAAAATCGGATGAATGTGGCTCTGTCGACACCCTTGAGGAAGTCGTCAGGTACCGACCTGGAGCATAACTTCTCGAATCGGCGTATGTAAATGATAGACTCCGATCCAAGAGTAAGGCGCGCCGGGCGTGAGATATTGGTCCAGGTCAATCTGTCTCTAGTTTCCTTGATCCGGGCCCCTAATTGCAGAACGCATCATGCACGCCGATAATGCAGTCATGCCAGAAGATAACAAAAATTGTACACACCAGAGTACGAATCACTTTCGGTCGAACCCACAATGAGTCGACGACTTGATCTTGTGGCCCTAGGGTTGGGCGCTTGCTGGCGGGAGCACATTCTCGGGTTGCGGCGAACTAAGGATGACCCTAACCCTAAAATGGGACCAGTGATGTCCTCAGCCATGACATCGGCGTTTCCCAGAGCCGTCGTCTAAGCGGAACTCTTATCGCTACCTGCACGACGTGCCAGGACCCCTGATAATCCCTATAATAGGGTGGTGCCAATCTGCCCCAGATTTTTCCGGACGCAATTGGTCCATTTGTATCCGGATCCGGCTCCAGCCTCGTAATTCCACCCCAGAATTTCCGGATCCGCGAACAGGCCTATCCTGGAGGCCGTTTTTGTCCGGACGCCCTGCGGGGCACGAATATTCTCCTCTATAATGTAATTATGCCTATCTCAGTAGATTGTACAACTATTCGAGTCCACAGTGCGCGACCGTGATATATCAGAACAATCTGTCACTCCTCGACAACCTTGCGCCGGCGGAACAGCTTCGTTGTACTCGTAAGGCCGTCTACCGCATCACTCAGCAGCGTATAGACCAGCCAGTGTCCCTCGTTCACGATAATCGATTTTATTTGGATTTTTGGCGTTGATTCCAAGGCAGCAAGGAATACGGTTGAAGGTAGAAGTCCGAATCGGAATGTTTGAAACCTCGCCGTATGGCGAGTAACTGAGCGGAACTGGTTCAGGGACCATCTGCAAACTGCAAAAAAGTACTTTGGTTCGTACTCGATCCACACACACCCGCAAGATTGCGACGTAATCTTACCACTGGCCCATATATCCGGACAACAGGCACTGGCCTCCACGCACCATACCCGTCAGATTTCCGGACGGTGACCTGGCCAGAAGCCAAATTTTGACCTATTTTTTCCGGACGTCTACCTGGCCAAAAGGTCCTTTTTGACCCAAAAATTTCCGGACCGGCCACTACCTTACCCTAGGGATTATCAGGGGTCCTGACGTGCCCTGTACAGGATCCGTCAGACAGAGCTTTGTCTCCCTAATCTACATCATGATAAACTCCCCGAACGCATACCTAAGTACATCAAAGAGAGGCTACCAATTGAGATCTGTCATAGCGAGACCATATCTAGTGGGCTCCCCGATTCCGGATGCTCGACGTCGCAGATTCTTGTGAAGATCTCATAGCCCGCAGAACTTCGCCACAACCGCGGCCGCTGCAGCGACCCCGCCACCCACCGTCGCTGCCCCGCCTGTCATGGCCATGCTCTGAACGCCTGCAAAGAGCGACCCCGTAACGACATTGCCGATGGTCGCCTGCCAAGCTGCGGCAGCGGTCCCTACAACTACGCTTTCAGTTCGATGATCTTTGTTGCATGCGATATTATGGACGACGTACCGGCGACCGGTCCAGCAGCGGAGAAACCTACAGCACCGAGAAGGGCCGGGCCGCCCACTGCGCCGATGGCGCCAGAGAGCAGGATGGGCGCGCCGAATTTGGCGGCGGTGACGGCAGCAGGGCCGGCAGCATTGGCGGCGGCAGCAGCGGCGGGCCCAGCAGCATTGGCGGCGGCCACGGCGGCGGGCCCCGCAGCTTTGATGACGGCAGCCACTGCTGGGCCAGCAGCATGTATGGCGGCCATAGCCGCAGGACCAGCAGCTTGCGCGGCGGCAACAGTCGCAGTGCCAGCGCTCGTGATGACGGGCCCGGCAGCGGCGACGAGGGGGGCAATGAAGGGAAACATTGATGAGGTGTTGCGTTGTATGTGTGTAAAGATGATGGTGGTGTAGGTGTTGGCCTTACAGAGGCAGCACTGGCCTTATGTACGGTCTGGGTGGAAGCTGGAACCTCCTGCAAGTATGCTGGACTTTTCGATGGTAGTCTGCAGCGTGTCCGAACAGCCTCGCTGCAAACACGTTGTCGCAATAATGCTTTCCTTCCACCGAGATGAAGCCAGCAGGGCTTCTGAATTTGTTCCTGTGCCTCTAGCTTCGGGCAGTTGATCGTGTAGTCTGGGTGTCCATCATCCTTGGTTGGGATGGAACAGAAAGGCAGACAGTATACCACTGCTCGTGCGAGTAGTCGGATATGCCACCCATTTCTGGTTCATAGTGGACTGTAGTTGCTCGAATCATTCCCTCATTCCCACACCCGGCCTTCGAAGAAAACCCATGAGTGATATGCGGGAATGCATGCTGTTGGACATGTTGGGATTCTGTGTCACGATCCGCACCGAGGCGGGCGTTGAATCGAAACGCTAACAGTGACTGCATACAAGTGAGAATCAACTTATCGGGGTACCGCACACGAGAGGAATGGTCAGATACATCCAGTAGAATATTGTAAAGCACTTCGCAGATATGCTGCTCAAGTTTTGGTGGACGCAACACCTGCGGACTCGACATCCCAATCATCGGCGAGCATTGACGTACGTCACGTACACGATGAAAGCCACGTGCCGCTAAGATCAGCTGTGAAGGAAACTCTCCGTAAAATATACAACATCGATCGCCATATCGCATTGAGCTGATATGCGAGCTAAGATGTCTTCTGGTGCCCTGATCTTGCACAATGCAAACAGTTCTAGTCCAGTATCCAGTAATTCAGCGCTGAGCCCGACGTTCTGCTTAGAGAAGCGTATTAGGTAAGCAAAAGTTGCCTTCCGTTCCGAGTTCCAAGTGCTCTTGCGCAAGACCACAGCTCGATAGCTGAGCTGGGATGTCAGTTCATGCACTCAGACCAAGCAGAATACTATCGACAACTTCTAGAAGACTACTGAACCAAAGATGCAGTGTTTGTCATCCTCCTCGGCGCGAACTTTCCCTCTGGGCGGATGCACACCATGACGTGAAGCCTTCTCCATACGGGCAGCCACTGTACCCTTCGCACCCTCACCTCCGTCAGTTCTTGCCTTACTGCCATGAAGGAATGTGTCAATAACGTTATGTGCAGTGAAGAAAGATGAGATTACGCCGGGTATCCCGGCGGCGGAGTACGAGCGGCGGCGCAGAGAACTCATAGCCAGCCTGCCCGCCAATAGCGTCGTGCTCTGTCTGGCGGGAGAGATCAAGTACATGAGCGGTCGTGCGTACGGTTCAAACCGCTGGTGATGTAACTGCTGACGGGGTGGCTGGGTCAGAGATATTGTGAGTCCTCTGCATTTTACAGGTTCCCGCACCCTCACGAAGCACCCTCCTCGTCCGACGCCCACCTGTTCCGACGTCCACCTACCCAACCCACCAATCCGTGTGCTTGCTCAACCACTCAACCTCCCTGCACCCTCAGCTACAAATTCCGGCAACGCTCTGACTTCTGGTATCTCACCGGCTTCGAGCAGCCCGGCGCGGCGGTCGTGCTCGAGAGCGCGCTGTCGACACCACGAGGTTACCGCATGACCATCTTCTGCGCGGAGAACGACCTAGAGACGGAAAAGTGGGAGGGCGCGCGGATGGCACACGAAGATGTCGTGCGTGTGCTCGGCGCGGACGATGCGCGGCCATTCCATGACCTCGCACGGTCGCTCCGCGCGCTTGCATCTGGCGCGGACTACGTCTATACGGACATTCCGGGCGCGAAACGCAAAAGTGCGCGGGCAGAAGGAGAGGGATTGCTTGACGTGCTGAAAGGCAAGATGCGGAGCAAGGCCCAGGAGGGCTTGTTGAAGATGCTTGATTCGTCGAAGACGCGATCGCTCGCGCCGGAGGTGGCGAGATTGCGCGTCATCAAGAGCGTACACGAGCAGAAAGTTATGCGGGATGCTGCAGACATCAGCGCAGAGGCACATACACGGGTGCGTTCAGCTTGAAATCATTCAAGACAGGAGAATGCGTACTTACGACTCCGTGGGCAGACAATGCGGTTCGCACAACCTGACATGTCTGAGCATGTGATCGCAGCACATTTTGAATACTTATGCGCAAGAGCGGGTGCGCAGCGTCCGGCATATGTGCCGGTGGTCGCGTCTGGGTACGTCTGATGTAACACTATCGCTTGGTTTGTCTGACGATATCGTTACTACAAGTGCGAATGCCCGCATCATACATTACACCGCGAACAACCAAGTTGCGCGTGACGGTGAGCTAATACTCATCGATGCGGGATGTGAATACAAGTAAGCAATTCATTCCACTCGCCATAGCTCAACCGTTGAATATCTTACTCCTTCAGTGGTTATGCGTCAGACATTAGTATGTCTGTGACGTTATTCTTTGAAGCATCAGTTCTCAACGAGAGCCTCTCAAAGCACGCACGTTTCCTGTATCAGGAACGTTCACTGATCCCCAGAAGGCGCTATATGCTGCCGTGCTCTCCGCACAGAAGCATCTCGTCAAACTTTGTAATGAGGCTGCAGGTCTTTCACTTGCGCAGTTGCACTCAGCTTCGTGCGATGTTCTGCGGAAAGAGTTGGTGAATGCAGGGATCCCGGAAGCGCCGCTGAGGATAAGCCAATTGTACCCGCATTATATCGGGCATCACGTTGGTATTGGTGCGCCGCATAGCGTTGTTTGTTTGCCTTGGCTGATGGAGTGCTTCCAGATCTGCATGAGTCGAACTACACAGATCGCCATGAACCGTGAGATATGACTTATGACCTACGCCTTGATGTTCTATAGCTCTGTCTACAGGCTTAAAACGGGGATGGTCGTGACTGTCGAGCCTGGTCAGTCGCTTCAAACAACTCCATGAATCCAATTTGACGTAAACTTCTATAGGTGTCTACGTACCTCCAAGTCCTTCATATCCCAGCTACTTCCACGACATTGGGATCAGAATAGAGGTACAGACAATGTTGGACCTCCATCAGCCAATTTCTTACGCTACGGTGTGTTCGCTAGGACGAAGTTCTAGTCGGTGAAAAAGAGCCAGTCGTACTGAGTGCACATGCGCCCAAGGAGGTACAATCTGCTTCATTACCATACCCTGACAATGTCACTGAGTGCACTGCTTCCTTCCTGCGCAGCTTGCGGATGTGGAAGGAACATGCCAGGGCCTACTTGGCATTGAGCCGTTGTAGAGCCGCCACCTGGCCCGCAGCGACTCTTCAAGGATATTCAGGACATATCTATATCTAACTCTGGATAGGATACAGCCCGCATTGACATCAGACATCGTAACCACCAAAACTCTTTTCACAATAGTACCCCCTTCGTAGGTCCCGCCGGTGAGATCGCTCAGACGCTGGGCAAACTGGTCACTCACGCAAGCACATCACATTATGATAATAAGCTCTAATGACAATTCTCGGGTACGTCTATGATTAGTCGAGACTGATGATAGTACAACTCTCAGGTCATCCCACGTATTCCAGCCTGAATTTTTCTGATTCCCAAGAAGCACGTCTCTTCATTTCTGATCTCTGCCTCGGGTCCGTTCTGGACGATCATGAGCTTCTGTGATGGAGGGATAACCTGAACATGCTCCACTCCACCCAGCAGCACACCAGCTCGCATCATAGAGAGCATCTGTTGTGAGGTGAGTCAGCGAATTTGCTTCTGACAGGTGGGAGGGTCTTCGTACGTTGTGAGCAGCATTGGAGTGCTCGTAGACGCCGCCGCAGAACGCGGCAGTGGCGTCTTTGCCGATGTAGGCATTCAGCAGGGCCCGCCCGCCAGGGTGCTTGTCCACGAAGTCAGCTACGTCGTGGATGAATCCAGCAACAAGGATCAGCGGGTGCTCCTTCGCCTGTCCAACATCTGTGAAAGATGAGCTTGATAAAACAATTGCGCGGTCAAGGAACACACATTCGTCCCACTCCACTACTGGAAGCTCGTTCGAGTCAATTGGCCACTCTATGACATCCTGGGAGGCTTTGAGCCGTTTCATCTGCATTGTGAACACGCCTTTCTTGATCTCGTTATCGGGGAATGTGTGTAGGTTGCTTGCGAGACCCAGCATGCCACAGAGTCCAATGAACCACTTGGTGGGATCGTATTGCCACCATTTGATGGCGTTACGGTAGTCGATGGGGTACTGGTGGTGGAAGTTGTGATAGCCTTCGCCCATGGTGATGAGGGCTACTCAAACCACGATATTATAACTGTTCGAGATATGCTACAGAGATAAACGTTACCTGTGATGACATGGTCGCGGGGTGTATGCTTGTCGTCGAACTTATGCTCACCCAGCCAATGAGCCAACGAGTTGATACAGAATGTGCACTGTATACAGTCACCATTGTGAGATCATGAGACCGAATTTCGAAAAAGCACATACATGGTGTGCGATCGTCGTCCGCATTATCGAAGCGTAGAAGAAACCTCCACGCCAGTCATTCCAGAAGAGACCAGCAATCGCGGTCGGCACGATGTAACCGAAGGTGAGCATGAGCGGCCAGTACCAACGCTGCTGCCATTGCAGGATCGGATTGTTCCTCAAATCGCTGATGTCCGCAGGGCCGGGTTTAGTGTCAGCTTTGATGAACATCCACCCGAGGTGGCTCCATAG
The DNA here is from genome assembly GCA_000320605.2 of Gelatoporia subvermispora B. Taxonomy (NCBI): domain Eukaryota; kingdom Fungi; phylum Basidiomycota; class Agaricomycetes; order Polyporales; family Gelatoporiaceae; genus Gelatoporia; species Gelatoporia subvermispora. The sequence continues at coordinate 2,647,607 of KB445792.1, forward strand.
CAGCCCTCGCTGGGCGCTGTAGGGGTCGAGGTCCGTGTCTGTGTATCGGTGGTGCGACCGGTGGCTTCGGGCCCACCAATAGGAAGAGCCTTGAGCGGCGCTTGCGGCAGCCAGGTTGAGGAAGACCTCCAGCGGTCTGGAGGCGACGTACGACCTATGTGCATACAATCGATGGCACCCTACATTGGCAAATTGAGCTCCATTCTCGTATATCTTAGGAAGGGAAATAACCTGCGGTGATTCCTATAACACTTTGAGCATTCCGAAAGTTTCCAGAAGTTTTTCGACTCACCTAACATCGAGATCACGTAGAACACTGTCGACAAAACTAATGTTCGCGTGTATAGAGGTGTAGTCATGGCACCATAGATTGCAAGAACTGGGGAGATGGTGAGGAGTGTCGCACTAGGCCAGAGGATTTTGCTGAACAGCGGCTTAGTAGGCTTCGCTTCGGCCATGCTAAGTGCTCTGCTACCTGAGCAACGTGGTGGAGTTTTAGATGGTAGCGTCGCTCTTATATCGTGGCTGTCATCCATTCGTGATGCCCGCCCAAACCGCATCTCGTCCAATGAGAGCCGATACTGCATCAGGCTATGAGCCCAGTCAAGGGAGGCTAGCCACAGGGCCCTGGACCTCGGACATTAAGGACATGTAGTGCATAACAGTGGGGCGCAGCAGAGCGAGGATCAGTGGCGCCTGCGGGCTCCATCAGTGCAGGAGTGAAAGGATTCACTTTGAGCTACCGGAGGCATCATGTCGGTATAACATGCAATCGACATTATTAGCGCTTTCCGCCCCTTTCTCCGGGCCACCCTTAAGATTGATACATGTCTTGAAGAGTGCTCTGCAACTGTCAAAACGAGACCATCTTGTCGGAGAGGCCTCAGTCCGGTTGGAATACTGCGGTAGACCGAAATACAGTGTCGGGCATATCGTCTTGGGGGTGATAGATTGAGGTGTTGAGCGTCGCGACGGGCGAAACGCGTGGGTTCGATCGCAGGCGTTATGTGGACAATGATGCCCACGTAGCGCTCTCGGGATGCACCCGTAGAGACAAATGCCGTGATGCTCGCTCGTATGCTCCCAGCTTTGAGCAAATTTGCGGCGGCTCATGTCCTCATGCCATTTGCAGACGGGCATTGAACCAGAGATTCAGCCGGGCAACGTATGCTATAAGCTTCAATGGGCTAGGTACAGTCTGTCACGCCGGAGTCATATTGACACAAGCCACGGTAGCACGTCTCTCTGGAATGTACATGGGGCATTGACATAATATGGTATTTCGAGCACTCGCCTAAGTCGTTGAGTGTGTGAAGGTCGAGACCCTGAAGATGTCCGGTAACACGAAGCTTCCCGCGCTCCTCAATATTCAAGAGCTTGGGGTTTCTCCCTTCACGTGCTACTCGATTTCAAATCCTGAGCGTGACGAATCATGTCTTCTACGCCATCTGAGCATGGCTGTCAACACCTAGTCTTAGAGGCGATCATCTACTTGCAGTCCGACCTTGGAACTGTGTTTCACTTGCAATTCGATCGCATAAGGTACACATCATTTCACCAGGGCTGAACAAGACTCGGGTTCCAGGAGACAAGACGATGTATCTGTGTGAGTGTGGAAGGTCCATGTCCTCAAGTTGTCCGCGGTCACAGTAAGTCGTCGTGGAATAGAGGTCAGCGCCAGTTTTCGCATACTCCCGAGGTGCCCAGTGCACATGGCAGTTGAGGTTCAGCAAGGGATAGGTGAGCCCTTAAAGCCATCATTCCACCATCGGCAAGTCAAAACAGACAGATTACGCTATCATTCAATTGTTGATCTAAATACTCTGCTACATGATAAATGACAGCATTGACAGCGGCCCTAGCATCCACCTTCACTAGGGGGAAACACCTCTACGACTAATACACAGCACAATATAGAGAAAAATTACACTACGCAGCATGATGAGAAGTATAGCGATGTGAAAGCGCGCTCGCAGGAATGTGTCAGGTTAGGGTGTGCACCTCATCAAAGTCTATATATCGCGAAAAAATCACGCGTCCGTCAAGAGTCGCCCTGCAACTTCGAGGTTCTTCTTCCAGACGCTCTCCTTGCACGCCCGCACATCCTCTTTTCTGCGCGTGAAGCCGCCCTGCAGCATGTGCTCCACTGCCTCGCGCACGGCCTTGATATCCCCAATCGGCTGTCCTTGACCCGCCGGGTCGGAGCGCAGGAACGACGTCGCGTCCCCAGTGCGCAGGGCTTTGAGCGCATGGACCTCGCGCATGGATGCTGGCCGGGTGATGACAGTGGCATCGTCATCAGCGTAACTGTAGCTTTTGCGGAAATGTCGGGTGGCGAGGATGGGGACCTGTATATGGCCGAGGGTCAAAGCTACATGCAGGGTGATCAGCACGTGAATGACGTACATCGACCTCTACAGCCATCACGACGGTCGAGGTTGCTTGCAGGGTATAGTCTGTACGGGAGTTTGAGGTTGAACTCCAGATAGCATATAGCTAGGAGAACGCACTCACAGCTAAAATCGGAAAATGCAGGCACTACGACATCCGTGCCAGCGACGGTCGCGTAAAAGTCCGTATAGTTTTGGTTACGGAATATGGTAATTATACTTTGGAGTTCGACTGGGATATCGATGTATCCGGATCCGACCAAGTACAGTTCGAACGGCGGATCCACAGAATCCAGATCTGGCACGAAGGATTCTCTACCGTCGAGTGGCTCGTAGCCCCATGCACTGGGATCCTCTGTATCACGACGTCAATAATTCCAATATCGGGAATCAAATATGACCCTCACCATGCAGCGACTGGATTAGGTCGTTGAAGAAACCTGTATAATCGCGGCGATTAGATTCGAAGCTCCCCTGAATGACCGCCTTTGATAGCGTCCTATCGAGAGGCTTGTTCGGGAGATCCGGAAGATCCAGTATCGGCACGTGCGTGTCAATTGGAATGTACTCGTAACCAGCAGAGTACATAGCAGGATCGGAGCTCTCCGCGTGCTCATCCATCTCGAGCTCAAAGGTCCTCTGTACACTTTGGCGAAACTTGTCGGTCAGTAAACGATGAGAGAAATGCTAAAATGTGCGTACTGTTCCGATATTGCAAGAACATGTAGGGCTCCGCGCCGACTCCATTCCGGTACATGGACCTGCCAACGCTTATCCGAGCCTTGATGTACAATGCACACGATCTTGAATTTATGGTGTCCATCCCGGGCATCCCACGCTGCTAAAAGATCGGAATGCCAATAAGGGAGGCTCCCCACGATGTTGGCTAGCTGAAGATAGCAGCTTCAGGACTGTACTCACTCGTATTCGCACGTCCCGAAGACAACCATGTCAATTGATCCCTCGTCCAATGTCTCATTCATCGCCCCAGTAAACTCCTCCATTGTATGATACGTGCCATGAAAGATTTCTAACTTCTCCAATATGGGGTCGAAACCTCGCTCAAAAGGCTGGGAAAAGACGCGCATCCGAGCGTCTTCGCCTTCATGATGTTTACGCAGTGCGGTCTCGAGAGTCCAGGCCAGCGCCATATAGACATCGAAGTGCAGTACAAAGGAGGTGGCAAAAGCAATGTTCTTTCTGCGCAGTGGGCGGCTCAAGAATTCTTCATGAGGGGCTGGCACAAGAGGAGAGCTTGTACAACGCTCCGGTTGCGAGCTTACAGCTGATTGTGTGTCATCAACTGCGACGGCAAAGTCGTGATTATCATGTTGTGTGTAGTCGAATGCGTATGGACTAAGGAGGGTGGGGCTGGAGAGGAACCAAAGAGTAGTGATGACCAGGAAGACAGCTACCGCGACGGATGCGGCGCGCCGTTGGTTGAGCAGCATGGCGGGGGAGTAAGGAGAGAGATCAGAACGGAGTTCTGCAATGATTTTTTGGCCCACACCGCCCGCAAGGCGCCAATGTGAATCTTGAGATCTGCACTACCTGTCCATCAATACCGCTCGTGGGCGGGGGATCTGGAAGAATTCGCAGGGAGGACCGGTCCGTCGCGCTCCATCCCCTCCGAAAAGGGGGTCAATCGTCGATCATTCGGTGACGGTCTTTTTCTGGTCTTCCCTAAGCATTCGCGGGTGAGCTTACTCTGAAAGGCAGAAAGAGGGGCATGATGGTCCGAGAGGGCTGCAGCAATCCGGAATCAAAAGTCGAACACGGCTAACCGAGCCCGGTATCAGACAGAGCTGCTCGCGCGAGTGGAGCCAGCGCGAGACCTCGCGAGACCGAAGAACAGCTCAGACTCATGGAGACGTGTGACAGCGCTAGGAGACAAGTCGGCTCTTGGAGGCATGAGCACTCTTGCAAGTGCCAAGGACAGTGGAGTCTCGAGGAGTCGTCCTATGAATCGATATCTGTGCCGAACGCTGAAACCGCCTGAGGCGACAACCATATGGAATAATTGCTGCTCTGGCCATCTCTCGTTTGCGTTCGTATGTTCGTTAGCATGGGCCGTAAGTGTCAATGGTCCGGGCCTCAGGTTTTCAGGCCTTCAGGGATGGTGAGCTAAGCTGGAGACAACAATATAGTGATGAAAGCAACCATGACAAGGCCGTGACAAGGTCAGAGTGTGATTCTCTTGGCGATTTCACATCAAATTTGGTAGCAATTCGACAGCGCAATCCCCATTTGGAAGGGCGCTACCATAATCGGCGATTAGGGAACAGAAAATCATCATCGGTCGGGCTTAGACGGGTCTTGGGCAACTCAGACCGCAAGGCGACGGCCGTAGAGACACTGTGTTGTTGCTATAGGTATTTCAAACGTGGAGTTTAGAATCCGTACGATACGTCAAACTTTCCGTGAGGCCCGACCATCGTGCCAGCATTCAAAGTGGCATCTGACGCCCCGTTGTGCGAATATGAACTCAATCGACAAAGCAATCTCGGACCCTCTGTATGTTTCCCAATCACGGGACCGAAATCAAGCGATTGCCTGGTGTTGGGCTAACGTTGCGTATGAGCACCGCGAACAAGTAGATGTCTCCAATCCAGACCTCGCCTCACGCCGCGCAAGCGCGGCAGAGCCAATTGCGATCATCCTCATACCCGGCCCATCCCCTCAAATAAACCACATCGCCGTCGCGCAGGCGACGGAACGACACGGGCAGCGGACGGGCGCCACATGCGAGGCGCCGGTAGTTGTGGGAAAGGCACGAGAAGAATCAAAACGCAGATCAGAAGTCGTTTGTAGTCTTTTCGCGGACAAGAACGTCCACAAGACCCACGACTAGTCGTAGTGAGAATGACGAAAACGTACTCGAGAGAAGTGAATTGAGATGCCAAGACGGTAGCGTCGGGGAAGAGTCTACAACATGGGTATACATTAGACGTACAGTAAAGCATACATCAAGTAGCCATCAGCACATGAGCACATAAGGGGCCGCGACGCTTTGACAACGAACATCATATACAAGTCTATCCACGAATATCCACAGTGTCGCCTATAGTTTGAGCATCACAGCTAGAAAGAGCGAGTTAGCACATATGAGCCAGAAAGGAAGAGGGCGAACTTACTCTGAAGAGGAATCCGAGCTATCGATTATATCAACCCGTCAGTCAAAGCTAGTACGCTCTGTCAATAGCCACTCACGTCTTCAGGGGTCAAACGCCCCATCGCAGAATCGTCCGTAGAAAGCGTTGCATCGACCATAGCTGCTTTCTTCTCCTGAAGCTGTGCATCACATAGCGGTGAGGTGAGATCATGTCGGAAATTGCCCACAGGCTAGCATACCTGTATGATTCGACTCTCAATACTGTCTTCGATGACGAGTTTGATAGCCTGCACCGGTCGGTGCTGTCCCAACCGGTGAATACGATCCATTGCCTCTGCATCCGGGACAAGAGTGATGAGACACAATATAATAACGCTGTAAACATGGTCACTCACGGTATTCGACAGCCGGATTCCACCAGCTGTCCATGAGGTACACCCGTGACGCCTCGGTCAGGTTGAGCGCCACACCTCCAGCTTTCAAGCTGACCAAGAACACGGTGACGTGCACATTATTCACTGGAACAACCGAATCAATGGATGCCGAGCACTTCTAGCCGCGGGACGTACTGAAGTACTGGATCGTCGCATCACGCGCCTGCGGACTCATCGTTCCCTCGAGCCGGCAGATCTACATCCTCGCTCAGAACTCCGAATGAACCGATCATCTCAATCGTAGCACTCACGTTGAATCCAGCCTTCTGCAACCTGAATGCGATCAGGTCCAGGAAATTGACGAATTGGCTGAAGACGATGCTCTTGGTCGTCGAATCCTGCTTTCGCAAATTACTGAGCTCCTCGATCAACGCCTCGATCTTCGACGACGAGCGCCACTTGTCGAGGTTCAGCCTCCCAAGAATGCCCTGTCGGGGCTTCGCGTTCTCCTCCAGCTCGAGCGCAGGCGCCTCGAGGTCGATAGTCAGAGGGAGGTGGCACACAGGACACGCGGGCTGTTCGGCAACTCGTTTAGTTCCAGGGAGAGAGATCGGGGAATGTGTGCTCACGGTAAGCTCGATCGCGGTGTTCAGGTACTGTTTGATGCATTCGCGGTCGAAGATGTGTCTGCACTTGGCCTGAATGGCATCTTCGGCGATGTCGTTGCAGAGTCGGCAGACGGTCGTTTCGCTGCCGTCGTCCGTAAGGAACGTGCCTGCATTGGTCTTACTCCGCAGAACGAGGTCGGGATGGCATGCCATTTGCCGCATGCGAGTGAGCCTAGAGAAAATGTTGGTCCAATGCATAGATGAGAGACGATAGAAAACTGACAAACTGAAAATGTTTGAGTAGTCTGATAGTTGGACGTGAGCATTTGTTTTAAGATGGCGCAAAGGTAGGACTCACTGTTCAAAACGGTGCCTTGATCAAGATAGGTGTTGAACTGCCTTTTTGCATCCGAGAAGAGCGATAAATAAAGCTCTTTCTCCTCAGGACTGAAGTAATCTCGCTTGATGACGATTGTTCTAGGTGGCAATCCCAAATCATCTGCTCGTTGGATCTGAGAACACAGTAAACGATCGGTCATGACAACGGACGGCGTAGGGAACGACGGACCTTGGTACGACGGAGCATCATTCTGTCTAGCAGAATCTTGAGCTTCTTGAACGCGTGTCTACCGGGACCGAGCATGCCATTCTTCTGGATGGGTGTCAGAATCTCATTGTTCCAGAAGCAAGTCTGGATTTGTGATCGTAAGTAATCATGGCAAGTATAGTATAATGTATGACGTACGTGTTTCATTGGACTGTGGCCACAGTCATCGCAATGTCTTTTGTCGGTAAATTTCCAGTGCAACGACTTGCAATCGCATTGTTTGCCTGCGTGTTGTTCAGTAGCCGACTAGCGCCTGTACGCGAACAATGCACTCACAAAAGTAGTATGAGAAAGGATCGCCTCCCAAGAAGCGCACGAGGCTGTACAATTCTCCGACACGGTTCTGAAGGGGCGTCCCAGATAGACACCACCTGTAGTTGCTTTGAAGCTCAAACGTCGCCTTGGCAGTGTTTGTCTGTCTTTCCTTGATGTTGTGCGCCTCATCAAGCTGAACGGAAACTTAGATATGCACGTATAGAATAGTAGATCGTAAAATGCTTACGATAACCCTATTCCAGTGTATCGCATGTACAGGTGACTTCTCCTTGATGATCTTGCCCTTGCGCTTGAAACCACTCTGCTGCTTGCGAAACGAGCTCTCCAAGACAGCATACGTCGTGAGCACCACATCGTACTTCTTCATCTCCTTGATATCAGATTCCCTTGAGGACCCGTGCCAGACGAGCACCTTCATGCCCTCGGTGTGGGTCGCAATCTCGTTGCGCCACTGCATGATCGCGACTGTGGGTGCGACGACGAGGTTCGGCTTCATGCCGTAGTCGGAGATGAGTAGCGCGATCATCTGGATCGTCTTGCCCATGCCCATCTCATCTGCGAGGATCCCGCCCTTCCACACCCCATTCTCTTGCTCCTTCATCCAGTGCATACTCTCCTGCTGGAACGGCAGGAGCGTAACCTTGAGGCTGGCTGGCTGCGGAAGCCGTTGCGGTGTGACAACCTCAATGTCTTTTTCAAGGTCGCCCCATACGTCCTTGAGCTCCGGGTGATTGCGCTGGAGAGCAATCGTCGATTTCTCGGCCTATGAAATAACACAGTCAGTCATTGGTCTATGAACCTAGAATGAGACTTACATAGGTCAGCTTACGGCCCAGCTTCTGAATGAGCTCCCGTTCGGCCTCGTCCGTTGCCTTCCTGGCGAGCCGTGCCTTGCGGCGCTGCTCCTTCCTCTGCTCCTTCAGCTCGAGCATCGACATCACGCGGGGTGCAGTCGTGTCAGCGATCGTAACCTTCTTGCCCCGCGCCCGCGCCTTGCCCTTGCCCTTCGCGAGCGGGATGTCCTCGGAGCCGTCAGACAAGACCGCCTCATCCTCCGAGTCTGGAATCACGATGACATCCGCATCGTCATTGTCCTCGTCCTCACCGGCGGCTTGCCTACGCGCGCGCGCGAGGCGTCGCTCGGCCGCAGCCGCACGGAGGGCGACCGCCTTGCTCACGGGCGCGCGGCCGCGCGACGAGCCCGCCCCTGCGCTGGACAGGCCTGCGCGCGTACTCGCCTCCGCGTGCGCAGTCTGGAACGACTCCTGAATCGCGGCATCGACCATCACGGCCTCGTCGTCGATGCCCTCATCCGCGAGCCCATCGTCGACATCACTCGCGTCGTCCATGCCCTCATCTTCAAAGGCTGTGTCGTCCTCGGATACTTCGAATTCAGACCCGCTGTCGTCCGACTCTTCGATCAGGTCTTCTGGCTCGGAGGGCTCGCTATCGTTGACGATGCTCTCTGCGTCTTCCAGCGCTGGTTGTGCTTCTATAATATCGTTCTGATCACACATATAGCTCAGTATAATATCTTCTTGAGAGTTCTTGATGCTATTGACCTTGGATCCACGCCTTGATATTGGTATCTCGACGACGACGGTATCAGCCACAGCCACAGTACTAGTCTTGCGTCTTGTGCGTGGCCTGGTCGATATGGCCGTCTCTATAGCCTCATTGTCACTCTCTCGAGCGCGCTTTTGGCCTCTTGATGCCCTCGTAGTCCTGCCCTTCGCAGTGGGCTTTTGTACTTCTACCAGCTCGACGTCGGACGTCTCAGGGGTACTCTTGTTGGACGTCCTCGTACTGAACAAAGGCGATGCGGTAGATGACGCGGACGTGGACGACGCCACGGCAGCCCGCGATGCCTGTCTCGTGCGGGGCATCTTTGGTGGGGAAAACGGTCGCGATGGGTGGGTTTTGCGAACAAGACGCGTCGCAGGCGCGTTCAAACTTTATTTATTAGTGTTCGGCACCGTCTAGTCACGTGGTGAGCGGCGCATAGGGACGCCGAATCTCACTGACAAATGCGAATGCGGAACCAAAGTTTGCGTGGGCCCTGCGGAAAACCGGAGACAATGTCTGCATAGAGTCATTTTAAGGAGAAATTTTCCTCCCTGCTTCGCCGCATCTCTGTTTACGAGGCCGGAACAAGTGAGCGCTAGTACCAAACCACGATCCTGACACGTGCAAGCGCCCGTGATGTGCGGTTGCAAGAAGCGTGCAGTCGGAGTACCTGGTACCCGCAGTTATGACAATTCCACCATCACCACGACTACGGACCACTCGACTTCCAAGATGATACGACGTTGACGGATCTGAGGTTCATCAATATGTCTCTCTCGCGTCTTCTCGCCGCTTGTTCACAGCGTAGTAGACAAGGGGACTCTATCGCGGTGCAGTGAATTGGAACCTATATTGTCAGAAAAGGGTACACAAACTAGAACCAGGAGAACAAGAGAGAACCACGTAACAGAGGACATGGCACGATATTACAGAGAACCATATGTGACCGGCACAGTCCATTTGGGTATCACCAGAAGCCTCCATCTGCTATCTCACCATCGATAAAGCCTGATTGCCAATATCAGTTTGAGAATGTCTGGAGAGCGGTGAACGTAACTGACCTTGGTCGAAGGCAAGTTGGTTATCAATCCGATCGTCCACAATGGCATCGGCGATGAGCGCGCCACCAAGGAGTCCAACACCTCCAGCTGCAAGACCGAGACCGAGGCCACCACCACCGAAGTGGTGTCGTGGCCTGTCAACCTCGATGACCTCTACAACTTGCTGAGGCGGGGGCTGGTAGTAGTCTATTACATCTTGTCAGTCACGACACAACTCCCGAAAACCGTGAACATACTAGGGCGTGGCGGCCCATTCTCGTAAATCGTGGTCGGCGCGTATACAACCTGTGGCGGAGGCTGCCCGTAACCAGCAGCTGGCGGGGGCGGAGCATATCCTCCATACTGTTGTGGAGGCGCTAGGTTGTACCCTCCCTGCGGCTGCCCATACGACGGCGCATAGAACCCACGATCCTGCTGCTGCGGGGGATTGGGGCTATAGGCGCGGGGAGGTTGAGGGCTGTACGCCCGCTGCGGCTGTGGGCTGTAGCCACGATCACCGTCGTATGGGCGGTCAGGCGGTGGAGGACCGGCGGGTGGCCGGTACGAAGAAGACGATGTCGGGCGAGGTGGCCCAAGGGGGTGCACCCACGACGGGCGCGGCGGGTCATCTCTCGTGTTCACGTAGAACCTGCAATACGGCGGTCACTATCGGGGCCATCTAACATAACATCTATCACTGAAACGTACCATGCCTTATAACTGCAGACGCCAGGGAAGTCCAGTCAGCTCACACGTATTTTGGTGACGACGTCGTTGGCACGTACTTAGAGTCGTATTGTGAAATCCACCCAGGGGGCAACTCTCGCCTGTCGGGATTCTGAGGCTCGGACATAGTGGGTAGCAAGAGGGAAACAAATGATGTGTGGCGAAGTGCGAACGAGCCGGCTTATATATCTGTGGAAATCACGGTTCACAGGCCGCCTGTCGCGGCCGTCGTCAATCATGATTGTGAGTTGCTTATGGTAGCGCAACACACAGCCTTGTAGTAAGCCCGGCCACGACGGCAGGGCAACTGTGCAATTCGAGGATCTCCCGGAACTCCGGAACTACCGCAGAGGCAGCAAACCTCGGTCACAGCGATGTTCTCGATCATTCGTCCGCCCCCGAGGCGAAGCTCGTCTGCCTCGTATTAGCCCGGACCTATTTGAGACTCGGACAAATAGTACAGCTTCCTTTTAGTATGACTGAGGCGCCTACAAATACTCAGAAGACGATGCAGAAGAATGCTACTTATAAGAATGCTTCAGTCGTCTAGCGTAGCTTTGCGCTGCAGCACCGCATCCGCGAGCTACCACACTCGTGATATTGCGGGCGGGGTCCGGAATGCAACATCGACTGCACTGCCTTCGAAGGTGCAGTGCAAGTGCATATATCAAGTTACCGCCCGCCGAACGCTGACCTCATCGCATGCCGGCTGTCTTTGCCTCGACCTCCATCCCTTCCTTCTTCTCGAGGTATCCAGAAAGAAGTATATTGGTACCTCCGCACATCCTGACGAGCTCGTCGGACTGGGCGATGCGAGGTCGCTGCTTGTGGCGGATCACCGAAGTTCGAGCCCGACTCGCGAGTCGCGAGGGCGTCGTGAACATGATACGAAGTGAGCACATATTGCAGTTGGCAATAGACAATCGATGCTTATCACTACCAATTGGGCATCCGTGCCTTACATTGCAATAGATGCGGCCCTTACGAGGTAATCTACTGCTGTCATGATCAGCGATGCCTCCCGGAAATGAATGCACACGAGGCTACGCATTAGCTTCTTAGTTCATTTCAAGCAGATCATTACATCACGATAAGTACCGACTAAGGCGACATACCCAGACCAACGATACAAACCCGCGCCAGATATACATAATCGCGATACAGTGAATCACGGCGTCATCATTCAGTGGGCCTACTGCCCACCGAAGTGCAAGGCAACCTTAGGCCTTACTTTTCTTGTGCTTCTTCTCCTTCTCAACTTTAGGAGTGGGTACAGGAGGGGCGGCAGACGAGGATTTCTTCGCCTTCTTCGGGGGAGGCGTTTCCTCGTCTGAACTCGACTCGTCCTCCGACGAAGCCTGCTCCTCCGAGCTTGAGGAAGAGGAGGGGGAGGCGACGGCAGGCTCAGCCACTTTAGCGGGCACAACCACCGGTGGGGCAGCCTGATAGACCTTATGAACAAGGGGCTTCTTGTTTCGTGAGTACTCACTTACCGCAACGACAGGGGCTACACCGTCGGGGCCGCGCGCTTCATAAGCAGTCTTCTGCAGCATCCATTGGTCCTTCGCCATCCTCTGGCGTTGCTCATAGGCCTGCGTACCAGCAAATTCATTAGCATCAACCTCAGTAGGAAGCTCGCGCGACGCACGTCCTTCTGCTCCGGCGGCATCTTCTTCCAGAGCTCGGAGATGTGGTTGAGCAGCTCGTTGTTCGGCATGTCCGGAAACTTCCCTTTGAGCTCCCCACGCACATCGTTCTGGAAGAGCAGGTACGAAGACGCAGGTCGTTTCGGCGCGTTCGGGTCCTTGACTTTCTTAACGCGCTTGCGGCCCTCGCCGTCCTCCGCGCCGCGCCCCTTGCGCTTGCCCGTCGGCGTTGCTCCCGCCGGGAGTACGGGGATCGCGTACTGCCCGTTCGCGGGGGGCATCATGCCATTCGAGGTGAGCGGCGTATGGCTCACAAGCTGCGCGAAGTGGTCCATCTGGGCCGCGCACCCGCGCAGCGCCTCGGCGACGCTCGCGAGGTTGCCCAGGAGCTGCAGGACGCGACCGTCAGCGGCGCGCGGACAGGGGCGTGAGCAAACGACGGGCACAGACCGCGAGTTTCGCTAATTCGAGCTGGGCTACGCCCTGGGTCATGTCGGCCATATTGATTTTGTGAGGAATGCGCGACGAACGCGACGCGTTGTAGCGCGGAGGTAAGTAGGAAAAATGAAGGGTCTGAAGGGGGGTAAGAAAAAAATGTGAAGCGTTGTTGGCCGCCGGTAGTCGTATTCTAGGCGTTGTATCTGTTTGGTCTAATTGACAGCGCAAATAGGTTACAAATAACCAACACGGCTACAAAGTGAACTAATGGCCGTAAGTCGGCCGGTACTAAGCTAATTAGCGGACATTGCCGGAGTGACTAGACCAAAAACAAATAAATTGTTACCCACTTGAGTTTACCCAATTATGTCGCGCACTATTCGTGGGAAACCCGCCCTTATTCAAGCCTTATACTGAGAAGCGGAGATTGAATAACAGTTTAACAGGCCTGACCTCTGACCATCACCACGAACGGTGAACAGCAAGGTGATAGCATCGTATCGCTGCGTCGAGTCGACGGCGCACTCGCTTGTTCTTTTCCAACTCGTTTGTCACGAAATAAGCGTTACAGTGTTGCGAAATCCGCCTGAGTGCGCGTACCAAAAAAAGAGTCGCCACAATGGAATACAACGCGGCGTCGTGGCTGCAGTCGTCCATCGCCGATGTTCACGACAGCCAGAGCGTCCCACACGACGTCGGCGGCGCCAGCGGGGGGTCGCAGACGACACTGGACCTGAGCGAGTTTGGGATCCCTGACCTTTCGGGTGAGCATCCCCTGAACAGGCGCCCGTAGCCGGGTCGTTGCCACGCTTCGTTCGTCCGAGACATCTTGCTCATCGTCCTCGCGTCCCCCAGGACCATCGACATCGGCATCCACCTCAATTTCGAACACCCCGACCTTCTACACGTTTCCCCAGTACACATCTTATATCTCGAATACACCTGGTCCCTACAATGCTGTGCAGTACGGCTCAACGTCCTGGGCTCCCAGTCAGCCACAGCACATACCGTTGTCATCCTACTCTACGTTAAACGGGGCTACGAGTACGGCCTCCAGCTCGCAGCATATACCACAGCAGTCCCCACAGCAGCAACAGCAGCAACAACAACAACACTCCCCACCGATGATGATTGAGTGCGTGCTACTAGCCATTTAGCGCGTCGCTGGCTGATTCTTGTTCCCCAGCCCCGCCCTCACAATGAATGGTTCAAATTCACCTTCAACACAGTACCAACAAGCATCTCCATTCATTTCTTCTCAACCGCGCGCGCCATATACATATCAGCATTTTCAACAGCAGCAGCAGCAGCAATCTCCGCCTACTATCAACCCGTCATTTGTCCATACGAATACTTCACATTATCAGCAGCCCGTCGCTCTTCCGCGACCGAGCATGCATCAGCAGCAACAGCAGGCGCCACAGGGGACGCTGTCGCCATATCAGCTGCACTCGCCCCCTAACTCGTCCTTGATAAATGCGATGGGAACCGTTCCTCCAGCTAACTTCTACACACATAGCGCGATCCAGAACACCGCCCCGTCTTCATCATCAGTTCTATCACAGGAGCAGCGGAAGGCCGCATTCCTTAGCGCCATCAAGCCGCTGCTGACGCCGACGTCGTTTACCGGCGCCGGGGCGGTCGAGAAGCTCGTCGGCCACATAGAGGACTATGGCACAGCTGACGTAGAGCCAGCGACGCGCCTTGAGATTTTGACAAAGATGAGGGACAATGCAGGCAACCATTATTTCAGGGCTTGGGTCGAGAACGAGGGCGCGATGGACGTGACGCGCGAGTGGTTGAAGCTCGCGTTCACGAACAGGGGCGACATGCAACTACTCGAGACGATTATGCCACTGCTCCATGTAAGTGTTGTCACACAGGGCACATTTCTAGTTGTGTGGTGCTGATCTCGGACAATCTTATCGCGCAGATCATCGACCGCTTGCCGTTCAACATCGACACGCTGAAGTCGTCGAAATTGGGTAAGATTATCGTAAAACTGACGAAAGAGCCCCCCGCACCAGGTGAGCTGCAGTTTCTTGTTACTTTGCTTCCGTTTGCGAGTGCCACGCGATCGATCCGACTTGCAACACAACGTGGAGAGAGCCTTCTTTGCGATGAGGTCGAACGACGACCGCACGCTGAGTCGATTACCTACTTTGAGTCTGCCAATATAATGAACGTTATTCTGATGCGGTCTTTGTCCGGTCACGTGAACAATAGCCATTCAGGACATGGCGTCGAACCTCGAACGTAAATGGCGGATGCTGGTCGAAAGCTCTAAGCGAGCGGGCAGCGAAAATGTAGAGGGTGGGTCATGCCGGTCCGCTGCAGCGTATGCCTACTCAAATGCGCTTTCAGACGCGAAAGGAAAGAAGCGCAAGGCGGAAGGTCCGGCCACGAAGGTGGCGCCTCCAGCAAAGAAAGTCGCTGTGGCGGCCACGGCGGCGCCATCAAGCAAAACTACAGTCGTTAAGAAGGAGGCCAAGGGCGTGGTGAAGGAAGTCAAGGATGCAAAATCCGACCAGTCTTTCTTCTCCGCACCTAAACAGAAGCCAAAGCTCCCGAGCTTTAAGAAAGCACCGCCGGCGCCTGCGGTGAAGAAAGAGCCGGACCAGAATGTTGCGCAGCCGTCTTCGATCAATCCGTTTGAGGAGGCGTTGAAGTTGATGAAGTCGCGCAAGGACTCACCTGCGACTGCGACACCGCCGCCAGCACCACCGCAGAGTGCGCCACCAGTTCCTACGGTGACAATCTCAGCGAAAACTGGCAAGCTAAAGAAGACAGTCACTTGGGCGCCTGAGGGCAAGCTTGAGATGATCAAGCTCATCGAAAGGGCAGTTTATGACGATGACCCGTCACATGTCAGCTCCTTTCTAGTTTCCGCGTATGTACAGTATATTAAGATTTGTATTATGTCGTCACACAGGGAGCACACGGTACACACAACATCCGCGACCTTGATCGAGACGAGGGTGCCGCCTTGCACGCGCATTTGTTCGAAGAGCTTGTCGAGTGGTCAGAGCCACACCGTAAGCGTGCCACCTATGTCTACAGTTTAAAATACACCAATGACTAATCTGTCTTGCTTCTAGCAATCCAAATGCCGATAGACCTCGAGTACCGCCCGCGCGGGGAGGAGAGCCAGGAGAAGCAGACGCAGGAAGTCCGCGAGCAGAGCGCGCTCATTGCTGTTTACACCTCACCGGAGCAAATCCCCGATAGTCCTGCAGAGCCGACCTCGCAGATACCAGAAGAACAAGTAGACCTGGACATGCGCCTAATGCTAACCGGCCCGGAGGTGGATGCGATCTTTTGGAGTGGCGGTATGCCTGCCGCTGTCGAGCCACCAAAGGCCTCTGTCGCAGAGTTGGTTGGGCAGCTTGCGGCGGGTGGGGCAGGCGCGGATGTGACCATGGCAGATGCCTCCATGGCGCATGGGCCATCGTCTACGCCAGGTTTCGACGTAGCGCCCGTGCAGCAGGGCCTTGCAAACCTGAATGCGGAGCAAATACAGCAGCTCCTGCAGCAGGTATCGCAGGTGTCGCAAGCAGGCGGGTTTCCCTCGGTGCAACCACCCGCGCCGCCCCCGCCGCAGGCGCCTGCCGCTGAGCCATGGGCGGCGGGCGGCCAATACGGAGAGTACGACCGAGGCTTGCGTGATGACGCTGGGCACGACCGGCGGTGGTCAGAGGACGGCTGGGGAGATCGCGGGCGCGGGCGCTTTCGAGGACGGGGACGAGGACGAGGTGATGGATTTAGAAATAATAAACGAAAACCATGCAGTTTCTTTGCGGCAGGAAGGCGAGCACCGAATCATAGTGAAACCCAAAACAGGAAAGCTGATGCCAGACTTTGCTTCTTGATTGCAGATGCCGATATGGAGACCAGTGCGACTTTAGCCACGAAGCCATCTTCTCATAACATTATGCCACCACATGCACCCGCCTATGTCTCATGTCCATGTACAACTCACAACTTCGAATTGCTGTCGTTCTGTTATGCATTTTTTGTGACATACGTTAGGCGGACCAATCACATCACCTTTCTTGATCCTGTCAGCCACCTAATCTCCGCAGCCACTCCCAGGGTCCCGAAGTTCTCACACGTTCCGTGACTTCTTCGCGAGACTTCAAAGGCGCCATCCGCAGAGAGGTACTTTAAGCTCACTTTTTCAAGGCGAAGAACCAGCAAGCCTTCGCAGCATAGCGTGACGACAGAAAGCAATTTCAATTCCGAACGATAGATGACGACTATACAGTACAGAGATATCGTGATAAATAACACAATGATAAGACAACGTTCTTTCCGCCATCCTGCTCCGCGCCGGGTGCAGCCTGTCCGCGGAGGAAGTAAGATACAAGTTCTAATGCTGTGCGAGTAGAGTACCAAACACCGATGTGCAGATCCAAAAGCGAACGAAGAACAACGAGATGACAACAACACACTATCCCCCCTGCGTCCGCCCGCGCTTACGCGTTACCCGCTTCGCGGGCGGCTGCTCTGCGTTCGCCATCGTCGGCGACCCGCTGGTATCTGACCGCTGCGCCTTGCGCTTCAGCGTTGCGTGCGCCATCGAAGGTGTGGCCGAGCCGCTAGGGGTTGGGGCGGCCGCTGGGGTTGACGCAGACGCCGGGGTGGACGTTGACGCCTGGATGGGCTGAGTTTGCGGCTGCTTCTGCTTGCCTAAGCTGTCGGCAGGTTGAGGTGCGTTTTGTGGGGCTGGGGGCGGAGCCGCTTGGGGCTGCAATGCAGACGAGCTTGGGTTACTAGCATAGATGGACGCCGTAGCGTTGTCAGGACCGCCGGCCCCACCGCCACCCGCGCCAGATCCGCCAGACTGCTGCACTGTGTCCCGAAGCTTTTTCGCAAACTCCACGAGCGCTTCTGTGGGTGCACAGAACACAATCAATCAGTTGCAAGGACGTGATCTGCGGAACCCGTACCTTTCGGCCCTAGCTTCTGCTCTTCAGAGAAGAATATGAGCTCTCTCATCTGTGCCACGCTTTCTGCAAGCTGTCGATCATATTAGTTTCCCGCCTTCTGACTACGGCCGGAAAGAAAGTTCCCACCTCTAAACATCGCATCGTCGCTTGGGGGATCCCAAACGCATTCACAGGTTCTCCAGGGATGACTGCGCGGTCGATGTGCACACGGTTCTCGTCTTTTTCCATGTTATACGTCGGGCCGTTCATGATCGGCGAGCGCGGCGAGTCCACTGGCCCACGCCGTGGGCCCTGGATGGCGTCCAGCGAGATAAGCTTCTCGTGCGTACTCGCGTCAAATATAATCTCCTCAAACTTCAATCCTGGGAACGGCTGCGGCGCGTCGTCCTTTGGTGGCTGCACGGACAGCCGCGCGGTCAGCGTCCCGCGTAGCGTGACGGTGTACCCGCTCGTATACCGGAACGCCCACACCGCGCCCGCGCAGTCTATCGTCGCGCGCCCGGGGGTCGTCACCCGCTCACGCGCACCCTCAAGAGTAAACGACATTGACTTTACTCCCGATTGGGCGGTCACGAGAAAAAATCGCGGGAGGATTGGCACGCCGATCTCTGAAAACAGACGTTTGACATCAAGATCGGTGTCAGTGCAGATCGATGCACACGCACCAAAAGGCTTCGCTTCTGCACGCTGGTTGTCCTTCCATAGCGTGAGCCGCATCACCGCGTAATCCGTGAAGAAGCTGTCAACCAAGGTCTCCCAATGGGACAGCTGCAGCCTGTTCTGTATTGCCTACAACGGTCAAGTACATGTCAATCACAATTATAGCGCGCACAATGGGAAGGAAAACATACCTGCTGTGTCTCCTGTGCCAGGCACCCGCTAAACCGCAGCAAATGCATAACACACTGGCCAAAACCAATGAGATGAGAGAATCTGAACACCGCAGAAAGAGAGACAGAAAAGCACAAGTTAGTCTCAAATAATGAAGAAACCCTGACAATCCGCATCACGCACCCTGCGATCTGCCTCTGAAAATCCGTCTGTGGCACTGCCGCGCCGGGTACTCCGCGCAGTGGCTGTTGCAGTTGCTGTTGTTGCTGAGGCTGCTGCTGGGACTGCGGCGCGCCCTGCGCCCCCTCAGCCGCCGGTGCCGGACCTTGTTGCGGTCCCGGCGGTGCAGGCGCGACGCTCATCTGGCGGGGCGGGCCCTGCGGCGGCATCTGTGGTATCTGCGGTATGTGCGGGGCCTGCAGTGGGCGTGGTGCCATCGCGGGGTTCGCAGGTTGCTGCGGCGCGAGGTGCGGCGTGCGTCTGTGCGCGGGCTGCGGTGGCGATTGACGGGGCGCGCCAGGGGGCTGGGGGCGTGAGGGCGGGCGGGGGCCCATGCCGATAACGGCACCGGGGGGCTCGGGGTGCGGCGGCTGTTGTTGATGAGCTTGTGCCTGAGCTTGAGCTTGAGCCTGAGCCTGAGCCTGAGCCTGAGCCTGAGCCTGAGCATGTGCTTGCGCCTGCTGTGGTTGTGTTCCCGCGGGCTGGTGGAGCTGCTGCTGCTGTTGCTGCGGCGGGGCGTGCGACGGGGGACCTTGAGTATGAGGAGGTTGTGGCGCAGCGTGGGGCTGCTGCATGTGGAAGCCGGGCGATTGAGAGATACGTTGCTGCGAGGGCGGGCGGGGCGGAGCTACGCCAGACTGCGCAAAACGGGGGGAGGTGTACTGCTCGCTCGGGTGTGACATTTGCTCGAACACCTGTGCCGGCGTCGGGACGGGGCGCGCGCCAGGCCCGGATGCTGAGGGCCCTGGCCCCATGTTAGGTCCTGGGCCACCCATGGCGTGGTCGGGCGCAGGAGTGGGCGACGCGGAGAAAGAGAATGGTTGCATGCGGGTCGGACCGTGTGGCATGCCATGATTGAGCGGAGAGCCCTGGAAATTGTTGGCATACATACTGTTGTCAGGCGTGTTCCGCCTTGCAGCACGCGCTGCAGCTTGAGGCGGAAGCAAATTCTGCGAGGCTAGATTAGGCGTCGTATGCGTCTGCGCGGACGCGCCCAGGCGTGGTGATGGCGCGAGCTGTGATACTGGGTGGCTCGGGGGCTGCTGCGTGAGCTGTGTTGGGTGCTGCTGCGAATGTTGGTGCTGGTGTGTGAGCGGGAGCTGGCCCGGAAATCCTGGCTGATGCATGGATTGTTGCAGTGGATTTGGTTGCCTGAGATTTTGCATCAGGGCCTGCGCCTGCGCCTGCGCGGACGATGCGCGGGCATGCGGCGGCATTGGGATGCTCCCTGGTAGGTGTGGCTGGCGGTGCTGCATCGCGAAAAGCTCAGGCGACATCTGGCCAGGCATTTGCGACGGTTGGTGCGAGTGCTGCTGTTGGTGAGAATGCTGCTGCTGCTGCAGTGGTTGGTGGGGCTGCTGTTGCTGCAGGCGCATCTGTTGTTGCTGGTGCTGGTGCTGCTGTTGCTGTTGCTGATGCTGGAGCTGGAAGGCCTGCCGCAAATCATCAGGCATATTCGGACCCATGCCCGCGATGCCGCCCATGCCGCCCATGCCGCTCATGCCCGGCTGCATGCCACCCATATGCCCCGCGTTCTGACCAAGCGTCTGGGGCTGCGAGGGGACGCGTCGTATCGCCTGCTGCTGAGGGCCGCCCATCATGCCGACGCCGTTTGGGAAGTTCACGCCCTGGAGCTGGTTGTGGCCGAGTCCATTGACGTGCGGCGCCCCGCCTGGTGGTCGTGGTGCGGCTAATCCTGGGGCACCGTGTGTGGGCTGCATGAGCATCCCAGGACGCTGATGCTGGTTTACGCTGGGAGGGATGGCTTGTCGCGGGAAGACGACGGGGTTGGATGGTTGGCCGCCGCCGCCGCCGAGGATGCCCATGGCGGGGTTTGGATTAGGATTATTTGGAAGCAAGCCCATGTGGGATGGTTGACCCTGCAGCTGCTGACCGGGCGGTTGTTGAGGCTGCTGTTGCTGTGGGAGGAAGTGCTGGGAGCCCATCTGGAGCATGTTCTGAGGCATCTGAGGAATACCGGCCTGGCGCAACATATCTGGTTGAATGTTCATGGGGACGGGTATGTGCTAGAGGATCGTCGGAAGGCCCGACGTTGCACGGCATGCGCAAGGTTCGGAAGCGGATGATGGGGCGAGGCTGCGCGATGCCAACACCGATCAGGTTATTGTCGAGAGCTGTCGAGAGCCTCGAGAGCTTCGACGCCGGGGATGATGGCGGGAAGATGGGGGGAGAGGTAAAGAGGATCGTCGAGGACGCCAAAGACGTCGTGGACGCCGGTGGGCGGGTCACCTCGTTTGTCTTCGCACGCTTGCTCGACTCGTGGCGTCTGTGCAGGATGCAGTGCCCACAACAGTTTAACGTAAACGACGACAACCAACATATCCTCCATGTCGTGAATCCCTTATCGTTTGCTTATCGTGCTCGCGGAACTCATTCAACAGCGGACGAGTACGTGTCTGCCCGCGTACGGCCCATATCAAGGCGACAATGCCGCACACGGCGAACAGCAAGTGGCACAGTAATCTCCCCAAAACTCATAGAATCCTCGATAAGCTCTACTAGGCCTCGCGGCAGTCTATTGCCAAGCTCCGACCTCCGAGAGTAGGCCGGTCATACGCAAGTCATACGGCTTTCATACTGGACGGAGCTTAACACGAGTCGTCGATAGTATGTGCGGGCGCGACGCGCCTCCGCACAAATGTTTCAACCATCCACTCCGAGCTCACAGACTTACATGATGTTATGTATTGTCTGTCATCAGCCGCAGAGTCCCAACGGAAGATGGCAGCCAGACAGTAACAGCATTCAATCGCCCTTCGGGACCGTGAATGACTGCATTTGTATATACGATTATATAATGAAGGCAAATATTTGTTCGCAATGGCTGCCCCGCGTCCGTCCCCCGGCTCCGCCCCCCCGTACCATCTAATCACAACTGCTCCCAGCTATTCTAAATGACAGTGACGCAAGGTGTGTAATCAAAATACAGCTACTCAGTACTATGTATTCCGGTTGCTGTCGGATGTGAGATGTTATTATATCGCCGGTGACGTTCGGAACGGAAAATGTCAGAACGCGGCTAAATCTGCAATAATCGGATATTCAGAGACATCCGCTCAGAATGATTGACTGCAAAGAAATGAAGTTCCGGTGATTTACGAGTCGGCTGAAGCTGATACATATATGAAACGAACATGAGAAGACTACACCAATGTCCGACTACAACCAATTAGCGACGCTCTCTGGGGTGTGCTTAGTCAGCAGCCTTTTTTGGCCTCCCGTTGTGGCTGAGCCTCTTCAAATCCTCGACCTCCTCATTTCCATTCGTCAACATGGTTCGGCAGTTCAAGCATCACGAGCAGAAGCTCCTCAAGAAAGTTGACTTTCTCAACGTTCGTTCACTTTCCACTTATACTGGATTACTCAGTGCTAATATCACGCTCAGTGGAAGCAAGATGCAAACCTCCGCGAGATCAAGGTCATGCGGCGGTACCATATCCAGGACCGGGAGGACTATCACAAGTGCGTCCCCCAACTCCCTCCTACCTGTATCTGCTAACGCAATGACAACTGACTAGATACAACAAGCTTTGCGGCTCGCTCCGTGCCTACGCTCACCGCCTGACGCTCCTACCCGCGCAGGATTCGTTCCGTTCCCGGATGGAGGCGCAGCTCCTCGCGAAGCTGTACGACATGGGTGTGCTCAACGCCGCGGCGAAGCTCAGTGACGTTGAGAACAAGCTCACCGTTGCTGCGTTCGCCCGCCGCCGCCTCGCGGTTGTGTGCTGTGTTATGAAGATGGCGGAGACCGTCAGTGCGGTGCGTCGGGCTTTGTTCCTTGTGTGCAGGTTGGGAGAAGGCTGATGAAGGTGCGTGTGTGCGAAGGCGGTGAAGTTTATCGAGCAGGGACATGTACGTGTGGGGCCGGATACGATCACAGATCCTGCATTCCTTGTCACTCGGTGAGTGCTGCCGTCAGATTTCTCTTCAATACAGATGTACTGACGGCTGCCTCAGGCATATGGAGGACTTCGTGACATGGGTAGATACGTCAAAACTCAAGCGTACAATCATGCGGTACAACGACGAGGTGCGTACCAACTGGCTTATTCGCACACCTGAAATTCATATATAATTGTAACTCGCACAGCTCGACGACTTCGACTTGCTATGACCTTGACGATTTTGGGCTACATATTTATTGCGAAGCTCATCTCGAGCTCACACCTATTCACCGACCACACTATACCTCCCACCATCCAGGCCTTGATATTACTGTTCGCCCACACCCGAGCACCCGCAGTGCTCGGGCTACAGACCTCCCCCAAATTACTATCTCACAACTACATCACACTCACCCATCGAGATTCCTCCAGATCCGCTCTATTCCATCGATGGCGAGACAGGCGACACAGGATGTAAGACAGGCGTGGCTACCTAATACGGCGTAGTAATACGTACATGTGTGGCGAGGTATGTATGGTATGCAAAAGTAGGGATATCAGATCTACGAGTGTATCCATGTATGTGTAGTGCAAGCAGTGCGCGGACCCGGGTATGGTACGATATAACATTAGATGAAACCGGACTCGTGAACAGAAAAGAAGAGGAGGGAAACGCAAAGGTGGGTTCCGTGAGCGACAGTGAGAATACAGTGAGCAAAGCATAACGAGTGGACAGCAGCGTATGAAGATAAGCGGAAATTGAAGTAGGGTCAAGAAGGAAGGCGGGTAGGATCCAGACGAGAAGTCCATGCTTGCAGCTCTTTCAGGCTTGGAGCCGCAAGAGCGTAGGAGTTTGATGCCGTGAACAGGGTGAAGGTGAATTTCCTCTGCACGAAAATGCGTTAAGATCAACGCGACCAAGCCAGAGAATGATGACGAACCCCAAGGAGTGCTTCCATCTCGGGATTACGCTCAATGTTTACTCCGTTAAGGTTCACGACGCCGACCTCGTCGACCTCATTAGAATGGGCGTAGATG
Organism: Gelatoporia subvermispora B; assembly: GCA_000320605.2. Lineage (NCBI taxonomy): Eukaryota > Fungi > Basidiomycota > Agaricomycetes > Polyporales > Gelatoporiaceae > Gelatoporia > Gelatoporia subvermispora. The sequence goes on from KB445792.1 coordinate 2,671,332, forward strand.
TGTAGGTATGGCCTTAAAGCCGGTCGTTAGTCGAGTGCACAAGAGACAACAAAGGGTGCATACCTGCGGAGGACGAACCAGCGCCGCTCCCACGTATTGGTGTTCGCATCCACCATCAACAGCATGTGGCCCTTCTTGGTGGGCCCATCGCTGCGTCGAGGACAAATGTTAACACGCATATAGTGAACACAACTGCAGGACGTACTTTCGAGGAACAACCTTCGTGGAAGACATCAGCTTGATAGAGTCGGCAGATTGTATCGACGCCTTGCCCGATTTGACGCTCGCTTCCTCGGACTCGACAGGCTCCTGGCTGAGGACAATCTAGCGAAGCACCTCTGTCAGCACAGAACCTCGTGCGATTTATTATTTGCACACCTCTCCACGATGTCCGAAGCGTTTCTGCCACAGCGCCAGGGCCTTGCGCAGCGCATCCTCCGACGCCCACACGACCGCATCCGCCTGCGTCGGCTTCACGGGAGACGCGGTCAGAATGACGCGGATGGCTTGCACGTCCGCCGCGCGGCGCTCCATCGTGATCAGTTTCGTGTAGTCCTCCACGACAGACACCCCGCGCGGCTTCCACGTCCCGAGAAGCTCCTCCCCGCGCACGTACTTCTCCGCCGTGTCGAGGCGCCACAGGTCCTTCGGCGAGCGAGTGAGCGGCGGAGACAGCCGCACCGCGAACACCGTGCTAATCTTGGGGAGCACCTTCTGCGCGCCGAGAAGGGACATGAACCGTGACGGCGGCCGCGCGTCGCGTCCCTGGATTGCGAGCGCGATGTCCGTGCTGAATTGCACCGGCTCCGCGCACGTCTCGACCGCGATCGCCCAGGTCGCCTGAAGGAGCACGCGCTGCCCGGACGGCGTGACCGTATTCAGGAGCTGCGAGTTGTGCACGCTCGAGTCCCAGAGGGCCTCCGCAGACAGGCTCCCCGTTCCGTCGGGCTTGAACTCAACATCCTGGTCCTGGAGCAGAGGTAGCGTGACGAGTGCCTTTGAGGTCGACTCATGCAGGAGACCTTTGGCATCCAATAATCGTATGTTACCGAGTCGGACTCGCGTTACTTCTGACCACGGGAGCTGTTTGCCCGAGTTGCAGGTCAAGGTCAGGATGATTCGACGCTGCAGGCCCTGGTGGAGCATGAAAGCCCCGGGATCGAGGTTACTATGCGAGACCACAGGAACGGGCTTGTATGAGCCGTCCGGTGCCAATTCGCAGACTTGCAACCAAGCTACGACGTCGTGAGACTGTTCCGTAACGAAGTCCGTCTCTGATCGACGCATTGGTGGTAGCGCCACTGGCTTGTCCTCTGGTGTGCCGCTCGCCGGGGTAGGGTTAGAGAGTATCCGCTGCTCTCGAAGCTCGTCCCAGCGCTCCATGCGTTCTAGATATGTCGGTTTCAGGCGTGCAAAGAATTCTATTGGCACATATCCTTGCCGCAAATATGTAAGAATCCTTGTAGATGCGACGATGGAGAAGCTCCGCCGGAATTTCAGGTCTGACAGGGAAGCGGAATCAAGGTCGGCCGCCACCGATGGATATACTTCCTCCGCTGTGATCGCGGCGCCCATAAAAGACGAGAGTCGAACTTGGAGATGGACAGAGGAGAAGTCATGGTGCGAAAGCCCCTTAACGCTGTCGACACTCAGCAGGAAGCTGATCTTGCTTCCTGGAGGGACAGTACCAGGGACCGGTGAGGAGGAACGGGTAGATGTCGATGAACTGTTCGCGTGTTTGGGATTCAAGACGACGTTTGCGATCCTGACTTCGACGCGACACGAGCCGATGGCCTCTGCGGTATATCGACAGAAGATCGGCACAAGGGAGGAAGAAGATAATCGTCGGGATAGAGGAGCTAGAGACAGGAGGGCATTGCCGATAAAAGAGTATTCTGGAGGAGGCGAGTCATAGAACGGTTCTTCTGACGAGAAGTGCTGGGAGTAAGAGGGTCGGTCAATGAAGGTGGTGAGATTACGCATGCGCTGAAGCTGTTGCTGGAGGCGGTCCAATGACCACACATATATAGCATTGTGACGTTTGTCTAGAATCTTAACGGCTACCGAAGGCTGAGTAGCAGATGCAAGTACGGGGTCTGCGACATCGCCAAATTGGTCCAAACCGGCGATAGTGTCTATCGCAGATGCAGGGGAAGATAACGAGCCACCGGACGCTACCGTGAAGTTGTACAAGACATCTTTCCGAAGTTCCTTGCTGTCCGAAGGTTAAGACATGCGAGATCATATCAAGAAGTCACATACCTAATGATATTGGCTTCTTTGACCATGACGGCATTAGACAAAACTGACTCCGCCATAGAAAACGACCGATGGGCTCTCCATTTATCAAGCACCTTCCGAATGAGCTTGAGCTGTCTCCCGGTGTAGATGACGGGCTCGAAGGCCTCTACATCGACGTCAGTCTCACCTCGCGCCCGGGCATCAAGTAGGCGCTTCATATGTGTCCGCACGAGCTTCAGTTGGTGCTCCATCTGTTCCTTTTCTGCCTTGAGGTCCTCCGCCTCTGTCGACTCTGCGATGGCTTGCAACCTGGATTCGAATTCCATACGTTGGGACTCCAATTGGTGTTGCGCATCCTTCAACTGTCCATCCAGTTCTGGACTATCATGACTTGTCATCGCATCGACACTCGTGTCGTCTGTGAGGGCATCACTAGAGAACGGCCGTCCCGACTCGCTCCATACATCGTCTGCTTGGCTTAGACTACTTTCCGGGCGTGGCTTCGCATTGTGATCTCGCATTGTCTTCACCTTCGTGATCTTCTCGTATAACTTATTGAGATCCTCGTCTGGTAGGTTGTCCAGTGTCGGATCTAATCCTAGCCGCGCAAGGGCCGCTTCACGCTTCGCAAAGGTCCAATCCACATCAGCCGGGGCTCCACTGGATGAAGCGGTAGGCGAGTCAGGCCGAGGGGAGGCACCCTCCACGCCCTGAGGCAGGTCACCAGCGGATACAGTCATATGTAGACTTGACCTGGCCATTGCGCGATCTCGTTGCTTACGAACTTCTTCTGGGTTGTTGAAACGGAACACGTGATGCTCCCCTACATGACAATGTCAGAGATATCTAACAGCATACATCCAGGACGTAAACAAACCCAGGATAATCCGGAACCCTGAGCGCAGCTTGTACGACTATACGACATTAGGCGAGGAAGCATAGGAGTGAAAGGGTCAACACACCTGTCCGGCAGTAATCTGCCGACCATTGAGGAACTGGAGGAAGGGTCAGGCCAAGTACCATAGCAACATAGCAACGAGTTCACCCACCGTCACGGCATCCGGCATTGCATAAAGCATGACTTTCCCATCGTTGTTCTCGAAGTAACAATGCTCTTCGCCGATACTCTCCCCACTAAGGCGAATTGCTGCAGGCTTCTCGCTGTCTAGGCGGCCAACCTAGAGTACTACGTCAGAGGAAACGACCTATTGGGCACGTGCATGACGCACCATTGTCTTGCCAAGTTTGAGTTGGTAGATCAGACATTCACTCATTAGAGGGTCTAGAGCAAGACCAGTCAGGATGCCGTTCAGAGGACTGCCCCCTACAACATACCTTCGTTCTAGTATGCATATATTGGCATCTAAGAAATCGGTTTCGCAAGTGAATGTGAGACGTACCAAATTAACCAAATGCGGCATCTTTATCGCAGTGTAAGCCACAGATCTGCATCACATATACCGTATCTTACCTTCTTAGGAGTATGCACTCCAACATTATTCTTGTCGATCGAGATACCGAGTTCCTCAAGGGCCTTCTCACGTTCCTTCTGCACTTCTTGCGTTCGCTGCATCTTCTGTTCCCACGTCTCGTTCAGACCCTGCATGAGCTTCTCGCTTGTTTCGAGTTGCTCCTGCAGCTCGGCTTTTGTAACGGTCTTGATTGTACCGTCCTTCGCCTGGTATGTAACCTTCTGCTGCTCAGCGGGTATTTTGGGATCGAAGACGGCTTCGTTCGAACCACCGGACACACGAGCTAGATCTAGGATTGAGAATAACACCCCAATATCGAGACTTCCGCGACGCACCCCGAAGCATTTCCAGCTCTTCCTTGAGCTCGCGCACAAGCCTCGCGTTCGGATCCTCGTTGACCACAGCCTTGTTCTTGATCTTCTTGGCCTGATCCGCGTAACGCAGCGTACTCAGTGTTTCCTCGTACTGCACATCTGCAGGCGAAATTGCGGCAATCATCGCAGTCTTCGAGTTACCTCCAAGGCTGTCTTTCAACAACCAAGTGAGGACCTGATGGGGTGTTGGTCATATAACACGAGTAGAGATACGATAAACATACCGAATCTCGATACGGCACGAAGTCGTCCGCTTTGCCCTTCTTCCCCTTCTTCCCCTCGTTCTGACTCGCCGCCGCCAACGCCGCGATGACCTTTCCAAGCGTAGTGAGCGACTTGTTGATGTTGGCACCTTCCTTCAGACGCTGTCCTGTCGCTCCTGTCGAATTTGCTCGTTCTGAACCTGCGAGGTCGACCAAGCTGATGCGCGAGACTTTCTCGGTATCCAGATTGGTATCTACGTCATGACGCTTCATGGTCAACAGAAGTGTGAAGACAGCATGCGAACGCGACGAACTACAGGAATATCAGTACCAGTCAGGCAATGGTAGTTGTCATAGGACGCACGTTTCGTTCATGTTTGTAGCAGCGACGGTTCTCGCCTTGTTACCCTCGTCCATCAGCGTCATCATCTCATCGTAGCTATTCACCATCAGCTTCGACAAATCCTCCACGTATGGGCCAAGACTTGGGTGTTCACGGACACGCAAGTTCCCCGTGTTCTTGGGGTTGAGTAGGTCGCGTACCTTCTCATTGTAGATCTGTACCGTATCGTAAGTATCGCCTCGCACATTTCAACAGCGCGTCAAAACAGACCTCTATGTAGGAAACTTCAACTGTGAAACTAACGTTGGGGTCTTCACGCTTCTTCTGATCCACCCGGTCGAACAACTCCGAGCAAGTGAGTGGGATAATACCCTTATCCGCACCATCTGCATGCAACCTCGCATTAAGCACCAAATCTTGCGGAAATCACGCGACTCTACTCACATCCCATCATACTATATGCTGTCGTCAGCGAGACGATGGAGAGGTAGTCACAACAGCACGTACCTATACGACTTTCCAGAGCCTGATCCAATACGCGTCAAGCATTCGTCTCATCAGCACCGGTATGAGCAACGCACCTGTCTGTCCATCTAGGGGTGCCCCCCATCAATACCTGAGCTTAATATGAGGGATATGGGACTCACAAGCCAAAATACACGCGTTAAACCCCGCAAATCCATGATCCAGCAATTCCTTCCCGAGGTCATCATACAATGTTTGTTGAGAGCAATATTGAGGCTCGTCTCTAGGGCCAGCGGACCAATAACTCTTGTCGAAGGTGAAGTTCATCGTCTTGCGCTCCGTCGCACGTCCGGAGGCTGCCTGAGCACCCTGGGATCCAGCTTCCGGTGGGTCCAGGATCGTCTGGTTCCCTTGCATGCGCACTAGGCATTTTGCACCACGAGCGATTTCTGAATGAGAGAAACGCGGCGGAGGTGTGTGAGTGCAGTGCGTGTCGCGAGTTGGGGAAGGAACGCACCGCGCGAATTGAGGGGCCGGCACCGCACGACGACCTTGATGTTTCCATCGCCATGGTCAGCCATCAATGCGGATACGCTTTCTAGGCCTCAAAGCTGCGAAAAGACGGCGTGAAGACAGGGTGTGCTGCGAGGTTGGTCGGAAGTTTGGGCAAGCTACCCACAGGCGCTTGTGTACCGCGCCTCTCCATGCGTTGCGTTGCCGAAATCAGCAGGAAGCGTCCTCCTCTGTGGCTGAGCTCCTAGACTCAGTTTGTGGCTGCGCACTGGCCTCTCGTCTTGCTCAGATTATGAGCGACTATCTCCGCTCGTGAAGGCTTTTTGATTTGGAAAAATGTTCTGGTGTTTCTTCATGGCCAGTCTCGGGCGAATGCCACCGGACGCATCTTCAGGCTGCCGATCGCAGTGGCTGCTCGTGCTCACGGAACTTTACTTGAGAAGTCATAGCGAGCTGAAGGTTCTTGCTTACGCCAAAACTAACTATGTATTTCAAGGCATGTGCTATGAATTGCTACGGTCTGTTCATTCGTTGCAGTAATGGTACCGGACCCCTGAATGGCGGTACCTCGTTCATTGATTTCCTTAGGTTGTTGAAACCCCAGTCCTAGGGTGTGCGCTGGAACTGTGACTAGGGAATACATGTGCTTTATCAGTCATTTGATCTACGTGTTTGAAGTGTCTCCTCCTGCATCATCGCGGCGAAGAGCCACTTGAACGCACGCGCGCCGATGCGCTACCCATCCATCTGGTGTCGATAGGCAGGAGCGCCGACTGTATCTGATGCGATTATAAGGGACATAGACGAATCGTAATGATCTGCTCTTACAAGTGAGAAACACGTTCCGGGGCAGCTTGCACCTCAGATATCTATTAGAGATGGCAGCTTCAAGCGTGGGCTCCTCCTCATCTCGGGTCCGAAAATGAAGCCTAAGTCTGATATGAACCGCGACAGACGGCCTGAATGACTCGTCTTCCAGCATACTGACGAAGTCACCAAACATTCGAACGACGGCGGAGTTGTCGTGGCCGACCAGATGAGAGATGATACCTAGTTCATAGTGGATGGCTTCGAGTGACGGTTGGGACAAAGAACATGCAATCGGCCGAAGCAAGGGGAATATTGCTATCGGTGCAGTGAAACGGAGCGTCTGGAGGGAGGAACAGGATCGCAAAGCTTTGATACAGTCAGCATATTCTATGGAAAGTGGTCAGTACGCATGCGAGAATATGGTCGAGCTGTGCAGACCTTCTGGAACCCTGGCAACGATTGGCACCGTAATGTTGATACTTTTCAAAGACAAAAATTGAGATAGGAGAAGCTCAGGAAGGTCCGCCCAGTCTTCAACGGAAACGGTCGTAATATTGAATTCCTGGATGTTGATGGACTCACGGCGCAAGCAACGAGCATACGTTGGACACAGCTCGGGGACCCACAGACGTAGGAGAGGTAAGTTGGACATTGCATCCGCCATGGCGTTGATATCTTCATCTGTGATTTGTGCGGGAGGAATGAAGCAGCGAATCAACAGGTCCTGCGCGTTGCGGAAAGATAATATAAATCTCGCGATTCCGGAGAATCCAGAGGGATCATTGTCCGTGAGGCAGACGATCACGAGGCCAGTGACTGGACCGAGAGCGGCGAGGACGGAGGCGTGCTGAGGGCCGACAGGAATTTGCAGAAGGCAGCGGAGGTGGATAACGGCATCGAGGAATGGTGCAAAGGCGCAGAGACGGGTGAAATCGGACTCTGAAGATAGCCAAACCTTCAGACGTCGAACATATCCGCCAACTCTAGGAGATTCAAAGATGACTCGCTCCCACAGCTCCCATTCCTCTGCGCGGAGTTCTACCTCGTTGAAGAGGTGGTATCGAGTAGTCGGTGCCCATGCGCGACAGACCAGGCCGCAGTCCTGAAGGGCGTCCGGATCATCGTGGAGAAAGTCGATAATTCTATCTATCGTCTCAGGAGGAAGTCGAGGCATCGTGATCTTGAAGTGTGATTTCTACGCGTATCTGCTAAATATCGATCTGAGTAACTGTTTTTATATGGGATTCGCAGTGTCCGGTAGATTGAATGCATAACTTATGTGGCATCGTCACGAACCTTTTGATGACCTTGGACCTTATTTGCAAATTGTTGTGGCGCCTGGAAGGTATGACGCATCCGTTCACACCGATCGCTGGCAGCTGCTGATGTGACGCCGTGGGCCACCACCGTCCAGCACTGCTTTGCGGCAAGTTGTCGCAAGTCTAGTGCCAATTTTGTGGCCTTAAGGGTGTCTATATCAAGAAAACAAGTTGAAAGGGAAAAAGCGAGCCGTGTCAGGGCTCTTCGAACACGGTGAATCGACCGAGATGCGCAGGATTTCCAGCCGATGAAAGCCACCAGCTATATTGGCAGCGGCCCGGACTGGCCGTTTGCGTCGTGGCGCAGCCTTGGCGGCGTAAGTACTCCTCCCCAAAAGGAAAGCCTGCTTCCCCATATGGGACGTCCTCTTCGTCGACGTGCGGATTGATTCGCCCATATGACGGGATATTTTGCACAGCAGTCCCGACGTGAGCCACAGAGAGAGGTATACTGTCTGATCTCACTTGCGTTTGCCATGTCAAGTAACCAAGAAATTCGAGTTGAATTCACCGAGGATGAAGAGGAATATTGTGCTGTTCATTGTGACCATTTGACTCTGCAGACACGTAAGAGATCGACAGGATGAGCGCGGTCCTTAGGTGTTCTGGGATCTTTATGAGAGTGAGACCATATCATGGCTATCACCTCAACACAGTGATCCTTGCGTGATGCCTTCATAGTCGGTGTAATTAGTGTTTGACTCCGGTCCACCGAAGATTTCGCGCTCTGTGTGTCTTATTAATGCCACGCCAAAGTCCCATGCTTCACGTATGCATTCACGGCTATTTTATATTTGCAACAACAGAAGCTCTCTCGATTGTACATGTGCTTCTGTGCTTGCGCCGCCGTGTTTGTAGCGACGGCCATCAGACGTGTTACAAACTACCATCGAAGCTCCCAGCACTCTGACAGAACCTAATGTAAGCTCCGGGACTGACCGTATATAAGACCAGTGCTCTCACCAAAGGCCAAAAAGCATACCAGCATAACACTTGCACACTCTCGCTGTAACAGAACACGATGCTCCCTTTCATTGCCCCAATCATCGCCGCGGCCGGTCCCGCTGTCGCAGGCGTAGGTGCTACCATACAAGGTGCTGGCGCCGCCGTAGCTGCCATGGCCGGTCCCGCCATTGCAGGCGCGGGTGCCGCCGTACAAGGTGTGGGCGCTGCTGCTGCTGCTACCGCCGTCGCCCCAGTGGTGGCAGTAGCCGCACCCGTCGTTATCGCTGGCGCCATTGGCGCCGTCGCGGCGCCCGCCATCCTCGGCGCTGTGGGCTTTGCTGCCACAGGACCTGTCGCCGGTACGTGGCCTCCGAGCTCGGATTGCAATGTATAAACGCTCACGATCCTCCCGCGTTGTGACCTACAGGCACCGCTGCCGCAGCGTAGCAAGCGAGTATCGGCAACATCGCTGCGGGGTCGCTCTTCGCGGGTGTTCAAAGCATGGCGATGACGGGCGGGGCAGCAACGGTGGGGGGCGGGATCGCTGCGGCGGGTGTAGTTGTGGCGAAAGCCAGCGGTTTATGAGGGTTCAAAGATCTCCATGCGATATCAAACATCGCCGAGCAATTCTCACTGGCAGTGCCTGCATCCACTCGAATCACCCTGGTGGCTGGTACGCGCTGAGCCAGTTCACCAATCAGATCATACTCTAGCACATATAATAATTTGTGTGGTTTTGTGTAGGTTAGCGAACGTACTTGAGTCAGGTTGAGTGGACAACGCAGCATATGTGTATGAAAGCAAATGTGAATGCATTTTGAACGAGGGAACGAAGAGAGGGGTGGTACCTACGACGGGGGTAGGTGAGGAAAAAGGAGACATGTTCAAAATGCCTGAGTCCTGCGGGACGAGCAATCCGTGACATGCATAGATCGACTTGCACCTATTCAGAAGTTCTTGAGTTCGAATAGATAGACTCACTTAGGATCTATACGACTTTGGAATTCACTGATGGAAGAACCAGTATGTTTCCCATGCGCCAGAACTGGGCACTGCGCTGGCCCCCATGCCCCGTCAACATATAGATACTCGCGCTGGGCCATCATCATCATGCTCTGCGCAGCGCTCGGGGCAGCCATCGCCTGCCCACTCGTGAACCTGTTCGTGTTCGGAGACATTGGGCCCATCGCAGGTACGCATTAGAATCCTCAGATCTCACCCTTTATATATTGGCACGCTGCGTGCTCCGCAGGCTCCTTTGCTACCGCGTGGCAGGCCGCCATCGGGAACCTCGCCGCAGGGTCGCTCTTTGCGTTCCTCCAGAACCTTGCGATGACGGGCGCGATGGCGGGTATCGGCACTGCCCTTGGGGCGGGCGGCGCAGCGTTTGCGTTTGCGCCGAGCACTATGTGGGAGGCCGTACGTGGTGCAATGGGGAAGGTCAGAGACTGCGTTGTGAGCGGTGCGCGTAAGGCATGAACGTAAGTTACCAGTTGGTTCTAGTGTGCACTGTGCTGGTCGAAAGTGTCGAATTTCAAGGGTAGAAAGAGTATTCTGTCTTGAAAGTGCATGATACGGGCAGTCCGAGTCGTTTATGATTTTCGAAGCCTGTCGCCTAGTCAGAGCGAATGAAACGAAGATGGTTTTGGATTTATATGCATAGCAAGAACAGCAACATAAAACGTAGAGGTAGACCCTCAGACAGCCCTCAGAGTACTGACGGAAAAGCAGCAGAGTAGGCCCTTGAGCATCGCTCGTAGGTTTGGTACGCGTCGTTTTCGCGATCACGTGATGATGACAAAATCTCGTTTCGATCTACAGTCGATCGGTATCTGCGAGTCAGCCCGCAGAGTGTAGACACTCCCTACCAAGATATGCTTTCGAAAGCATCAATTACAGTTTGATTTTCTATGTTTGAGACTGCAAAGACTCGAAGACACCTCATGCTATCGTAGGAAGATGCTGTGCATGACGTCACAGGCCCGAACTGGTGCTGGTCCGTCGCCAATTTGAACTCGTTCCACAGATTGGCTATCTCAGTCGACGGGTCGCACCAACATATAAGCAGTACCCTCGGTATGACAAGAAATGTACGATATTCATTTCTTGACTTGAACCAGTTGTTTCTATCACCGTCGACCTCGTTGCAGCCCTACATGCCTTGTTTCATTCCCGAGGCTAGGATATCAAGAACACGCCAGTCTTCACACATTGCGCCCTTGGGTGCACCCAGACCATGCGACTCGGTACAATCTTAATCTTCCTCGCATTCTTCCCCCGCCGCGCCATCGCCAAAGACGGCGAATCCGCGACCCAACCTTTCGCACGAACAGTCTCCAGCAGCGCGAAGGCGGGACTCGCATGGCCGAACGGCCCATACGCAAACATGCGACAATTCGAAATCACGGGGAAAGTGCAATGGTACGCCCCACTTCCCTCACAGTCATATCTTGGTACTAAAGCTCGGAGCACAGGTACTACACCTGGAGCCCAAATTCGATCTCATCCGACCTCGAGTTCGTGCCTATGCTCTGGGGAAACACTCAGGTCTCAGACTGGCAGAACACAATCAATAGCACCATTAGCTCGCAGCATGTCACGCACGCGCTCGGATTCAACGAACCCGAGCAGAGCGAGCAATCGAACCTCAGCCCGGACGACGGCGCGTCGCTGTGGAAGCAGTACATCGAGCCGCTCAAGGCTCAGAACATCACGCTGTGCTCGCCTGCGCCGAGCTCGGCACCCGCGGGGAAGCAATGGCTCCTGGATTGGATGGACGCGTGCGGAAGCGGGTGTACCGTGGACGTGATCGCGCTGCATTGGTACGATATCAACTCGACGGCGTTCATGGAATACCTGGAGGCCTTCCACGAGACGTTTCAGAGGGATATCTGGGTCACTGAGTGGGCGTGCCAGGTGCGCATTGAGCCTAGTTCGTGCAAGACTCGAGTCGTCTAAAGGTGTGCGGATGCAGAACTTCAACCAGGCGGCCGAGCAGTGCTCCGCGCAGGACATCGTCAATTTCATGAACGCCACGCAAGAATTCATGGACCAGACGCCCTGGGTCGAGCGGTATGCCTGGTTCGGTGCGATGGAGAACCTGCAAGGGGTCAACCAAGCGAGTGCTCTTATGAACGACTCACTTGCCAACAGCGCACTGACCGATAGCAGGAAGATGCGCTGATGGATTCCTCCGGCACGATCAATACTCTAGGTGAACAGTACATCGGCGCAGTCGCGCCCAATATCAGCGCGAACTACACGCCTGGAGTTGTACACGGCGGAAAGGGCGTGCCGTTCCAGCAGGGCTCGGGTGCGATGTCTCTGCGCGCGAACAGTTGGATGGTGTTGCTGGCGATAGTCCTCGGCATCTTGCTACCTTGAGAGAACATGCCGAATCTGGGATACCAGGATAGTTGCAATACCCCGTATAGAGCCGTGAATACCATGTAATGCATTGTTTAGCCATTAAAAGGTGTTTCATACAATAGAAAGGGAACGAGCTCCAGTGCTGGTAAGTCACCATGGGTAGCATGCGAATCGCGAAACAAAAAGTTACCTGCTCACGTTCGGCCCTGGCAGCTACAAAGAACGAGAAAGCCAGTAAAAAGCACAAAAATAAAAGTGAAGGCAAACTCAGGTCAAACTGAGAGCTGAAAAATTCGTAATGCGGCATTGAAGTGGAGGCAGAACACGGAACCCCCTAGTAAAAGGCGAGGGGGTTGTCTGATTGCACTACCTCCTGCCGCAATAGTACTCGCGCACGCAGTGTGCGCCAGAGCGCAGTTTTGTATTTTGTTCGACTCGCGGGTCTTTCTCCACGTGATGCGGCGCTCCAACTTGCTATCGTCTTGCCGCGACCTGCACCGTACCTCCAGGCCGGGACATTCATTGCGACGTTCTCGATGTGTCAAGAGAGCTCAGTGTGTGGATGAGTTCCCAGTCTCGGCTCGCCACTGCGCTTTCCGAGAGTCTGAAGCGCAGCGTGAGGACTTGTTCTTAGGTGCTGTACAGCACGTGACTGCAGGTGCGAGCGAATGATGGTCCTCTTCCTCCTCCTCTCGGCATTCACCAGGACATGTCTCTGGACGACAGACTGAAGGTCGTCGCATCGACTGCCATCCATGGCTTGTGTTCTACACATCAGATTTTGACGCCAATATCTTCTTTCGACCTCTTCACTCGTATCATTGTATCTGGCCCACCAGCCGGCCTCTTCCCGGATGGCGACACCCCAACATTCAAACTAACCGACCTCTCGCGCTTCGAATCCCTCCTAGAACATCTCTCCACCAGCTGGGACCATGGACGAATTGTTCTTCTGCGCGAGCGCGATGGCAGCCTCACGATCATGGACGTTCTTCTAGGCGACGAATACAAGGGCGAGGACGGGGGCACGGGCAGCGCGTACCCCCAAGTCCGCAAGCGCAAGCGCGTCATTGACGAGGACGCAGACTCTGCAGCCGGCAGCGATGAGGAGGAGCCTCACGAGCAATCGCCCGCCGTCCGGAAGCCTCCACCGTCCGCCCTCGCCAGCGCGAGCAAGGCGACGAAGGAGGCATATGCGCTCCTCCAGCGGAGCTCCGCCAAGGGCCGATTACTTGCAGAGCAGGTGCGTCGTCTATCACTCTCTAGCGTACTTACGTTTGACGGGACAACGCACGCAGTTCCGCTCGCTCAATGGAAGCTTTGAGCCTATCTGTGCCCACATCACGAAGGACGACTGTGCCAAGGCGCGAGCACTCGCCGCGGGCAGCAGCGACACGCCGGCGGGGATCTGCGACAGGGTGCACTTCCGCCCGCTCATCCGCCCGCACACGGACCCATCGCTCGGGCACTGCTCGTACCTCAACACGTGCTACTCCGAGCCGACATACGCGCAGTCACCATCAATCCCGCCACTCCCATCCCACCGCGCCGCGGGGTACGGTCAGCAGGGCGGCGGCACCGTCAGCCTGCCCAGCGGCCTCGGCGCGGGTGGCAGGGGCAAGGAGAAGGCGCCGTGTCGATATCTGCACTTCGAGGTGGATTGGGATGCGAGCGACGGGACGGGGAACGAGGAGCGAAGGGTGGAGGTGAAGAAGCGGCCGTATCGACTGGGAATTGGGCTGGGGCCCGCAGGGAAGGAAACGCCAATGGTGAGAGTAGACCTGCCAATGCCAGGAGTGGTGATATTGATAATGCCGGTGTTACCCTCTAGCTCCCACCACAGTGGATAAATTGCGACCTGCGGCGTTTCGACTATTCAGTGCTGGGCAAATTTCATGTCATTATGGCTGACCCGCCCTGGGACATTCACATGAGCGTAAGTCTCTCCTTCAGTCTATCCTTCCGATGAGCTCGGGACCCGCGGACTATCACCATGGCGTCTGCCCAGAGAGCCCGCGGTGTCTTGTCTGATGTCTGCTGCGCCCGCCACACACATCAGATCTGCTCATCGACTGCAAACGCGCTGTGTCTGACTGTTGTGCGTTTCAGCTGCCTTACGGGACGATGACAGACGACGAGATGCGCGCGATGCCGATCCCGGCTTTACAAGACGAGGGCCTGCTCTTTCTCTGGGTCACCGGGCGCGCGATGGAGGTCGGCCGCGAGTGCCTCCGCGTCTGGGGCTATACCCGCGTCGACGAGGTCGTCTGGGTTAAGACGAATCAGGTAAGTGATTCTTTTCTCCTTTCCCGCCGACGCCGTGCGCTTCCCTGTTTTATCTCCGCGACTAACCTGTCTTTCTTTGTCTTCCGTCGATAATCTCTTGTTCAGCTCCAGCGCGTCATACGGACAGGCCGCACGGGTCACTGGCTGAACCACACGAAGGAGCACATGCTGGTCGGCGTGAAGACCGTCACGGACGAACTGGGGAATCTCAAGTTCCCCGCGTGGGCGAACCGCGGGCTGGACACCGACGTGATCGTATCAGAGGTGCGCGAAACGAGCCGCAAGCCGGACGAGGTGTACGGTATGATTGAGCGCATGTGTCCCGGCGGGCGCAAGATTGAGATCTTCGGCCGGAAACACAATACGCGCCCTGGGTGAGTGCGCTTCAGAGAATGGCGAGAAAGTACGACTGAAGTGCTCGTCGGTGCAGGTGGCTGACACTCGGGAACCAGCTGGGCACTGATCAGATATACGAAGAGGATCTTGCAGCTAGGATCAAGGCTAGGTAATGGACTTGAAGATGTCTCTATGTATCTGGAGAGCTTACGCCTGTCATGGTTCATCAGGTACCCGGAACGGATCATTAATGTGCCTCCACCAAGCGGAGGGTATTAGGTCGTTATCGTTGCATACATTCCAAATTTCTCCTCCATTTGCTTTCGTGCTTTCCACGCAGACTGATATGTACTGTTATTGTACTCATATCGCATGACAGAATTACGTTCAACTTCGTTTCCGGACATTCCCACAGAGCACATACTGACAGACCGACTTCATTCAACTGTGTGAAGTACACCAATCCTATGCGCGGTGCAAGATGCCTGCTAACGCAAGGACACTCGTTGAGATGCGTGAAACCCGATTGTGGTGATACTTACCTCACTCCACGATGAAGCTGTCGATACTGCGTGCATCGCCTGCGGCAGCGCCACCGCCGCCGCCTCTTTCGCTAGTTGATCTGCCAAAGCGTTGTGCTTGCGTGGAATCCACCAAAAAATGATCTTGACATTATGCAATTGCTCCTGGACCCGCACCTCATCGTCGAGCTCGCGGAACAGGTCGAGGTTTTTAGGAGGACGGCCGCTCGACTCGACCCAACCGTTCGCCTCGATAATAGGAGAGTCAGAAAACGCAGCGTGGTCTGCGAGAGCGCTGCAAGTAGGTCTTACCTTCCATTGGAGCATTCACTCTGTCATGCCTCTCACAACATATTTCGAATCTCCCGCCAATACCCAGTAGCCATTGTATCGCGTCCCGCTATGCGGGTGTGGCAGGTCGCTCTCGCAGGGATAGGACGAGTTCGACATGCTGTAACCAGATCGCAGTCTGCTGAACTTCCGGAGCCCGTGCAATGCGGCGAGCAGCTCCGCACGCTGGCTTGTCCTGCTCCCGTGTGGATCGTGGAAGTCATCTACGGGAATAGACCATTTGTAGACCACTTGTGTGCCCACCGCGATCCCCATCCCTGCTCTGGCGTGTCTTGTGCCGTTGGAAAAGCACGCACCGTCGGTGAAAATTATGCGGCAGTGGTGGCATATTCTGTCTGGGTATGTATCATGGTGCGCGCAACATCGCCCGGAAAAGGTGAGGCAATGAGGGCAGGTGAGGATAAGGTCTTCCACAGTATATCCTTGTAGGCGATCACAAAACGATACGACGCGATTTGGGTGGAGGTCGACATCGGATTTGTCTCGGAGGACTGGAGCGATTGTATCATGTAAAGTGTTCATTGTTCGACCATGGCCTACCGCGAGCCGCGGTTGGTATACTTCTATCACTCGGGTAGGGTCAAGACAGGCGCTAATTTAGATTTGCGACCGTGTAGAGACCATTTCTCACTTCATACTGTCTCAGCAGCGATGTTCAAGCACGTACAGCTCAGATAAAATTTATATTCGCTCTATGGCATTTCCTTGCACAAGTATGCCCTGGATGGCCGCTCCGTCCTCTCAGTGGGCAACCCCCGAGTGGAGCCACACCGAGCGCCTTTTATCGGATTTGGCCGGAAGGGATTCGGGTGGGACAATATCAAGACACGATAGATTTTACCATACTTCTACCTTCAAGACTCGAATGCCTTTTGATTTGTCTCTCCTGGCCAAAAACTCTTGTGCGTGACATGGCAGAATCAGTGCTACTTATCTTTGACGACGTATCGCACTAGAATTTACATTACCAGACGGTCGGTATGACGTACCACTTCCGAATCGATTTTGCACTTCAAATCGCAGCTGGGTTGTGCTCCATTCCTCTGCTTGCTTTCCATGTCTCTGGACCCTGCGGAAGAGCATGCTCAGCAATGTACCATGTGACAATCGCGGGATCATTCGGGTGCTTACAGTTCGATTCTTGATCCTCTGGTTCTTGATCCTCCTCGCGAACCATTGCCCCGCCGTCGATCCCGTCTGATACCTTCCTTCTGGAGCTTTCGCAACAGCATCCGCAATGAGCGGGCTTTCAGTCAACGGTCGGAGTTCGACGGGATTTCCCGGGCGAGTGAAGAACACCAGAGACCAGCGCTCGTGTTGGCCTTGCTCTTTGGGAGGAGGTCTGTAGCGGCGATTAAAAATGCTCAAACTGCGAGAAACTCAGACCCACATCACGCGGTGCAGGTTGGATCTCAAGATGCCCCCGCTAAGGATGGTCAGCGCGTCGCCTATGTTGCAGATCGCATGCCCGGGGATCGGCTGTCGTCCCTAGTTAATACCAAGCCCGAAGCGATGGGCATTAGACAGGATCTGCTTACCTTGACATACTGCCACGTCTCTACCCCGGGCACGAGCACCTGAAGACCGCCGAGGCGGTTGTGCAAGAACGACTTCAAGCAGGATCGTCAGGTAAGCGCGGGACGTCGCATAAAGTCCACTTGCCAAGGATCCGAAGTCCGTGTGCGCCCCGATGGCGACTTTCTCCTCCGAGATGGCCCCCTGGTGTGGCGGGCTCTTGATCACACGCGCTTCGCTCCCGCTGGGCTCGTCGATCGTGTGGCGCTGCGTGAGTGCCCCGTCGGGAAGGCCGAGCTTGTCCTCCAGCACGCGGACCAGAGTGGTATTGACATCTACCGACTTTTGTACGAACGGCTTGACCACAGTGTCCATCTTGGCGTTGACCGTGGAAGGATACACTCGGTGTACCTTGCGCGGCCAAGCCAGTGCGTCGTCCTTGGACACGTTGATGAATTCGACCGTGTCAAGGTTCCCATACTCGTCGGTAGCTGATGCGCCTCGGGCTTTGTAACTGTACTCGACGTCTCAGAGAGATTGCAATGCCGCCACCGCTAACATGTGTCTCACCCAAAGGAAATTCCATCGTCTCCTTGCTCGAACTTCATCTTCTCCTCGAGCGGGAGTTCCATAGTCTCCGCGCCCATGTCAAACATCCCGTCAACTTCTGATTCCGCTCCATGATTTTTGAGACTATATGCTCAATTTGAATACAATGCACGCAGCACGCTGCTGATGTGATCTGGTTGTACTCACTACCAGAACCCGAGCTGAGTTGCAGCCTTCCATAATTTATCAATCTCGTCTTGATCACCTAACTTGATGAGCTCGTAGTCTACGATGAGCAGGGGGTGGGTAGGAACGTCTGTTGGAAAGGGTGGCAATGAGTTGAGTCCGGGCATGGTGAGAGTTTGTCCGCAGACACTCCCATGGGTACATTCGAGTGCTTTATACAGCGTAGGAGAGCTTCGACGCCGCTTCTCCCACACTGGATCCCGTCCTCGCCACTGTCAGGTGAACGACTCCGCCGTGTCGAGGCTCATTGAACTTGAGCTCGGGGCTGGGGTGGCGAAACTTGCAGGCGCCAGACTGACCAGCTGCATTACGCAAGGCAGGCATGCCCCTGCCCATCCATTCGATACTCCACACTGATCCCGGCACAACGTGTGCATGATGTATCGCATAAGGAATCGAGGCTAATCGGTGGCTGTAGGAGAATTATCTCGTGCAACGTGCTGTGAAGGGCCTCGTGTACTGCTTCTCGAAGCTCAGAGCAAACATATGATCTCATCTGCCGGACCCAAACACCCCTTCGATGACCACAGCATTGCGAATTGCACGGCATAGTCACGATGATATCTGATACCCGTGTAGGGCTGGGTAGATGTAAACCTAGATGCTGTCGGGTATTTCGGGAACGGAATTGACATGGCAATTTATGCTCTGGATCTTTTGGGGTGCTGACCTGTCCACCCTGCCGGTGTAACGTAACTGATTACGCCAGGTACAATTCATACCTCCACGCTGTTCGATAAGCCGGCATTACAGCAACAGCGAGAGCTCACGTATGCAGCGCGACGATTCTATACAAAGAGACGCTTTGGCAATGCGAAGCAGATAGACGGGAATGCGGAGTATCCCACCGAGCCCATTGGAACCAGCAGGGCTGCGTCTCGTTCCGAAAGAATAGCGAACTTGATCATTTCAAATCCCGGGAGTCTTTCCTGCAGGAATGGCAGATAACACACGATGCGTTGCATTGGGAGTCTCCATACGCACGTCTCGGTCCTTCTCAAGTATCCGGTTCCGACTTCGGTGAGAATTGGATGAATTGAGTCACTACGCTTGACCGCCCGAGGAGAGCTTCTTTGGACATATCTTCACTGCGGCGTAAGAATAGCCGCGTGAAGGCACGATCGAGATGCGGGGTTGTGAAGGGTTGTGACGGAGCGTTCTTGATATTACACAGCCGATTAACAGTGTATAGTTATTTAATCACCAACATTGCGAACAGTATTCGCCCTAGCGTAAACTTGACGGTCGGATGCTATCATTGATGCCATCGAAACAACGACCTGGGTGATATTCTCGCATGAGCTCACGTTCAATCGGTGGAATCCAGAACACATTAGGAGAGGCTTGACCAGCTTCTTGGCGGTGTTTTACTGAGGGGACATCTCCCCGCAACACGGCGTGTATGGCCTCGTTAGCTAAGGCTGACCCATCAAGAACCCTCTAGTAGACTAGATCGTAAAAGTTTAAGTAATGTTGTTGTCTATCGAATACGACGTACAATATCGATGATCCAGTGACTTAAAGCAGATTTTTGCAACAAGAACGAGCACAGGCCAAGTCGGAGGGGGCTGTTGGGATACGGTGAGACGCCACACATGACATTGACAGCTGTCATCCCCAAAAATATCTGGGTTCGCGAGCATGTAAAGTATTGTTACCCTATGCCACGGTGGGTTCACACATACAGTATAGCAGAAAAGAAGTACGAGTCTGTCCAGTTCTTCACCACTGTTCACCCTTCTTAAGACTTCATCAAGATCCAAAGGTCTCTGGTAGCCTACCAGAGACCGGTTTGCTAGTAACTAGCAAGCCGTGAATAACCAATATCACATCAAGCATAGAAAAATGTCAGTCATATTATGCGCATGTCATATTTCTGGGCTTGTCTCTGGAGAAGTCGGGACACAGAAGGGTGGATGTGAGTAGGACCCAACAAGTTAGTGAACCAAGTTCTAGCGAAGGCTGGCGAAGCAACAGCCGGCTGGTTTAAGCGCACATTATAATTACGTAAGAAACGCCCGAAGATATTCGCGGATCAATTTATTAGCGCCCGTCGACAAGACCAGCTTCTCCGCAGCACTTTCAAGGGCGCTGAGCTAGTAGCATAGCGGAACGAACGGCAAAGTTCTTACAAGGAGACATGAGGTGAGTTTCTCAGAGTCACCTATACCAAATCGAACCACGACACCAGTAATTGGAGTATGAACCGCCGACGCCGATACAATTCCGGGTTCAGCCTATCCAAGGCCCCAAAGTGCCACCTCGAACTAGTCACCCGGAACTCCCATTAAAACGCGCCTGCCTAGACTCTATAGGGGCAGAAATGCGCGACACACACGCAAATATCTGTTACACCGCAGATATCTGACCCGCCAGCCGACTGTAATGGAGTAGGAGGTTCGGCACGACCGGTCTCCTAAAAGGCACGGAGACGCACTCTGCTAGTGCGGCCCGTAAGTTTCATTTCCGGAACTCGACGTTTTAGCTTTAGATTCCCAAGGCTAGCCTTGCTGAGTAATATTGACCGCTAGGGCTTCGTGCAACATAGCTATGTGTCCGATCCAGGATCGGCCTGTTTGCTGATGATGCTCGCCATGGCGAGTAAGCATTTCGATATTCAGAACGCCTGAGGTGCCTTGCTGGCAGTGCTAGCCTTTCCTGGTGTCCAGAGGTGCCACAGACGCCTCGGGCGTCCTACTGCCAAATATACATTTGTGAACGCAAGCGGCGCCGTGAGCTAGTGCGGAGACAGGCACGAATAACATCTGGTGAGTAGGTCATCTGCCCTCGAACGCTGCGCCCGAGAACCCGCGGTATGTGGATGTTACATGTAACGTATAAACTCAAAATACTCCAAGCCGTCCCTGCGCATATCCTGCCGGCTGGGGCGATGCGGCAACACTTTGTATCATTCATATTGCGCAGGAGTGAGCGAGACCGGTCCGAGTCGTGCGCGCCCTGGTTCCCACCCATGGACAAGCATGTATGCGCGACAATGATGCCATTCCCGCTCGAGGCAAGGTGGCGCACCCTGGCTAAGTCGGTGAGTTCGCCGTTCTCGTACGGGCAGGTCCGTGGCTGGCCTGTGGAACCTCGACCATATGGCTGCCCGTGAGTAAGCCACGGCTACAGCATCCATCCGACAGGTCTCCCTCAGCTGACTTTGCCACCCCCACCGTTGCCTGTATGCGTGCCTAGGACGATCATCGCGGGCGCTGTTCTATCATCGTCGAGTGGTGCTGCAGCCCAGTGGATTATCCTGCGTATCTTGATTGCAAATGACAATCCTCCAGGTCCCGTGTATCCATGTCTGCGCGAAGATGCCGTTTGTGGTACCCGCTCTCAGACGGCGACGTGCTATCACGAATCTGCTCGCCTGCACGAAATCTGCTCGCCTGCACGAATCTGCGGCGTCGCTTGGATCTGTCATCAGTGACATCTTCTCGATGCATAAACCGCGATGGATCAGCAATCGCCCGTGACTGGAAGCGTTCCTGGTCCATTCACCGTGGCGAGCTTATCCCGCAGTGACTCCTGCACGCTCGCAAGACTATCGAACGACCTCAAGAGTCCCAGCTTCGAGATGGTTGCACGTCCCGCGCGCCCACTATACCCGCTTCAGGCATGCTGCGACGAGAGCGTTCGCTTACGAATCTATATAGACAGATCTGCCGCCCGCGCCGCATCATTAGCCGCCCCGCGAACAAGGCGGGCCAAGTTCGCTCGCTCGAGCGTATCTCTGGGGGTCCGTAGGTATGGTAACGCCTTGTTCGCGGGCGGGCTCGAGATCTCGCTATCGACGCTCCTCGGCTCGCGCTTGGCTGCGCTGTGTGCCCCGGCCCAGGAAGGCAGCACAGGCGCCGTGCAGGGAGGCGCCGGTGCCTCCGCGCCAGCGTCCGTTCCAGCAGGCCTGTCATGGACGTCTGCGGGCTCCACAGTCGCGATCTGCGGCGGAGAATGGACGAGCCACGCATGCCGCTGGGGCGCGGAGCGTGCGCGAGGCCCGGTTTCGAGCGCCGTCTCAGTCGCGAGTGTGTACGTACGTCCGCGATTCTCTGCACGGCGCGCGCCATTCGCTGGCACGCTCTGTGCCCGCGATGCGCGACCTGCGCTGCTTCGTGCTTTTCGCACGGGCGTGTTCCGCGCGGGCGCAGAGCCTAACGCTGCGCGGGACGCAACTAGTCGCCATCTGCGCGCACTCGACCGCTCGGAATACTCAGATGCGGCGCCGATGAGACGGGCGTCGCAAGGCACCGTAGCACGGCACAGAGGCACGAATACAGACATAGATCGATTGCCTTGCGCTACTATTTGATACATGGCCGTTGCGGGTATAATGATCGCAGCAGAGTATGGGAACGACGGACAGCAGAGGGGACGCGGGTAGTACAAAACAAGCAAAGCGACGAGGCCGATACAGATGTGGCACCGTTCGAGAACAAGGCTGCGTTGCACTACGATGCGCCGCAAGCGGGGCGATGTGATGCGTGGCGGGCGGTGGCTAAGGTTCGTGGGGAATGCACCACTGGCAGTCCAGCCCGTCCGCACCGTGCGCCACTCGACCAGACTTCCACGCGGAACTCATTGGCAATACAAGGACCGCACGTCGCAGCACCTCGGGCGGCCATCCACCACCGCCGATCGATCCTGATCATGCGCGTGCGTGTATTCGTGCGTCCGCGCATCCGCGCATCCGTGCGTCCACAGCCGGGCTCCGCCGCGCTACGACCCCGCGCGGCCCGCCCCGCCGGGCATGCTCTCGGGGAACGCGGGGCGCAGCGTCGGCGAGATGCGCGGCGCGGCGCAGGCGCACCCGGGCACCGCGCACGCGCCGGGCGCGTACAGCTCCGCGCGGTAGTGCGCGCTGCGCCCGGGCTCCAGCCTGCACGGCGCGGGCGCGGGGCTCCCGCCGGGGCTCGTGCTCGGCGAGCGCGGGCTGTACGGCGCCGCCCCGCGCGCGCCGGGCGGGGGCGCGTGCTCGTCCGGCGGGGCCCTGCCGTGCGGCTGGAGGAAGCGCGCGACGACGTCGCGGCGGCGCGAGGTGAGGTGGTTGCGGTAGTGGCGGCGCATGTTCGAGTTGACGTTGAACTGGCGGTTGCAGCCGGGGAAGCGGCACATGAACGCTGCGGGGCGGGGGAGGAGAGTCAGCGGCGGGGGACACGAGGGGCGCGGCGGGCGTGCGGCTTACGTTTCGCGCCCGTGTGCGTGTTGACGTGGATGTTGAGGCTGCTCGGGCGGTTGAAGCGCTTGCTGCAGTGCGGGCAGCGGTGCCGCTTCTCGTCCGCGGCGCCCTCCGCGCCGGGCTGCTCCTCGGAGCTCCCCCGCGCGGCGGCGTGCGCGGCGGCGGGGCCCCCGCGCGAGAGGTACGCGTTCGCGGTGCGGCTCGGGGGCACGGCGGGGGCGTCGTACGGGTCGACGCTCATCGCACGCGCGGGGGCGTCTGCGTCTGCGGGGCCGGGGCCGGGGAGGTGCACGCGGAATGCGGGGCGCGCCTTTGTGATCGCGTCGAGCGGGGGCGCGCGCATGGCAGGCTCGGCGAAGCCCGCGGGGAGCATGTGCGCCGCACGTGTCGGGCCGGGTGCGGCGGAGACGGACACGTTCTCGAGGCGGGCGGTCAGCGGCTGGGCGCGTGCGAACGAGAAGGGGGGAAGGGGGGCTACCTGGTGCGCGTGGGCGGTCCGCGGGCTGCGGGTGCGTCATCGCCGTCAGTGCGCGGGTGCGGGGACGGGGGTTGGCACGGGGCTCGCACCTGGACGTGTAGCGGGGCTGGCCCGCGCCGTAGGAGGGGAGGGTCAGCTGGGACGCGGCGGCTTCTGTTGTTGCTCTCCGATCGGACGGCGGAGGGGTGCCCTCGTACATGATCGCGTCGGGATCAAGCCGGTGTTCTTGGAATGCTGGGCTGTACCGTGCCTGGCGGAATAATCGCTCGACAAGTCTCATTTTGACACGGGTGACGCGGGACGTACTGGGGAGCGCCGCGGGGCCATGGCGGGCGAAGCGTACTCTGCGTATAACGCGCGCGGAGGCCTGGGTTCCTGGGGAGACATGCCGCCGAGCAGGTGCTCTACTTGGGCGCTGTAAGCCGCTATACTCGCTGTGCGCGCGGGGGGGCGCACCGGGAAACATCTCGTTGATGCTGGGGAGGGTGACCCTGTCGCGTTCGTCGGGCATTGCGGGGGTGGCGAGGGGGCGAGAGGCGAGGCGAGTGCAGTAGGGCGCGCGGGGAGGGGAGGGGGAGGCCTTTATAGACTACAAGTTGGGTGCCACAATAGAAGCCCTCTGACGGCAATAAATCTGAGATTGGGGACGGCGCAATTGCGGGATGCGCGTTGCATAACCGAGTATCCGCGCGGCCAGATCTGGACGGGGGGTGATCCGGGGCCGGCATGAGAGCATCCCGGCTCGCGAGGGCGTGTGTATGCCGCCCGAAAAAGAGAACTGGCGTCGGCAGATCGGACGCCGTGGGACCGGTGCGCTGACGGCAACAGACGCGGGGTCGAATTTCGCCCAGAAACGGCAAGGGCGATCCCTACTTGGCGCCAGCCCCGCAGCGGTGCAGGAACGTCGCGCGAGCCTAACCGAGGCCGTGTTATCAGGCGCGGGCCAGGCGTGTGCGGTGCGGGGCCACGTAGCGCGGCGTGTGTATATTGCGAGCTGCTGGCGAGGTCCTGGGCGGGGATCGCAGCGCTGCTCCACGCCCTTTCCATTCCTACCGCGATTTTCAAACGCATCGCCCTGTGACCAGGGCAGCGCCCCCGCCGTGTTCCTGCCTGCCAGTATTATGCCAGACCCGAGTGCCGCCGCCGCCGTGCCCGCCGCGTCGCACGCACGGGCACACCGCCTCGCTAGAACTCGCGGGACGCGGAAATACTGGGGCGGCGCGCATCGCGGCCCATCTTGGGCAATTCAATGGCAGGATTGTCGTGATCGGCGTTATGCCAATCCAGCCTTGTACATAATACACACACACTACTGCCGAGAACGCCGGCCCTGGGAAGGAAAATCCCCCCGCGCTTACCGCGCATGCGCCGCCAGGGCCAGCTCGGTCACGCATCAGCGTCCGAAGCCGCTCGGGGTCCCGCTGCAGTGGCGTTTGCTAGGCTTGTTCCTCGCATGCGGGATTGAGTGCCTCCACGGGCCTGCACTGTCCTTCGAGCGTCCAGACAGAACAAGGACAGTCGCCCCCAGAGCAATCGCAACGCGACTCGTTACGTCGACCCTCGCGACGGCGTTGACGTCATGTGTTGTCCCGATATGGATGCGTTGTTGCCTGCTTAGGAAGGTCTGCCTTGAAACTCCGCCGTATTTTTTCGCGACCCGGCCCGCGTGCCTGCGCTCTGATCTGCCCCGGACGACGACCCCTTCATATTACTGCTACAGGCAAGCAAAGCGTGCCCGCTAATGTCCGCAGCGCGCAGTACTCGGCCCCTCTTGCGCATGGGTTCTGCGGGCTGCGACAAGCGCGGTCAGCTGAGTCAGTCGGAGGAGAAACCCAGCTTCGCGAGCCGCATTCCTCGCCCGGCGCTACGCCGGGTGCACGAGGGCGCGCAGACCCCGTGCCCACCCCGCGTCCTTCCTGGCCCCACACGCCCACTACCCACAGCGCCCGCGATGCCCGGCTGGATCGCGCGCGTAGCACCACCGTGGACGGCGTGGAACGCCCCCCCTTCTGGAGATCACACGAAGACGCAGCTGCTGCTGCCGGCGGTTGTGCGCACGGCGTGGCCGCCCAGGAAAATCGCCCCGCGCGCGGCGCGCGGAAGGGGATTTAGCCGTTTGGTAAGTGCGTATCAGCAGATCAGCTCGCGGCGAGCCCTTCCATTCCGCGGGGGATTCGCAGCGCGCGGTGCGTGTAAATCGGCGCAGCGCTGCGAGGCGAGGCGATCAGCCCCCCGCCCGTTCGTACACACGCGGGCGATTCGGAGTCGCCCAGCTGCCGTCTGCGCTGGCGGCGAAGGGCGAGCCTGAGTGATGGGGGTGGTGCTTGCGTGATAGAACAGAAGAGGCGTTCGCAAGGGCTGGTCTGATGTGCGCGAGGATGCTCGCGCCGTCGGCACGACTATGTCAGCTGTACGGGCTTGGGCTGATGATCGGGGGGAGCGCTGGGTGGCACGCCGCAAGTAAGGTTACAGCGATGGCAATTGAAAGGCACGATTCGGCGGCGGAATGGCCGGGGAGATGTCGTATGGTGCCAGCTGGTGCCAGAGAGTTGTGGCAGCAGCAAGTCGAGCAGCTGCGTGGATACCGCACACCCTCGCCGCGCCTCCCATTGGCTAGCGCGCTCCCGAATTGGCACCCGGCAACTCATTTTGTTAGCGGGCTCTTCGCGGGCGCTCGCTGCCCGGACGAGGATCTTGATCCATCGCTCGCCAGGGATCCACATGCAATCCCTATCGAAGCCCTCCTCGCCTTTCGCTTAGCCCAGCCATCTGTATCCGGCCGCCTCGCCCAGCACCCGGCGTCGCTCCTGCGGCCGAGCAGCGCAGCGTGACGCGTTACGGCAGCAGACCTCTCTCCTACATACGACGGCGAGCGAGTGATCACCAGAGCCCAGGCAGGCATCGCGGGCCCGGTCTCACAACGGGCTCCGCACGCCCTTCCGCGCTGCGATCACGCACGATCGAGCCTCGATCTGCGCTCGACACCCGCGCACGCTGACTAACCCCCGGCCTCCCCCCGCTGCATCCAGCAGGGGATTTGCTCCTCCTCGCCCAGCGCGCCTCGCGGCCATATCCTGGTGTGCATCGCGCCCGCCGCCGCCAAGCCGCGCGCACAGGATCCGGTGCACACGAATCGAACGTTGGAGCCCAGCGGAGACTGCTCGCGTCGGTGTCCAACACCCCCGATGCCCCAGCTCGCCGCGGCGACGGCGACGGCGACGGTACGCGGTGGATCCCCGTCGCTGCGATCCTGCGCCATCGAGCGATTGCTCAGCACCGGGCCTGTCTCGCTCGGCTTTCAATCCAGCCTCCAGCGCGCTTCCCGGCGCCAGTCTTGACGCCGACCTCCTTCTCCTCCTCCGGGCCCCGCATGCTCCCCTCGGCGACAGAGCGCGCCCTCGGTGCACGCAGACAGCGGCGAGCAAACGCGCGGCCGGTGTGCGCGAGCCCCTCGATGCACCCCGCCTCGCGCGACGTCACCGGTCGCGACTCGCCGCACGCTCCCGCGAGCTCGATCCGGCGCGCGGGGCGCGGGCGACTCCAGGCTTCCAGGGCGTCCGGGGCCTGCACGAAGAGCGCGAGCGGGCCTCGAGCTCGCCGGCGCGCAGAAGGGCGTGCGCGGCAGCCAGACAAGACTCCGTGCCCGTCTCTGATAGCTGCGTCGTCCGCCAGGCACCGCGCGCGCGCCAAAGCGTCGTTGACAGGAGGAGGCGGCACCGCTCGTCGGGCGAGCGCCGCGCCATATGCGGATCCGCCGTCGACGCGCGAGTGCGATATGAACGAACGCACCGCCGCGCCTTGATCGATGGTGGATATTGACTATTGAATGCAAGCTGCGAGCGACGTCGGGTGGGGCCAGGCACGGCGGCGTGCGCCGCAGAGGCACGTCGCGACAGGCACCGATACATATCCTGCACGCCGTAGCGCGACGCCCCGCCCTCAATAACGCTGCCTCCGCCCGCATCTGTCGCTTTGGCTAACGTCCGTGTCCGCGTCGTCGCGACCCGTCCGACCCGTCGCGCGACCCTCCTGGCTGGCGGCGTCCCTGTGCGTTTCAATATAATCAATATAATCAGCAGTCGTAACATACGTACACCGAGCTCCCGCACGGCTGTGTGTCCGCGCACAACGGCGACGGATCGCTCGACTATCATCTCATCTCATCTCATCCTCGAAACAATGTCCTGGGATTGGCAGCGAACCCGCGGTTGCCATCCCGATCCATACATAGCCAGGGGCGCCACAAACCCACAAACCTTCCCGGATCTCACGCCATCGCGCCCGCGCCCCATTGTGCCCCGCCCCCGTAATTACTTACGCGCATCTGCGCCCCTTCGCTAAAATCTTGCGCCTCGGGAACTCGACAATCGATCATGAACGGAACCAGGCACCGTCGCCGACGTCGCGGCGGGCGCCTGTGCCGCAATTTGTTGCGACGCCCGACTGAGGAGCCGCGTCTGATATAACAGCGACCCCGCAGTCCGCACATGCGCCTCCCCTCCGCCGCCGCGCGGATTCTTGATGCTTCTGCCGTGCGCTGTGAGACGTTGGTACGCTGGGAGATGCGTTGCGCAATATTAGAGTTCGCCCGTGCGTGCACTGCCGTCTTCCATGACTTGTCGTGCTGAAAGATTTACGCCACGTGCTCTCGAATGCTCACCGCCCACCGCCAGCCGTCTCTTAAATGCATAGCGGACTCAACGTATCGGTCTACCACAGTGCTTTGGCATCACACCAAATTACCCCGTACCACCATGGCGCCCCTGTAATCTCGACAGTATCAATTCCAATATTGCTCTTCATACAAACATCCTGACATTCTCGTGCTCGCGCTCACGCAGGTTGAGGCCCCGGTGAAACAGGCACCCAACATTGCTTCGGCATCTCACCAGACTCTCCCATATCGCCAACCGCGCTCCTACGATCGTAACGATGCCATTTCCAATGTCGCTATTCATACAGACATCCTGTCATTCCCGTGCTCGCACCCGCTGCCGGTGACCCTGGGGAGCATAACAGATCTTGCGTATCGCTCACTCCGCCGGCTACCACATCGCTTCGGCATCTCACCAGACTCCCCATATCGCCAGCCGCGCTCCTATGATCGTAACGACATCATTTCCAATGTTGCTATTCATACACACACCCTATCGTCCCCGTGCTTGCGCTCACGCAGATCGAGGGCCCGGTGAAACAGGCACCCGCCAGAGCCCTCGCGCCAGCCCAGCACCAAGCAGGTCGCGCACGACACTCACCCGCCGCTCACCCGTGACCCGGGACCTCCGCTCACCTCGACACATAATGGAGTTTACGCACGGCTTTGCCACATCGCTCCAATATCCAATGACGCTATTCATATACACACACTGTTATCTTCGTAAACGCGCAGGCCGAGGTCCCCGCGAAAAACACACCTACCAGTACCAGAACCTTCGTGCTTGCCCAGCAACAAACAAATGGCGCACTGCACTTATCCCCCACTCGCCCGTGATCCGGAACCGTCGCGATCCTTCCAGATCGCACATTCCGTTGTCGTCGCGCTGCAGAACGCTGTCTTCTACGACTTTCTGCGCTCGTAGATATACGACACCTACTATCTAATGCTGGAACACTCGCTGCCGGTGGTCTGGCAGTGACATTTATCGAATACATCCTCCTCCTCCTTCCATGCGCAACGGATTTTAAATATCGTTCGTCTGGCAGACTGCTACGCTGCTGCGACATTTCACCAAGCCAGCGACTATGAGCGCCACAGTCCCATAACCGCAATAATTTCCGAAAGCTGGTATCCATGCAGCCGTCTTATTGTCCTTGCGCTCACACGGATCGAGGTCTCCGTGAAACGCTCACCCACCGGAACCCTCACACTAGCCCAGCAGTGTACTTACCGCGGAGTAAATTGCCCCCCGCTCACTTGTGATCCGGAATTTCCTCGACTCTTCCATGACGTGCACCCGTTCGCCCTGTCTCTGCTGGGCGTGGCACTGCCCATCCGTACACAGCCTAGCTTCCCAACGTCATACCATCCCATTTGCATCGCATCCGCGCGGCGCAGGTCTAGATCCACATGCACATGCATCTCAATAGATAGTATACGCTCCCTGTGACACGCCGTCCGCAACACGAGGTGCCTCTGCGGTACTTCGGCCCACAGCCCGAGACCGAATTCCCAACGCGCACCGGGGGCGTTGGGCAAGACACCGCCCGCCTGTTCCGTCCGCCGGCTCACATCCCGACGCAGGCGGTGCGGCAGCGCACGGTGCAGGCGCCTGCGCTGCCGTGCGTGCAGGCTTACCGCGAGCAAGTGTCGTGCGGCGGCCTTAGTAGTGTGCCAGCACCTCCCGAGTTCTTCCGCACACGGCGCGCAATGCAGACGCCTGCGATGCCCGCGATGCTCCTCCCCGGGGCGCAGCATGCGTATACGGTGGCGCCGTAGCTGTCGCCCGGGGGTCGTACTTCGCCCGACGCACTCGCACTCGCATGCTGGACTGGACGCCGCACCGTGTGCGTGCGGTGCGCATCGGAGCATGCTGGCACTTCGACAATAATTGGGGTACCCTGACTTGCTCGTGCAATGCTGCTCATCTTTCGATGAACGACTCCAGTGCCAACCGGTGGAACTTGAGTCCCCACTCCCTGTTCCGCAATGCTCGAATATCCGGTACGCTCGGTCCCGGCGTCCCAACATCGACCGACAATATACACACATTTAGCCTGCACACACGCATACTGCGTATACGTCTGCGACCCGTCCTTCGTCTTTCCTATACGACCCCATCTGCGCTGTTCCTGAAGCTCGATTGGCATGCGAACGTCGCGCACCGGGCATCGCCGCGGATACCCGGTTTCTTATGCGCGCATAGCATTGTACGACGCCGCCCACCGCGTCCGGTGATGCCCACGCCCTTCCTGGCTCCACGAAGAAAGATGGCGAAGATGGCGAGCGGCGGGACCCTGCACATCCGCCCTCGACGATGCTCCCCCGGCCTGCGGGGTGGGTCTATTTACATTGGCAGCTCCCCGTCCTCCCCATTCTAAATCCGCGCACGTCCTGTTGTCCAACGCGGATTTCTGATCGATGGACTCTTCGCCTTGGCTGTGATGGCATCGCTGATGGATGCGGTCTGCAGCCTGCGGTCTGTGTGCTGCGTCCGGTGTTGGAGTCCCGTCTTCAGCTATTCCGCCACGCTCGGCGAGCAGGAAATGCGATCGTGTAGCAACATCTGGACCCATCGGAATGTCTGGAGCATCGCTGGCCATCTATCAGTGTTCGGGCAGAGGTTCGGGTGGGGATAAGGTTACGTGGTCGACGGCTGCAATTTTCATATACATCATTGGATCATCGCAGAAGGTATTTGGATGCTATTTGGATCGCCTCATTGCCACGCCGGAATACAAGGTATCCCTCTCTTGTTGATTTGTGTACATGGGTTCGGAGGCGCGGTCTTCCCGCAGAGCCCGGGGCGACGCGGGGGATCCCGCCCAAGTACAAGTATAGCCGTATCAGCACTATCCGCCCGATCGGTCGCGTCGTGACAGCCATCCTAGATCGTGCAGTTCATCTTTTCGCGATATCGCGCGGCGTATCGGGATACGTATAGGCTCGCAGCTCCCGCATTGTTCGAGTCCAAGTCCGCGGGACGGTGAGAGGGGCTTCACTGCATCAGGCACAAATCTTGCGCGCGGGTGCTTATTCCGTGCGCCTTCTTGTTCATCTAATGATATCACGGGCCCCACCATCATGTATCCGCCTGTGCAGGCTTTCCCAGTGTCGCCCGCCTTTGGCAGGTCAAGTCCTGCAGTGCGCGTGGGGGAAGTCCGCCAGCCCTTCTTTGGTCACGATATGCGGCGTTAAATGTTTGCGTACCGAGCAGAACCTGAATACATAATCGGCGCAACGAGGCGTTTTAGCCGAAAATCCCGAAATCGAGTAATTGTATAATGGGCTTGAGACGGCAGAGATCGTTAGCGACGCCCAATTATTAGCAGGTCATTACAAAACAGGTCGTTAAAGCAAACGTCGATCTGTTACCTTGCTGCCAACTGTTGGAGTGGCTGTCATGCAGTTTATACATTCAATAGTATCAAGACATGACGCTGATTTACGGGCATTACGTTTCAGGCGGCATACTCGTGTCGAAAAAGGTACACATACGCTAGAATGCTAGTACCTTGTCCAATATATCTGGCAGTGTCAATAGACCTTAAGGACCTCGCGATAGGGGCCAGGGACCCAATGGAATCCCAGGAGTGACTGGCCGCGATATAGGCCGAGGTCAGCGTGGGCAATGTGTCAGGCTGCCGCGCGGGCCAACCGCTAGCAGGGCCTGCGCGACTTCCAGACAGTCATGATTGTCCCTTCGATGTTCCCTGCGCACTGGGTACTTCGATATTGACCTTGGCGAATTTTGGCAGCAGGTACAACGGGAAGGGACAGGGCTCGCCACCAGACTGAAGCGGCGACTTGACGGGGTGCGAGCGGAGCTGCGGGGGGAGTCGGGGCGGCCAAATCTCCGCTTTGAATCCCACGCGATCAGCGGTCCTATTCCTGGCCCACATGCACCGGAGCACATGATACTCTGACCGGGCGACAACTTAGAGCTTCTTGGAAATAAGATTGCCCTGATACTGTGGCCCAGCATCAGGAATAGGGTATGCTAGACAGACAGGTTTCGTGATGATGCCGTTGTTGGCGTCATTCTCGAAATTACGGGCGGCGTCCAAATTACCAGCTCCGCCCGTTCTGGCCAGGGCTAGCCCTCCGGCGCGCTCTCTCTTCTGTGCGCCTCTCTGATTTTGTTCAATCTCCAATTTGCTATCAAAAGCCAGCGAACATGATAGCCCTCGATGCTCAACATTGATCTCCAATGTGTTACCCACGCTCCATTGAATGTCTCCACAGCGCGCATCTCCATCAACACGTAGATTCAGGAGTTGAAGCTATGCTGCCATCTACACGCGGTCCGAATGCCATTCCCTCTGCGAAGAAGAGCTTTCTGGGGCGGTATCCAGTACTCTATTGCAGACGAAGAAGGCTGTATCACCGGCTTCTTCGCATCTAACCTAAAGTCTGAAAGCGTACATGCCGCGTGAGTGCTTCCCGCGATGGCGTCTATGTGCCGCGCGGCGCATCAGACGCTCGCTGCGATGAAATGTTCTCCCGATCTTCTTGTCCATTCAGAACTGGGCACACAAAATGAAGACCGATGTGAATCGCCCTAGAAAGGATGGCTGTGCAGTGGGCTTGGACCTTTGGTGCCATTTTAAGTCAGTAAGTGCCTGATTGAGTTCACTCGTCAAGCCTGGGATGAACAGAAACTTAGCATCCGGAGGACCTACTGACGCGCCGATAGTACCCGCAACGTGGGGTCGTGCGTAAAAGGGCGCCCCGAACGCTGGCTGCGCTCAGATAGCCCCAGAGACTGGGCTATGCACATCCGAACTTTTGCCCATAACCCGCCGGAGCTCCTTGGTCGATACTTGCGCGCTACGCTCAGACCTCAAGCTGCATTCGTGAGCGCCAACTTGATCCTCGCACATTCTGCATGGAACGTACAGGGGCTTCATGGGCGCATTGGCACCGGCGTGGTATGTGGAGACTAGGAAGCTAAATTTCCGCGGCCCACAGCCCTTCAGGCTTCTCAGCTCGTGGTGCTCTGGGTCGTGGCGCTCGCAGCTCCCCGGAGCATCGTGTTTATTGCGACTGTTGTTAGCGCATGGCTGTCACATATCGCTTACCCGACGATTGAAACCATCAAGGAGAGTCGTAACAAAATAGCGATAATCCAAGGAGATCCCCCACAGGATGACGGAATCAGATGGACGGTCAACTATGCAGAGCGCCCTCAGGCTGCAGCCTTGTGGGTCGGTCTATCATCGATATCTTTCGGTAACTGCTACTCCATATATGGATTGGCGGCCGAGAGTCGCCGAGAATCTCTTACACGAGTCGTACTAAAATGGGACGCAGGCCGGTAACTCAACTTTGCACCGATGGCAGCGCTGCCATTCGATCCGTCTCCGAAGTCCCAGCCTCATCGGACTTTCTCCATGTCGAGCGAGCGAGCGTCCCCACGTAGCTGGATGCGGACTCTGCCGGCTGACTACTATCTCTTGATGTTCTATGATTGATTCTCGACGCCATCGCTCAGTACTATAATGGGATGCCCTACGAGTATTAATACGGCGTAACCTCTGTCCTTTGCACCTCACTGGCCCGCTGCGGACCTGATATCGACTACGCTCGACGACCTCTTTCCCATGTCTCGCCCACGCGCCTCTACCAATGTGTCCCTTCCTAGCATCCAGGAACTCTTTCCAGGTAGTGCTCCACTGGACCACGGGATACTGCGTTGCTAACGTCGCTCTACTCCTTGTGTAGATTACAAGTTGATGACAGCATCGCAGTCATCGTCTCACGTTACACGACCACGCTCATACACACATGACCATGCGATGGCTGGTCGCAGCCACGCCAGAGTATGCACTGTTATCTCCCTCCGCAGCTAGCAGATGCTAACCCGCCACTCATAGGACCATACTCGAGCATCGCACTATCGTCAGCGACACGGGTCAAACGCGGGTGTCAAGTCCGAGCACCTTCCTGTGACCTTGACAGCTTCCCAGAACGAAGGCGCCAATGCGCAACACTCGCCTCGTGTGCCTCGTCACGGCTCAGACCGCTCATCTGCCTATATCGCACACACCCCAGAATCTGTTCCTCAATCACCGGTCGCCTCTCGCGTTAGAGCCACATCTGGCTGTACTTGTCCAGCCTGTTGTGATCCTCGTCGCTCGCCGTCCGCCTACACAACACACCCTTATGTGCCTTCCCCTCATGAGAATGCACGTCGCAAGATCGAGAACGAGAAAAAGCATGCGTGCAACTGGTGCGGCAAAAGATTCGATAGGCCCAGTAGCCTAGCCATCCACGTTAACACGCACACAGGCGAAAAGCGTAAGGGAGATCCGCACGTATCGGCTCGAATCATCACTGATTGTCCATCTAGCATATGTCTGCGAGTTTCCCGGATGCGGGCGCAAGTTCAACGTCAACTCGAACATGCGGCGTCACTACCGCAATCACTGCTCCTCGCCATCCAACAGGCTGCCCGCCCTCCCACCTCTCCGAGATGTCATCCCCACGTCGCCTATTAGTCCTTTTCATTATACCGGGTACCCATCGACGCCAAGGCCGACACCGGAGAACTCGCCATACTCGGCTGATTCAAACTCCTGCCTGTATTACGGGGACAGCGATTCCGACGAGTATTCCGACTACGGAATCAGCGAGGATGGGCACCAGCGATACGAGCCGATGGTGATGGAGGCCACATCTTCGTTGGCGAACATGAAATTCGCAACACATCGGGACGCCATCCACACGTCCCCGCGTGTAATTTCCCACACCGACCTGCGGGGTCGCAGCTACTCTGATTCTCGCGCCAGTCACGCCACAGAGAACCGCCGTGGTGTTCCATGATTGCTCGCATCTCTGAGGGGCTCTGCCCTCCAGATGGATGATTCGGCCTAGCCACGAGTGCTCGGATGTATTTAACCCTTGATGGGTCATGATTGGCTACGATTGTTTGATACGATATTTATGTAACAAGAATCGCGATGTACAGGATACTTCCTCTGTGTGGGTGCTTGAGAAGAGAACAATTTCGAATGGTCTTCCAATTGTGTGAAATGGTCCGCTATGAGCACAGCTGATCAACATCGCTTGCATGCGGCTCGCTAAGGAGCAACGAAGTCGATTCGCGATCTCGGCCAGATCCTTCTTGATCTCATCGCTTCCTCAGCTGGCGCCCAATTGGTGCAGCAAAAATCCCACATACTTATCGTCCAGTCAGAGGAAGTGTGTGTTGTGCATAAACCTCCGGGGCGAGGCATTCCCGGAGACTAGTAGTAGAGACTGGAGTGACAGGCTGGGATATCCGAGATAACGTCTGAATACGGTTCACAGCCCCGAAAGAAGCAGAAGGCCCAGTAGCTTAGACAATTAGAAGGATAC
The DNA here is from genome assembly GCA_000320605.2 of Gelatoporia subvermispora B. Taxonomy (NCBI): domain Eukaryota; kingdom Fungi; phylum Basidiomycota; class Agaricomycetes; order Polyporales; family Gelatoporiaceae; genus Gelatoporia; species Gelatoporia subvermispora. Next base: position 2,706,866 of record KB445792.1, read on the forward strand.
AAATCAGCATCTAGCTTCATGTTTCGTGACTTCAGTATTAGTAGTCGACTTCAGTCTGAAACGGTACTTCCAGCAACCATCATTCAGTTGATGTCTCAAACCCTAACCCAGCCTAATCCTCACCCAGCCTAATCAGACCACCCACGCCACCAAGCCGTCGACTCTCGAGCGTCCTGGATCAGAACTTCCACGAGCTCACAACCAACCTCCTGTTGTCTTGCAACCATCGCCCAGATTCTGAGGAATGGTTGCATACATGATCAAACCCCTGTCAATCATGGATTCAAGTTCGCCGCTCAGGGTAACAAGATTCAATTGACTTGGGGTTGTCGCCAACCGACGACAGAGCACACGGGCTGCCGCGATGATCTCGAGTTCCAGGTACAGGGAAACTGCTCAATTTTAGGCGCGAATAAAGCAGTCCCTGAACGATTACTCTGGGCGGGCAAGTATGCATCGTTGCAATCTTTACCTACCCATTCGGTCGGCGTAGTACCTATGTCGGTGGCACGGTGCATATCGGAACGAACGACGGACGCATTGCATGACCCATATCTCCGCGATAGGCTGTGCCTATGCATCATGTATCAGTATGACGGACAGCCGGAACTCACTTGACGGCGGACCGAATTCTCGTCCGGCTGAGGTCTCGTAGACCTGTGCTCCCAGATGGCTTGCTATCTCATATGCTAGGTTCAACACTACAGCAGGCCCCCTAGGCTTCCAATTCCACGACCTTCCACAGGTACTTCACAGCCCGGCGTTTCTAGCTTAAATATAGCGATCTAAGATTCTGTCCCAGGTTGGGGTCGGCACTTCTGTGACCCCGAATGTCTAACGTCTGTGCATTCCGGGCGCTCCTCCACACGAAGACCGTCCCTACCGGGGCGCAGCTCAGAGTGCGGAATGGGGTGATCCACCCGTGACGCATCTCGCTGCTTTGGAGAAAGGACGTTCTCCGTACTTCGCTTTTGCAACAGTACTTAAAAACTGCCTCCTTGGTATAATCCGTTTACCAGGATCCCCTGATACAATCACTCCGAGTTTAGGGCTAGCTCGATATGCAGGCCGCGCACTCCTCTATGTCTCGTCACTCCTCGCCAGTTTCATTACCTAGCATCCACGAGATACTACCTGGCGAGTCATTCGGTACTACTTGTTGACGCTGACTAATGTGATGAATCTCCGTCGACCAGGATATCTAGGTCCAGGATCTAGTCCTTTGTCCAATCCAGCCCATAGAGGCAAGCATGTCCAAGGAAGCGACGTCCATGTACACCAAATGGTACCTAAGACTATACGATCATCGTTCCCCGGACCGCTAATCTATTTCACCTACGTCAGCAAGCATTTGTTGGGACTCAGAATCGCCGCCACTCGCCGAGTATCTCTCTTGCATCTCTTGGAGATCTCTTAAGAACAGATGGGGCGGGAGGGTCCTCGGATTGCCTTGCTTTGACCATCCCTCGATATGAAATGTGTGCCCCCGCGCAGCTCGAGTTACCGAGCATGTCACCACCGACTGACCTGCGCCGTACTGATGATGACAAGAAACACGCGTGCCCCTGGTGCGGGAAGCGTTTCGACAGACCAAGTAGCCTCTCGATTCACATCAATACACACACTGGGGACAAACGTGAGTCATGTCTCGTCAGAATCAAGAGAACATCGTGTCATTTCTTCGTTAGCTTTTATGTGCGCCTATCCTGGCTGCGGTCGCAGATTTAATGTCAACTCTAACATGCGGCGCCACTATCGCAACCATAGCTCCCCAGTAGCCAGGCAGTCTGGTACACCGGCACTTAGTGATACGCTTCCGACGCCGCCGTGGGATCCAGTATACTTCCCAAAGTTCGCAGCGCCCGCGTCAAGGGTCCCCTCTCACAGGCCGACGCCCATACCGGACGCGCATGACTACGAGTTTGAGGAAGACAGCCACTCCGATGACGATCCCGGATATAGGCGTGAAGAGGCTCTCTAATATCTCTGCAGTTACTTGGCCAGCATGGTGCAATACCACGAATATGGATGACAATTTTATTTTTTGCCAATATCCGGTATAGTTAGTGTGAGCGCCAGATACCCAGTATCGCTATATTGCTTTTCGATATCGTCTTGGGCGACGGCGCGCTTGTATCTACATATTGCCAAGACAATCCGAATTGACCTATGTAGTTTACATCGTGACAGAGTCAGTTTTTCACGATCGGCTATGGTCTTCATCTTCGTCGCACAACGTGTCTCCATGACTTCATTCAGGCAGGACGGTCGCCGATGGCCTACGGCTATATAAGTGAATGATTTTTGATGACCCTTGCGTGCGCCAGCGTTGACGCACGGGCGACCCTGACAGCTCCCCCACTAACGTCGAATTGTACAAATTGCTGAGCGTGATGATATAAGCCGTGTCTAAACGTTACAAACACACTGGTGATAATCCAAACAGCCGATCATACAGATATGAGTATTCCAAAATATCCATGACATGATCCTAGTAATAAGAAAACCGTGACGCAGTACGAGACACAGGTAATCAAGTAAGGAAATTGTCTCTGAGGTTCCATATGCGAACACTGAAGTCATCGGCAGATGACGCGAGATATCTTCCATCCGGCGAGAAGCGCAGGTTAGTGACGGTGTCCGAGTGTCCTTGCAAAGTGGCAAGGCAGTCTCCGCTCGCCGAGTCCCAAACCTTGACTTCGTTGCCGAAGGTAGATGCGATGCGCGCGCCAGATGAGGAGAATGCAGCGGTGTTGACGGCGATGTCATACCCCTCCAGGGTCCTGATACAGTCTCCTGAGTATGAGTCCCATATCTTGATGGTGGAATCGTTTGAGGCCGAGAAGACCCACGCCCCATCGGGCGTGAAGCCGACGTTCCATACAGGGCCCGTGTGCTCCCTGAGGGTCAAGAGCTCTTCTCCCGTAAGTACGTTCCACACGCGACACGTCCCGTCATCTGACCCGGTGACGATGCGGACGCTGTCTGCGGAGAACGCAGCTTGCCAGACGACCCCGGTATGGGCTCGGAGTAGGGTCAGCTCTGTGCCGGAGCTTGGGTTCCAGATGCGAGCGGTGTAATCCGAGCTACCCGATGCCAAATATCTGCCGTCGGGGGAGAATGAGACGAAGAGGATCACGGCGGTGTGGCCGCGACAGGTGGCCTTCGCTGATCCCGACTCCGAGTCCCACAGGCGGATGGTGAAGTCCACAGACCCGGTCGCAATTGTCCTGCCGTCATGTGAATACGCGACAGACCAGATGACTCCCTCGTGCCCTCGTAGTCGCAAACGATCCACGCCGTTGATCGTATCCCATACGATCGCTTGACCGTCTCCTGCGCCCGAAACCATCTCGCTTGCTCTCGCCGAGAAGGCGATGGCATATATGTGGTCAGTGTGTCCCTGGCACGAACTGACCCGTCGTTGGTTGATGGGATCCCAGATGGTGATCGAATGATCTTCCAGTGCAGTAGCGAGATACCGGCTATCCCTCGAATATTCCATCCAGGTGATTCCTAAGTTTTCATGTTCCTCGTCCGTCAGCACGATTGCCTCAACGCTCTCGCTTGACTCTCGCCTAGGCTCCTCGTCAGCTACAGGATCTCCTTCTTTTATAGGATCCTCGGGGAGGTTCTGCTCTGCTGATTCAGCGCCACCTATCTCGATAGGTTGAGTGGAGAAGTCTTCTAGCATTCCAACTGGAAGGGTATCTTAGCCTAGATAGTATGCGCTGAGTCGTGTTGAGACAGACTTACAGCCATCTTCGGTGACCTCAACAGAAGGCATTCTCTGCTCGAGCAAACCTGGAATGTCATCCGGGATTTCTTGACCCTGTTGCGTTGTTAATAAATGTACGGGTGTCAGTATGAATGATATACCTCGCACAGTGCACTCAAATCTCCGTCGTTTGCGATTGCGACGTCTGCGGCTGAGTGCTTGGTCAAGGTCAGATCAAGTCTTCTTTGTTTGTGTATGCACATGTGTGCACGGACGGACCATTAGAATGTAGTCAAGAAGGTAGTCTAGTGGGTCGAACTTCTGGTTGATCAGTGAGACATAGCATCGAATCTGGATTCTGTCTCACCCCCCGCATTTGGATGTCGTCAACGATGTCTACTTCGTCTTGCTCGCTTTCCGGTGTATCTGCTCCGACGGCTGTGGGATGGTGACCATCACGATCAGCTTCAGGATCCCGAGGTTCCGCAGCAGCTTGTATTTTGGGTTTCCACACCCACATACTGCGTGGCTTGAGCTTGTAATAGTGGAGAAATATCGCTTGCGTTCGCGGAACCTCGTAATGGTACTGAGGTAAAGGGACAGATTGCTGACCATCGGTGATTGATGGATAAGGAGAAGGAGCACCCCGAAGAGGAGGTCCTTGATTGAACTCTATGTTGCCTTGAATTTCTCGCGATTGATCAAAGTTGATGGAGAGTCCCGCAGCGCTCACGTTTCCAGTAAGAGAAAATGATCGAGAACGACCCTCGCGTACGACGGCTGCTACGGCCCACTGCTTAGTCTTGACCCATCCTCGAATGAAGTAGATCCCATCTTTCGGAATGTCGACATCGACATCATCGGTGGCAAACGTATGCCACTTCTTCCAGTTTTTGCCCATATAGTTTGCCATTCGTCGGCTGCTATGGAGTTCTTCTCGATCTGCAGGGTCTCTCATCCAGAGAACAGCCCCGTGCTCATCCTGGCATGCGAATGACGCCCCAACTCCAGCACCGACGTTCGCAGGTGTCCTGAACAAATGTCATCAGAAATGACTATTATGTTGTATTGTTTAGAGAACGTACGTCGCACTTCCCTGGATAGCGATCTGGTCTCTACTGATGCTTTTACTACATAGGAATCCGCTCGGGATAGCGTTGGGGCGGCGATGGACGCTACTCCTGCTCTCCTGTAGATTGAACTTGGTAAATCCTTCCGGCACACCATACCGTCTGTTGATCTCTTGATCCGCTTCATGCATGGCGTTAAATAGACGGTGGAACGCTCCGCGCCAGATGTATCCGACATCTCCAATCTGGACCTCTCCCAGTTCCTCAGGTGGCGTCGGGTCCCATAACGGGAGTCCGTGTCCTTTCGTGAAAAGCTGCTCCGAGTAGACCTTAGAAGCTTCAGTCTCGGCCATGAGAGAGAGTAGAGCGATTGGCGACGAGCGAGCCAAGTAGATCCAATCGATGTAGACGATCGTGTCGCCACCCTCGCTAATGCCTACTCCCACGTGAGGCGATGTAGAGAAGCGCCAAGAATTCGGCTGTGTGCTGGAGACATCGCCTCAAGGTGACATCGAGAACACGTTGTTGCCACGCTCTGTGCTACTTAGGTTTTCAGTCCCTTCTCAGTCAAGAGCTTGCGGCCATGTATACCCGGAAGACGAGGAGCAGGGATGCAGGGTGCACAGGGATGCAGGCAGATGAAACCAGACTACTCCAGAAGTCGCAGCCAGCCAGCCAATGTCACGCAGAACTATTCTGGGCACCATTCGGGGCCCTGCTGAGTCCTGGAGCCCTGGAATGAGGAGACCAGAGCAGCCGGGGTGATGTCCCTAATCTTCCTGCCTCATCACTCCGCGACTAGTATTAATGAAATCCAGGGACGTATCTTGTGACCCTTGTAGCCTGTGTGTGCTAGTGACAGTAGCACATTGTGTCAACCTAATTGGCAGCATCGGTGACAACTTTCGCGGGCTATATCGACGTTGCGAAAGTGATCAGCTAAGCTAACGCCATGAGAGGTGCGGTGTGATTGTCGACTGGAAGATCGCCAGGAAGAGACAAAGCCAAAATGATCCACAAATGCGAGTATTACTTTTACTGCAATCCGATGTTGAGGTTTCAGAATCATGTTCACAATTGATGGCGGCGCAGGTCGGAGAACGTGGACTAGTCGGCAGGAGTGAAACATCCTGAGTACGTAGGCCAGCGGTAGCACGGCTTATTTCCTTTCTTGTTCAATAGAGGTTCGATCCTCGTGACGTCCGCTTCATGTCCCCAACGTGCGCAGTCACACTGGGATTGGGACGATCCCACATGTTACCCGTTTTCTGCTACATTACTGATGCCATAAATTGCAGTCATGTTACATGCAATGACGAGCGCGTCAAGTTCAGAATGAGATAAGAACAGCCTCTGTCGCCTGTAGATCGATACCTTGCCTCAAGTCGACCTGTTCGAGGGCTAGCGGGCCGACAGGCGTGATGTCGCTGGTTTCCCAGCTTTGACCGGCCCAGGTTAAATTTGCGACATCGTCCGCATGCTGGATAACCAAGCGACGCGCCGTGGGCTGGAGGCCCCAAAAGGAGTCGATATCTGCTTGTGCCGACTGCCCGGCGGCGGACGTGCTAAGGCCGAGCACGAAGTCGAAGTCGATATGCACAGATGGGCGTGTACCCGTGTCGCCCGAAACCCATGCATGCAGGTTGATGAAGACGGCGCGCACAAGATGCCCGTCCTCGAACGCCGCGTAGCCGCTTACGTCATCGTCGTCGACAGTGAGCTCCACGATCTTTGCTGTGCCGGTATGCCCGATGAACGTGTCAATGACCAGCCCACCATAGTAGGGCGGTTGGATGTGGGGAGGCTGGGGAGGGTTCAAAGGTGAACCATCAATTGTCGAGAAGTTGAGCGTGACAGGTTGAATCTGTTGGCGGCCTCTTTAACATTGTACGAGCGGGACTGTTAGGTCACTCACGAAGTTGTACTTGTAACCAATCCCCTCGTGGAAGTACAATTCGGAGATACCGAGTGTCGTAGCAAAAAGGGTATAGTCGATTACCCACAGCCCTGCCCCGGCGGTGTTACTGACACCCGGGGCCCCATGGCATGCGATGCTATTTGTCTCTCTGAAGTCGCCTATCAGAGAAAACAAGGCGTGATAAGTGGAATTCCATATCTCACCCTAGGATGTAGTCTAGTCCCTGCGCGTGCGACGCAGCAATATCGGGTTCGAACAACGTCAGATTACCTCTGACATAGGTCTTGTTCATGAACGAAATAAGCGGGAAGTTCCCACCGTTACAGAACGCTGCCGAATACTGGTGCTGAGAGATTCTATAAAATCAGGTATTAGTCGATCCTCATCTGCGTATTAGTATCACACGCACGTGGTAATAGTCTTTCCAGCTTCGCTTTCGAGAATCCCTAACGAGAAAATCTCGCGGGGCGTGAATCCTTGACCTGCAAATGCAGCGCCTTGCATAGTCACAGGGCCCGTGTTGCTCGTAATTCCGGCAGCTTCCACCACAGGTCCCGCGATGGATTCCCAATCCGGGACATATTCTTCAACTGTCCAATTTGACGGACGTAAACCATTGTTCTTGTACAGGTCTGCCTCGTTTCCTGATATACGAAGCGGTGTTCAGTATCAATATATCGGGTTTGAACGCAAAGCTTGTACCCACCGACTTCGAGGCGCTGAAGGATGACGCCGGAGTTGCGCACCGCAGAAGTGCGGAAAGCGCCCACGATCGCATTGGCCATATTTACCGCGTTTGTGACATTGTCAAGTCCGAAATTGATGCCCCAGACCATTCGGGTACCTGTTCAGTTATGCCAAGAGCAAGGAAATCAGAAGAGCACCTTTGGAGCGAAAGCGAAGAAACGAAAATCGAAGACGAAGAACCTTCCGACTGACCAGGGGGCAGGAAGCGAGAAAGCGCATAGTAACCGTTGCCCACCGTAATGCTGGTAGCTTCTGGGTATGGTGTGATTGAATTCGATGTAGGGAACAGGTCCTCATTGATCTTCGAAAAAAATACACGTGTATGAGCTTTAGTATACTTGTACCACAACGAAGCCCTCACCGTGACAGTAGGCGACCACACCGTATGGTCCTCTGAGTCGGCACCTACACGAATATTTGGCGGCTGTCCCGTCAGCGCCTCGAAATTCCGCAGAGCATTGAAAGTGAAATCATTGCGGGATGACACGCCTGCCCAATCCGGCCAACGATCCTGCTCAATCGAGAACGAGAGCACGGTGGGCGCGAGCGACTGCGAGGTGTTCGGCGCGAAGATGGGCACTGACACGTTCACCGCACCGGCATACGAGCGCGTACACTCGAGGACGAACGCGGTAACAAAGAAGGCCCGGTATTGCTGCCTCATGGTGGATGCGAAGAGTTCTCGCTGCAGCGGGCGCGGGGATAACGCATCTCGTCGATGCGCCCGCCTTTTGTAGTGCACTGCGCCGCGCGATGCGCCCCAGATTACTCGGGGAAGGCGTCGAAGTCACGTCACTGAGACAAACATGTACGCGAGTTCCCAGCGCGATGCACGCCGGAGGACGCAAGCACCATTTGCGAGCTCGGTGCGTGTCCCGATGTGTCTCGTGGCCCTCCACTTGTTCCGCAGAGAAGCGAGGATGCTGGAGTTAGGCACATGCATGAGCGCAATATTGCGTCCTGATGTGCGGCACAGTCAGTTGACCGCCGCACCCCATTCCTCATCACGCTGCACAGTGATGGAAGCTGGCGAGGAAAGCAGCAGACGACAGCAGACGCGACAGTGCCTTCTGTAGCCTTGCGCGCTTTCAACACACGTGGACATACTCCGCGTTCCCGTGACGTCTTCGCAGCGAGCGCCCCGTACCCGCCGCACCGCACTGCCGCCGCACCGCTGCCGCCGGCAGTATTTCAGCTATACTTGGGCATCTGAAACCTAATAGCGAAATGTGCAGCATGTGCAAAGTCTTGGGCCTGTTCAATTGAACGCTGGTCGAGACAGGATCGAGACCACATGCGAAGTGCTGAAGCTCTCCGGCGGATGGATGAGAAGAATCAGTCTCGATTGCTGATATATGAATACAACTACACCGGTTTCTGTCCTTCAATATTCAGCTATAATTACAGCATCGCATGATCCCTATCCATCCCGCGCAGATGACAGACATCCGTCCGCAATATTAAGATAATTATCTTCAGGCGTCTGTTCAGGCATCGGACCAAATTGCCTTAGCGGTCTCGACCACCAGCGAGAGCTTGCGCTTGACATCGTCCTCCGTCACCGGGTTGCCTTCGGCGTGCGATGCAAAGCCGCACTGCGGACTGATGCAGATCCTACAGACGAATATCTGTCAATTCATCATCGGTACACGGGAGAAGCAGATACGCACTGGTTCAGCGCTGCCTCCTGGGTGCGCGACTCCTCTCCGCTGGCAAGAACCTCCGCAGCGCGGTGCACACGCGCGATGAGATCGGCCTTGTCCTCGAGCTATACATAGCGTACCATCAGGAACGTAAGATGCAATCATGACAACACAACACACCTTGGGGATCTTGCTCGAGATCAAACCGAGAACGACGGATTTATTTGCAGGAAGCCATTTCAGGGGCTCGAAGGTACCCGCGCGTGGCGTGTCGTACTCAAGCTGGGAGGAAACCAGCATCACATCAGATCACCATCGCAGCATCAGATATCTCTGTTACTTTCAACTCACATAGTACGTGTCGACGTTGATCTCACGGAACAGCTTGATCGCGATGCGGTCATATCCACCCTCACTGAAGTGCATTCCATCCTGATTGTGATTTCAGTATCTTAGCGGCACGACAAATACCCGGGTTGCCCGACCTTGAAGTTGCCGCGGCAGAGGTGCAGGCCTACTGTCATATCCGCCGGGCGGCCCTCGAGCAAGGAATTGTACGCCTTGATGTAGGTGTCAAGGAGCGCCTTGTGGTCGACTCCGACCTCCTCCATACCCTCGAGCATAGGCTCTGCGCAGAAGTATGCGAGGAGCGGGTCATCGAACTGGATGTTCCCTGCGGAAGACAGATATTCGCAGGTGCTCTTTGGAGTTTAAGAGATCGCAACTTACTGCACCCAGCCTCATACAGCTCCTTGATCTCGGCCTGGTAAGCGAGCGCGATGTCCGCGAAGTACTCATCTGTGGGATCGAAGTGAATGTCTGGAATTTCACATCTGAAACACTGGTGTGAAATGCGTACCGTCGTTCGCATACACCTCCTTCGGGTACGCATATACTCCGTGCCGGAGGTGGAACCACTCCGGCGCACACATCGTGATCTTCAGGTTTTTGTGCTCCTGGATCACATATGAACACCTTCTCCCGCCTATAAGCTAGAAGCTTGATGACGTACCTCCGGCTTCGTGAACTTCTTGAGCGCCTCAAATTGAGGGACGTAGAACTGCTTGGTACGCTTGAGCTTAGACTACGGCGGATAGTAGCAGATCAGCCTCGCTGAAACGGTCCGGTGCAGGATCAGCACTTACCTCGCAGACGTAGGAATCGGCACCCTTGAAGCTGAGTTTCTTGAACGCCTTGACATCGGGGCAGTAGTCCTGGAATATGGGAGGTAAGGATTGCGCTGCCTTCCGCCGACTTGAAGGTCATTCACCATCAGCATGTGATCAGGGACCAACGGGATGTACTTCATCCCGTCCAGATTGTCGAAGACGCCATCGTAGAACATGTGCCTGCGATGTATTTGGAAAATTGAAAGCTGCCTCTCGAAAAGTTTGTTAAACGACGCACCTCCTGAACTCTCCGTCCGTGATGGCCTTGATACCCGCCTCCCTCTGCACCTCCACAATATTCCGGATCGCCTCATCCTCGACCTTGCGGAGCTCCTCCTGAGTGCACTTGCCTGCGTCAAACTCGACACGCTTGTCGAGCAGATTGCGCGGTCGCTTGAGAGAGCCGATCTGGTCAGCGCGGAACGGCGGGAAAAGCTTCGGAGTGGCGGAGGACATGTTGGTTCAAGAGAAGGCTCGACTTGCGGACGTGGGAGGGGGGGACCTGTCTTAGCACTCGAGTCTGGCAACTCATGACAACGCTGCTGGAGTTTTTATATGGGCCTGAGGACGGGCTTAACAGATTAGCCCGCTGACGGCCCCCCGTGAGCGGCTTCATGTTGTACAGAGTACCGATCTTATCAGCTGAGTTGAGTTTGCGAGAACGTGGATGCCTGGGACATATCTTCCATGCATGGCGTGTGCGATGAGAACGCTCTAAAGTGGCGATGGTCGACTGATGAAGGAGGCGTTCATGTGAACTTGCACTTGAAGTTCGGCCGCCTTGTAGACTCGACTAATGCCTCGGACGCGAGCGTCGCATGGCAATCGCGTGGACCCATCACCTCCTTAGCTCTCGTCTTTCCCACTTTACGATACTAGAACCACCTCCACGGCCGCCATAGCTTACCAGTGAGGAGAACGCGCTCAGACATGCTGCGAACTTTACGGCTCCGGACATCGGAAAACTCAATTGCAGTCAAGACACCGGGGAGCGTCTTCCCAAAGTTGTTATGTTACAACGACAGTCTTTTCAAACTGGGTATTCCATCTGAAGCTCTCCGGCTCGGATGTACTTGACCTGGCACTATCATGATGTTAGACGTACCGTCCGCGAGGCTCCCGGTGGGTCCATGGTCCGGCACCGGCTCATGTGGTTATGTCTTCTCACCTCGGCGACACCACTGGCTCCGCATGCTGATACGCTCGTATATTTCGCGGACGCTATGCATCAAGTATCCCGTTTCTTGCGATGTCAATAGTCTAGCTGCATATTTTCATCCTGATCAGTGATTCCACTCCAGCAAATTCCAGGCACTCATGCCACATCGTGAGGCGAAGTCCGCGAAGCCCGGTTCAATTCCAAATCCGGCAGCACCTGCAATCGTACTCTTCTCGTGGAATCAAACACGTCCCTCTACCATCTCCGTGCAAAATTTCCCTCATTACGGAGACATACAGGTCGTTCACACAGGCTTCCAACTTTCTTCTTATCTCTGATTTCATTGGATGCACTGGCACGTAATGGCGATAATCCTCACAGCGGCATCTTGCGCTGATCCGCGCACTCTTTCGAGCCGCCCTCTTTTTCTGCTTCTGGACGTGACCCGCACTAGTGCGTCCATTTATTATTCGGTTTCGAGTCGACTGCTGGTGAAGAGACAAGACGATGCTTTTGTGGTCTGTTCTGGTCTGCTACTGGCACTGCACTATCCAAATTGATAATCTCTATTGGCCCGGGTACAGAAACGAACTACAAGTACGCATCCGCGAGATGGGTATTTAAGCACGGACATCGCTTGAGGCTGCCCTGCTGTTGCGTTATTTACCAGCCTCATCTTCACTCCAAAAAGCCTCTCTTCATTGCGAGTGGTGAGACTCGGCTGGGCGCGTCGGAGATCGTGTTTGCTGGCTGTTTGAAGAACCGTCTACTAGATCCGAGGGTCACAGTCTCAGGCCAACGACAGTCTTCAGCGGCACCATCATGTGCGGCAGACTCGCCTTCCTCTACACTTCCGGCCCAAACCCGGCTCATTTCCGCCGACCCCTGTATCGTGCGCTCCGATGCCCGGTCCCCTGGAACTTCATGTTTTTTTATATCTTTCACCTGGTCGGAAGTTTGGCGAGGCTGACATGGTAGTCATCGATCGCTTGGACAACCTACAGGACATCGCCGGCTGGTCAGTATGGAAGAAGCCTGTCGCGCCCGTGCCAATAGACTCATGCTTCAAGCTTGAGGACATCCCAGGGAAAGGGATGGGCATGGTCGCGACGAGGCTTATTCATGCTGGCGAGCTTATTTGTGCGGAGCGCCCGATCGTAGTCACGACGAGGAATGTTGCGGTGAATGGCGAAGAAACATACAATGATGGGACATTCCATCGCAACTGCATCACTGGCCTCTCTGAGAAAGCCCGGGCTGCTATTCTCTCTCTCAAGAACTCGTTTCCTCCATCGTCGGGTCTCGACATGCTCCCTGGCATGTTGAAATCCAATTACCTCGAGGTCGACATGACGGAACGTCCTGACCCGGAACGACCCTATTCTGGATGCTTCCCGATACTCTCACGGATTAACCACGACTGTAGCCCTTCCGCTAATTACTTCTTCGCCTTCGAGCCATACTGCGGCCAACTCTGGGCCGCAAGAGACATTCCGGACGGCGGCGAGATCACCATTGCATACACCACGCTCCCAGCCCCGCGCGTAGACCGCCAAGCGCACCTTTCCGAAAGATACTTCTTCACCTGCACATGCGTGGCGTGCTCCCTGCCACCCATCGAAGCAGCAAGGAGCGACACGCGCCGGATTGGGCTTAGCAAGCTACTCGCCCGTAGTTCCACTCGCTCCGGTCTCATTTCGGCGGCGGAGCTACAGCAAGGTGTAAAATGGGCGGAGGACGAAGGGCTCGCTGCGATCGCCGCGCACGCGGCCTACTATGGGGCGGGCAACCTGGCGATGTGTGGTGACGGGGAACTTGCGTTGGAATGGGCTCGGCGTGGTCGGGATGCGTGTCGAATGGTGGAAGGAGAGGGCTCGTACAACGTGCGGGAGCTCGAGCAATTGCTCGCGTTGTCACCCCAGGATCTGCGGCTGCTCGCACGCCTGGGCAGGCGGCCCTGAGCCGCACGCGCATGTGGCGCATTCACGCGTCGGCGTTGCCTCCGCCGCCAGTTCTACTCGGAATGCTCGTCGTCTGACAGACTGTGGGCGCATCTGAGTTGGCGCGGGAAATTTATTGCAGCCTGACATGCGCGTTGTTGGTTGCTTGAGCCCTTAGGCTAGAGGTCGGATCGCTCGGGTATGTTTGTAAACAGAATTCTATGACCTGTAAAGGTATTTTCGTGTTCGTGTTCTAACCCAACATTTGCCTGGAAGCGCTTGCACGGGCTTCAGCCTTCGGACCGAACTGTCATCATCTACTAGAACATCAGGACGTACGACAAAGTTCCATTGCGACCGCGGGGGCCGCATCCTTCATATGTCATGCTCTGGCTGCTCATCAGGCCTGCAACAGCGCTGAGCGCAGATCCCACACCAGACGCCCGTCTCGCAGAGTCTGGCGCTCGGATGACATGGCAGTGCTGCGACATTGTTTCCCCTGTGCCTGTCAGGTAGCGGGTCTTCGTCGAGTCCGTGATCTGAGTTACGCTCTCTCTCCGCCAGCACAGCGTACTTTTGGTGGAACCAAATCATAGTACGGCAGCCAACTCATCATCTGTCGCTGGACGCATGGAAACCATCATCGCCATGATCTTTCGGAAAAGAAAGCATACCAATTGCAGCTGAACATTGATTCCGTGGGTAGCTCAAACCATTACGGGGCGAGATATGCTCAGTGGTTATGGTCACTTCGAAAATGCGGATGTGAGATTGTCATTCAAGATATCGTTACAGGCATTCATTCCGTGCTACCGTGCTACCGTACTACCGTGCTGTCGTAATGTTAATACATTGATGGTATAAATAAATACAATAATTGCACCTCCTCATTTATAATTTAGTTCAATGAAGCCAGAGTGGCGCAATGGATATCATGCGGAACCCCCTACAATTGTTGGCCTATTCTTCTCAACTTGCGCAATCCGCGACTTCAGCTTCATTGATGTGATTGTGGTTTGCAGAAGGCCCTGTGTGTGATCAGGGATGAAGTCGTCGGGTAACCGCTCCTGCATCCACCACTGTTCGACCCAAGGGACAGGGACAGACTCGTTCTGCCCGCCGAAGATGCCAAGCACGAGCGAAATCTCGCCTAGTGCAATCTTTTCGTGAACGGAGTCAAGCGGTCGCGAGTACTGTGAATCTCGCTTCACACGGATCCTGACGAAATCGTCAAAGGTCATGACCGCGCCGTCTGATGAAGCGTGTTCCATCTGCCGCACATAATGTGCGTCGGGAGAGGTTGGCGCATACTCGTATGACGGCTTTACGTCCGCATGGCCGAGTGAACCGTTGTGTTCGATGCAGTTGTGCCGCGCGAGGTCGGTAAGAGAAAGCTCTTTGAATTGCATGAGCAGGAACGAGCCGACCCACGCGATGAATGAAGCAAGGGGCAGAGATAGGTCATATCCTTGGCGCATCGCGCGAATCAGATCGGTCTGGGACATGCCTCGTCCATTATGTGGTCTATTATAAAACATAATAAGCGCATGTCAACATCGATTGGAAATCACACGTACAGATAGCCATGATTTGCAAGCGTGTTGAGAGCGGGGCAAGGAGAGCGTGAGTCACCAACTCCAGGGGCAACGTATGGATGCTGAGCACGAGAAATCATCGGGTCTATCGGCCGTGTTTCGTTATCAAGAATCATGCTGGGGAAGGTAAACTTAGATTGGTGTTGAAGATGGTGTCCGAAAAACTTACATAGAGCGTAAACATGTGGCGAACACCGCTACAACAACGGCGATCGAAGCGACCTTGCGCAGGAGTCTTGGGGCCATTGCTAGATGAGTTGGAGGATACAGGGTGGGCAAGTCTAGATTGATTAAATAACGGCTGCTAGAGCACAGTAATAGAACGGAGCACACAGTCCAGTGCACAGACGGAGGAATTGAAGTGTGTCGGGACCGACATGTCCACGGGTTTATATAGACAAGCTAGGAAGATCACCAACAAATCTTGACGTTGAGCGCAATCGACTAACCCCGGTTGGGGAGTAAGGAAGTTGACGCCTAGCCCGATCACAAAATCATTTCCACGTGCATTGCCTCAGCAACCAGATCGCTGAACCGATACAGTACCAACAGACATTTCTGACATCCCGTATCACCGTACTATACGATGATCCCCTAGGCCCGACGTCAACATTGTTTGGGAAGCCAGCCAGTGCAGGCACGTTCGGGACAGCGACCGCGGCCTTGCATGCCACGCTGAGTACAGACCACCGAGATGCGCGCCTGCCTGCTATAGCCTGAGAAACGAGGCAGGAGGCAGTGGGAAAGATGGAACAGCGCGTGGCGCCGCGGATAATGCGCCCTGGCTGAGCGATGAGCATGCCTCGTAAGGATATCAACGCCGATATGGAACACCGCCCAAGCCCCTTGAGACGTTAGACATCTTCGAGTCTGTGCGAAGCGATCTCTCCAATTGAAAGTGGTATCCACCAGTCTGGTCCGCGACCTGCTGACCCACGGAAATAAGCTGGTTCTAGCCGGAGATCGTCGCCAGGCTGGATTGAAAGTCAGGTAGAATCAACACAATTGCCATTTGGGAACAGCGGCCAGCTGTAGCAATGTGTTGTGTGACTGGTATTTCGTTTTCGCCCATGAGGAAAAGTTGTTCGCGCTGGCCAGACGCTAGCTCAATTGATCGACAACAGCATGAGGCTACCCGGTCGTCGCCCGTCATATCTCACCTGAACACCGGAAGACAACCCAAACTCAACAACAGGACCACTTAATAAACCTAATTACCCGGTCGTGCACACACAGGTCGGTCGTTGTCTAGTCATTATTATCAGCCTGTGCTTACTGGAAGATAGAAGGCGGACGTAACTTAGATATCATCAAAAGCATCGAAGGACAAAAAATCGGCAGAAAGACATGCATCCGAGAAGAAACAAGGCTAGCATGTTCGAGTGGACGTCGGTGGTGGAAAGCAAGACAAGCCCGCGGTCCTTTTGTTCCCGACTCGACGTTCTCCGGCGTCCTCCGCATTTGGCAACTTGTTGATGCGGCCTGTCGGTCCGCCCGATCACGTGATCAGTGGGTGGCATTTATTCGAAGTCGGGGTCGCAACCTCTGCGTAGCGTCCTCGCCGCTCCAATGGGTGTACAGTCCGTCTCCGATGTTCGAATGCCCGGCAGCATATTCTAGCGTTACATCAACCCATTCGTCAGAGTACGCGCACACTGCTTCGCGCTATCTGCATCGGCCTACCTATGTCAGGATGACTAGTGCTATCTTCAGCGACTGTGCCGCTCCGTCCGAGGGTCGCAGCGCGAACTGGCCCTTCCGTTCGGGGGACAAACTGGGTCTAGTGACTCGAGGAACTCTTATGGCATTATCTACGGCCCTTGACGTCTCACCGATGCCAACTTCTAGCCTGACTTTGATATTGATAGCTTGAGCGCACGGGTCATGAGCCTTGCAGCTGCAAGGTGTACTGAATGTTCAAGATTACGAACTCGGCGGCTGGCTAGTTTCCTCTGCGTTCTGTCATTCAAACGGATGACGTCTCTCCTCTGGCTTCTGTGCGCCCGATGTCAGAGCTACCCGAGTCGGCCGATATGCGTTGTGTCTTCTACCTCGCGTTGCATATAAATACGAAGATGATGCGGAATACTGAGCATCGAGCAGCCGGCACATCAATTGAATCGACTCCAACCCAACAGCCTCACCCGCTACTTACCGAACAATGCCAGGACTTACCACTTACCCGTCCTTTCCCGAGAACGTGCCTACTCACCCTCTTCTTGTCGTTGACTATGAACTTCTCGAGGCTGGAGACAAGGACGAGGTTGCAAAACTCTGGAAAGCCGCGACTGAGCTTGGCTTTTGGTAGTAAGTCACCATTGGCTGATTTGCTAAATTTCACACGGCTAATCCCGAGGCAGTCTCAAGAATCACGGTGTAAATGAAGAAGTGAATCAGATGTTTGAGATGGGTGCCGAGACGATGACACTCCCTTACGAAGAGAAGATGAAATTTGAGCAAGGCGACGACGGGATGTCTTTCGGGTAAATAAGCGTTTCCATCATACTGCCGGCCGCCCAAAGTCTAATCATGAGCTTTCAGCTACAAAGCGCCGGGTGCCAACGCCGTCGATGAGACTGGGACGAAAGATAGTGTCGAATTTATGAACATTTCTAAGGACGACGCGTTCTCCTGGCCCACCCCGACGCATCGCACCTACCCATCTACTGTGGACGCCCGCATGGAATCTACTATCCGGCCTTTCATCCGCAAGTCCGTTGAAGTCAACGACACACTTCTCACTATCTTCAACGAGCTGCTTGGTCTGCCCGAGGGAACACTTGCCCAGAAGCACAAGCCCGATGAGCACAGCGGTAGCGAGGCCAGATGCATCAAGAACCCTCCGAGACCCGGCGGCATCTCCGAGGAGAAGGCCGCCCTCGGCGCCCACACCGATTTCGGGTCCCTGGTACGTGCTATGCTACTCGTCTTACATAGGAGTTCACGCGGTCCTCCAGTCCTTCTTGCACAACCGCCTGGGCGGCCTTCAGGTGATGGTCCCAGGAACCACACAGTGGCAATACATCAAGGTAGGCACGAGCACAGCTCATGTAGGGTTGCGATGTACGACTGATTTACTTTTTGATACTCCTCTAGCCAATCCCGGGACACGCCATTTGCAACCTGGGAGACTCTATGACCATATTCAGCGGTGGCATCCTCCGTTCCAATCTGCACCGCGTCGTGTGAGTTGCCTCCTCTGCCTCCGCAGACCACACAAACTCAACTTATCTTGATCTCATGCACAGCCCGCCGCCCGGTGCTCAGGGTCAGTTTGAACGGTGGTCGCTCGTGTACTTCACTCGGCCCGGGAACTCCGTGATCTTGAAGCCCCTCGTAGAGGAAAGCAACATTGTCGCGGATGCCTATACAAAGGTCGTCGACCGCTCGATCTACGAGAGTGGGCAGACGTCCAGCGAGTGGTTCGCGCGCAGAATCAGGAACCAGCGCAGCAAGAATCAGAAGGTACGCTACTTGCACGCTTATCAACATTGACAGCGCCTTATTGAAGTCCGCCTGTGACAGGGTCCAGAGACCTGGCGTGCGAGCCGCGGTACTGAGCACCTCCCTTCAGCCGCATAAGTGTTTCAGACTTTGCTCTCGAGAACAAATCTGTCTAGGCCTACAATGTCCGTTACTTATCAAAGCTGCACATGATCGAGATGTACGATTTTGGTCTAATATACCATTGGCTATGCCGACCTCATGTATGGGCACAAGTCGTTGTGAAATTGCCACTACTGTATAGCAAGATCTGCATTCTGAAACATTGGCAACCATGTCGTGAGATATACGCAGTGCGCCGAGATTTTAGCCACTCGTTTTCTCACTAGATCTGAGGACCAGGTATGACATCCGCGCCGAACTTTGACAGGTCAGTTTGATAGAGTTCGCGCGGCACTGCTCCTGTACCGTTGGAACACTCCACGTGGCGCTCTGTATGATGGATGCATGAGAAACACGCGGTACAACTTTCAAATGCTGTAATAGATGATGATGCATAAAAGTCCAAGATGTCCCTAGCTAGGTGCGGGTGCAGTAGTAACTGTCTAAGTGTTCGAAATCAGCAGGTGCTGGGTATCTGTACAGCGGACAGCAATCATCATATTCTTCACGATGGTAGATACCTTGTGTCAAGCTAAGTTGAGAAATCAGAACCCTCCAAAAATCAACGACCAGTAACCAGTCCGAATCAAAGATGGCCACAGCCTTCGACGCGAGACTGGCCGCCGGTCCGCGTCGCGCAAGCGCCCGATCGCGTACTGCACGTGCTCTCCTCAAATTTTCTGCCCAGCCTGCCCTAAACAACTGCGTATAAAATTCGGTGCCCGGCCTTTGTGTTTCTTCAGAACATACTCAGCTAGGATCTATTCTATAGGTACTAACTCGAGTCTCGCATGTTTACACATGCCACATCCTTCAAATCCAGTGGATGATACCAGCGCCCGCTCGTTATACTGAGAACATGGCTGCTTTCGGGCAGTCTCGAGGACGTTTGGTTCGCACTGTGCACTCCCGCAAGGGCAGTGTGCGGCGCAAGCCAGCGAGTTGGGCGTATATCTGATGGATTCCTTCGCATACACTTTTTGTAGTCTACAATCGTAATCCAGTTACTGCTCTCGTGCAGATTCTCGCGTGGTATCGCTCTAGCCTGATGAACTGGGGACTTGTCAACCATCTATCCAACCCTTCATCTCTTTCACAAGGTCATCTACTGTGTGCCACTTCCAGAATTGCTGTCCGGGATTCACAATCTCATTGTGGTTGTTATCAGAGAAGTCAAGCCTTCCTTCTCCCATGATGATTCTGCCAAGATGATTTGAGCGTTGCTGCAAAACATGACTGATTCCCATGTCAACTTAATCGGAATGCTGACCTGACAAAGGTGGCTGGCTTCAGAGGTGGTTGCTTGCTCATTTCGTCCCGCAGAGCTTCGCGCGTCAGCTCGAGGTCCTCGCTGTGTATCATGACATCGCCATTCACGCCGCATTCCTGTCGTATGCCGCGCACAATGTCCCTCACGTCCTCAAAGCTCTTGACATCTCCAGCAACACGGACGTGATCCGGGACGCGTTCTGCACTCGGCGGCGAGAGGGAGAGCAACGCAAGCTCTGCGAGTGTTTTGCCAATGTCTTCTTTGGACGTGAAAGTAATTCGTTGCGTGGCCGGGCCAATACAAGTATAGGTCAAATTGCGGTGGTCAAATCCCACTGCGGAAGCAGGTTAGTAGAGTTGTTCTAGGCGAGATTGATGTCTAATGATACGTACAACCAGGGAACTGAGCCGTATGTCAGGAGACCAGAGTTAAGATGCAGTACCGGCTGTTGACTTACCGACATAGTCTCTTGAAGAAAGAGTCCGCAGTATACAGAAATCACCTTCATTTTGTTGCCGGCACGTTCCCGAACCCTTACTTCGTGGGCGCGCTTCTTCAGCCAGTCCGAATGTTCGAAACCCGGGAAGTCGTTCAGTCGATGATCACTGCAAGGCGGCCGCTCAGCATTCCAGTGCATGACAAATGGATCGCAGTATGTCGTTACTTACACGCCAAACTCGCTCGGGAAGTACACCCGGGCACCGCTCTCTAACGCCACGTCGACCAAAACGTCGTTCAATTCTGAAGCGGATGTCGCAAGAGCATTAACGACCACGTCGGCGCCCTGCAGTGCGGCCGATAATGAGCCTTGTATATCTTCCATATCCACTCGGTGCACTATTGCTCCCTTCAGCGCCAGCTCTTCTGCGGCCTTTGACGAGGGATCCCTTGCCAAGACACGAACGCTGGAGAAGAAGGGCCGATTTGTGGTCAGGAAGACTTCGGTTATGGTTTTTCCTGCTCGGCATGCCGCCGTCAGTTGCTACTTCCATTGTACGCCCAAACACATAATTCGACTGACCAAGGCGTCCTGTTCCACCGGCGATGGCTAAGACGTATTGGCCGCGACTCAGATGTGTTGACGTGAGACGAGACATGATGCGCGCGCAGCTTGTGATCTCTTCTATCCCGGCCGGAGCTTGCTTCACTAAAGTCAACTGCCTGACGTTTCCTGTACAGGGGACGTCCGCCGGCACGTCGTGCAGGTAGCGATAAGAGATCCACTTAGACGACGGCTCTGGGAACTGTCGATGTCATGGTCGAGGACATTACTGGTCCCAGTTTAGGGTTAGGGTCATCCTTAGTCAGCTGCAACCCAAGAATGTGCTCTCGGCAGCAAGCGCCTTTGAACGCTGCCACAGGACCAAGGAGTCATCGACTGGAAGTGATTCATGCTCTAGTGTGTACAGCTTCTCCCATCTTCTCACATGACTGCATTATCATTGTGCATAACGAGTTCTCTATTGGAGGCCGCATTAAGGAATCTGGAGGCAGATTGACGTCCTCATGCCCGGCGCGCCTTATGTTAGACTTGGATCGGAGTCTATCACTGACATACGCCGGTTCAAAAAAACATGCTCCAGGTCGGTACCTGCGGGTGCCTTCATCGATGTTCGACAGATAGCCACATTCATCAGATCTTTGATCATCGGAACGACTTTAGAGCACACCACATGCATAGCCGCCCCCCAGTGCTGTTCACCTAGAGCAATACGTGTCAGCTGGTTTATACGAGGACTTCAAGAGCTGCGTCCATAATAGTGCATATCTCGAATCCAAGTGACCGGCGGATTGTCAGGGACAATGACAACTATCGCCCTCGCGTCGATCGATCTCTGCGAAGCCTTCCTCGGATCGTATACTGGGCTAAGGACTATCTCGTGCGGATCCACAACCAACCGACACAAGCGAGACAACCAAGTCCGAACCTCTCGGCGCCGTCAATGTGATCACCGCACTGCGGTCCCCCCGTGTCGATCGGGTGAATTACGACTTTGCCTAGTTAGAACTGGACATTCGCAAGATATCACAGGTTCTTGTTCTTGTGAGAGTTCCGACGGCCGAATCTCGTAGCATCCCACTGCGGAGAAGGTCCTGGGACATCGTGAACGAGCATGACCACCATGACCTCACAAACCGTTTCAATGACAGTCTCGTGAGCGTCTTGCGCTTATCAGCTGGGCCGTGGTTTCAGCGACGATCCCCGCCCTCGGTGACCTGGACTTCCTGGAATACCCCCTGGTCGCAGGCCACGGAGATGTCCCCGATCTGGTCCTGCCAAATGCGACGATGACATACCGCGGATATATAATAGCGCACTATTTCCAGGCTGTCCGGTGTACTCCTGATTGCTTCCGCGGTTCTGACAATGCCAGGCCTCACTCTTCCGCCGTTCCCCGAGGACGTCCCCACCCATCCGCTCCTTGTTGTCGACTATGAGCGGATCAAGGCTCGAGATGAAGCCGAGATCGACACTCTTTGGAAGGCTGCCACGGAGCTCGGCTTCTGGTAGTGAGTGTCGTGGCTGTGCTCATTGTGATCGGTCGTGAGTCCTCAACGCGCGTACAGTTTGAAAAATCATGGTGTCGATGAAGAAGTCAATGGTATGTTCGATATGGGTGCAGAGACCATGCGCCTTCCTCCGGACGAGAAGATGAAGTACGAGCAAGGCGAAGAGGGTATGTCATTTGGGTCAGTTCACGTCTTCGGTGTCTGGGATTGCGACAATGCATCTCTGATATCCAACTCTCTTGCGCAGATACAAAGCAGCTGGGGCGAACGCTACAGATGAGACGGGCAATCTCGACACCGTTGAATTCATCAACGTGTCCAAAGACGACGCCCTCGCTTGGCCGACAGTTGTACATCGCACGTATCCACCCACAGTGAATGCCCGCATGCAGAGCACTATCGAGCCCTTCATCCGCAAGTCGCTCGAGGTCAACAATACTTTGCTCGCTGTCCTAAACGACCGGCTTGGACTGCCTGCTGGTGCGCTCGCCCAGCGACATAAGGTAGACGAGCCAAGCGGGAGCGAATCGCGGGTGATCAAGAACCCGCCTCGGCCTGGGGGTATCTCAGAGGACAAGGCAGCGATTGGTGCGCACACCGACTTCGGCTCGCTGGTAAGTGCTTCTGGTTTCTCTTGCTGTCAGTTGGCATGCACATGACCTAACACACCCCACGCGCAGTCGTTCTTGCACAATCGTCTGGGCGGTCTGCAGGTACTCGTCCCTGGAGCTGAGACCTGGCAATATGTTCGGGTATGTCGCTCTACAGTATTCAGAATAGCATGGAGCTCAGCTGCGCCATAGTCCATTCCAGGCCACGCAATCTGCAACCTCGGCGACGCCATGACCCTCTTCAGTGGAGGCATACTGCGATCAAATCTTCACCGTGTCGTGTGAGCCCGCTCCGGCGATAGCGCTTGGTCACGTGCTGAATGTGTCCTGCAGCCCCCCGCCAAAGGAGCAAGGCAATTACGAGCGTTGGTCTCTCGTGTTCTTTACCAGGCCCGGCAATTCGATCGAATTGCGCCCTTTCTCAGACTAAAGTCGTCTGATTGCCGAGGCAGTGGAAAAATTGCCTTCAAGAAACTATTCACCGGAGCCACTGCGAAAGATTGGTTTGCTAGGCGCATCAAAAACCAGAGGATTAAGAATCGCACGGTATGAGTCATAAGTTTGTATGTTACTTTCGCGTTTGAAGCTAATCGCACTTTGTCGTAGGGTCCGGAGACCTGGAAGGCTAGCAGGGGCATGGAACACAAGCCCGAGGCTGCCTGACTGCATGCTGCGCCGATGGCATCAGTCTTTGCACCACGCTAATCCTTGTGTACGCAGACACCGCTTAACAAGCTGAAACGTACATAATTGGACTGGAATGTATCATTTATCCTGCAACACGTGCACATGCGGAGGTCGGAGGTCGTACTCGTAAATCGCAACAAGTTTGTGTTCAGCGCAGGACCATGGCAATGGCAGAATACTGCCATTGTTTCACGTCACTTTGCTGTTATTACCTGTTGGGTGTAATGTTGAGTTCCTGTCATATTTCACATTTCGACTACCTCACCAGGGTCGCTGAACCCCATTCATGCGGGTCCGTGTTCATCTCGAAAACGATCTCCCCACCAGATGTGGTCTGTTCATGTCTGATGATAGGGCTCGAGATAGGGCTTCCATCGATTGTCAGGCTCTTGATGTAGGCCTTCTGCGATGCGCCACTTGACGTGATGACGAGAGGCTTCATTGCACCCGGGAGATTTATCGTAACCTTGTCGAAGAACGGACTACGATGATCACGGAAAGAGGTGACATTCGAAAGCATCGGATACAATTTGCTTTCATTATATACTTGAGATCACAAAGACTCGGAGACACTTCATACTATCGTGAGAGGATGCTGTGCATGACGTCACAGGCCCGAGCCGGTGCCAGTGTTGCCAATGGGTTGGCAACCCATCCAAAAAATGGCTATTGAATCGTCGACAGACGGCGCAAACATATAGCAGCGCTCTACATATGTATCAAAACCCTAAAATTCATCTTCGGCTGATACCAGCTACCTCTCAGAGTTTCGACATAGGCAAAGCCAGCGGACGCATTCTCAAGTTGATGACCGTAACTGCTTGTGCTCACCAAATTACATCAGTAGTTATAGCGAGCTAGAAGCTCTTTCTCGTGTCACATATAGCTATCCTAAGGTATGTACTACAGATTAATAAATCCGCTTGATTCGTTGCAATGGTGTTAGTAAAACCATCAATGGAGAAACCTCGCTCCTTTCTTGGCTTGGTTGTTGAAAATCCAGACCCAACACACGTTCTAGAACCAACATAGAAGGTCCGGTGCGCTTATCAGTTATCACGGAGGACACACTGCATGCTTCAGTTGATTGTATCTATTGCAAATATGAGCGACATAGACGATTCATAGTGGTCTGCCCCTACAACTGAAGAACATGTTCTGCGGCGCCTTGATGCTCTGATGGTTATCGAAGTTGGCAGCTTCCAGCGTGGTCTTCTCCTCAGCTCGGGTCAAAGATTCTCAGTCTGATATGAACCGCGACAGACGGCCTGAATGACCCGTCTTCCAGCGTATCGACGCAGTCGTCAAACATTGTAACGACGGCGGCAGTTTCATTACCGGTCAGATGAGACACAAACCTCAATTCAAGATGAATTGCTTCGAGTGACGGCTGAGACAAGGAACATGCATTTGGCTGAAGCAAGGCAAATGCCGCTATCAGTGCAGTGAAACGGAGCATCTGGAGGGAGGAACAAGATTGCAAAGCCTCGATACAATCGGCACATTCTATGGAGAGCGGTCAGTCCCCATACGTGTACATCGACAATCTGTGCAGACCTTCTGGAATACTAGTAGTGTCAGGTACTGTGACGTTGATACATTTCAAAGACGAACATTGGGATAAGAGAAGCTCGGGAAGGTACGTCCAGTCTTCAACAAAAACAGTCGTAATATTGAGCTCCTGAATGTTATAGACCCACGGCGCAAGCACCGGGCATACGTCAGGTATAGCTCGGGAACCCACAGCCGTAGAAGAGACAAATTGGACATCACATCCGCCATGACAGTGATATCTTCATCCTTTATGTTTGGGGGATGAGTAAAGCAGCAAATCGACAAACTCTGCACGTTGTGGAAAGAGGAGGGGGCTCGCGATACCGGAGAATCCGGAAATTTCACCGCTCGTGAGGTGGAGGATCACAAGACTAGTGACTGGACCGAGGGCGGCGAGGACGGCGTGCCGAGGCCCGATCGGAGTCTCTAGAGTGCAGCGGAGGTGGGTAACGGCATCGAAGGATGGTGCAAAGGCGAGGAAACAGACGATGTCTGACTCTGAAGATAACCAAACCACAAGACGTCGAACACGTCCGCCAACTCTGGGAGATTCAATGATAACTCGATCCCACGGCCCCCATTCCTTTGCAGCACAGTTCCACCTCATGAAAGAGGTGGTATCGAGTCGCTGATGTCCATGCGCGACAGACCAGGCTGCGATTCTGAAGGGCATCCGGATCATTGTGGAAGAAGTCGATGATTCTGTCTGTAATCTCAGGAGGAAGTCGAGGCATTGCGATCTTGAGGTCGGCGGGAGATTTCTACGCGTATCTGCAGGCTATCGATCCTGAGTGACTATGTTCGTATGGGGCTCGCAGTGTCTGGTAGATCGAATGCATCGCGTCGCATTGTCATTGACCTTTTGAAGTTCTTGAGGCTTGTTTGTTGAAACAGTGCTTGTATCTCCTGGTCCCCGGAGTGTGCACCCGCTCATGAGAAACTGTTGCTGATGTGATGCCGGAGGCTACCACCGTCCATTACTCTTTTGCGACAAATTGTCGTAAGAGTTGAGAGAGATGTAGGGAGGAAGCAGATCGTGTCAGCTCTCTTGTCTTAGAACAGACCCATCATGAACCAGGCGCGAATGTCCATCATAAACCAGATCGCTCCAGATCGATCGCCACCGGCCACGTCGGCCGCAGCCCGGGCTAGCCGAAGCTAGTGTGGCCGTTACGTCATGTCTAGAAGCGGTCTATCTCTGACTATGAGCGCGGAGATGATATCGTGTGGTACTACACTCTAGAGCTCTATCGTCTGCATGATTAACCGTGGGCGACCCTATAAAGGGCTTTCTATATGTGATAACAATCCAGAGAGCTCCTGAGCTCTGCACAGAAGTGCGTATTTGTCTCTACTCGAAAGCCTCTCGGGATTTTGCTCACACAAGTCGGCGGTAAAGGCAGCAGCAGCACTCACGGACCTCGTAGCGGCCTCCTCGGTCGACCATGTTTGACCAATTACATGATTCAGAACCGGACACATTGCCAGCGGAAATGACTGACAACATCATCGATTTTCTGTACGACGACCACGACTCTTTGAAGAGCTGCAGTCTAGTCTGCCGTTCATGGCGATATGCAGCCAGGTACCATCTCTTTGACACTGTGCAGCTCGACTTCCGTGTCTTTTCCAGCTTTTTGGAACTCTTAAAGACAAACAGCGACATTGGGAAGCTCGTCAACAGCATACGTGTCACCATTCGCCAAAAGAAAGACCTGCACGCCTTCGAGACTATCGCCACCCACCTCGGGGGCGTGAAGGCTTTATATCTCTTCGTCCAGTACTGGGAACTCATGCCACCAGCTGCACTACTTCCTCACATCGGCCCTATTACGACCTTCTCAATTGAATGCGAATGGTCGACACCCTCGCTCAAGGAACTCGCGGACGTTCTAGCAGCCTTGCCGCGAGTGACGCGCCTTCGTCTGGGCATAGATCGCTTCACGGGATCTCACAGAGGGACAGCTCTCGCAGATACTCTTGCTGATATACACCTGGAATCGTTGGCAGTCTACGGGCATTGTGATGTTCTTGCTGACTGTTTCCGACGCAATGCATCGGCCATTCCTAATGCCTTAGAATTCGACACCTTCGACACCTCGGCTTGGCGATCCCTTCCCGAACTTCTGAGAGAGATGTCTACACAACTTGAAGTGTTGAGGTTGTCGATACATGATCGGAGCACCAGCGGCGGTACGTCTATGTGGCACAGCAGGACTTGACCAATGATACTCACTCGTCACGGATTGAAGACATTTCCGACCTTGTGTCTGCACTCGAGGACTGCAGCACACTGAAGCGACTCCGACTGAAGGTTTCATTCATGTCACTAGGGAATGTGCAAGATTTCCTGTCCCACATCCACATCCCGAACCTTCGAGAGTTACACATGATCTTCGACTTTGCGAACGACTACTTTCGTTCAACGCCTATCGAGAGGATCGACACCATCGTCAGCAATACTGGCACCATCGCTGGTATTCTGGACCGCGAGCAATTTCGTGGCCTCACTACAATCTCCTTTTCGTTCCTAGCGGATTTCGTTGAATTCGAACGCCCCTCGTTCGAGTCCAAAACACGAGCGGCGTGTGGAGCGATACGCGAGCGCACTGAGCTCTCACTACGCTGTAAGCTATTTCACTTCTTCAGGCTTCGAAATTGTCTGACCGTATTCAGTCCACTACCGGGAGAAGGTCAAACGGTACGGCATGGGGTTCGGTGGGTTTAACCTGAATTCGGGCAGCAATTGGCGGGAGCTGGAGGCAGAGCTTCAACGGTGAAGCTGAGTTGAGTGTACTATGTAAGACATGCAGCATATAGATCATCCTACGGACATCTCGTATCTCGTATAACTTCTCTGCAGTGCAGTTCAATATTCCCGGAATCATGCACGCAACGATGTGAATTGACACGCGACGTCCAGCTTGCTCTACAGTGCGTGCTCTCTTGTCTATCAAGAGGTGATTACGCTCGTCCAGACCTCGAATCAATTACTGTCGCATGGTCATAGTTACAACAGATCTTTTCTACTTGGCCAAATTGCAATCCGGCCTCAGACCATTGTACATATCGAGCATTTCTATGATTGCAAGAAACAGGAAAGGGCCCAGATTGCTTAGTCCACATCCTTGCCATCAATAGTTGACTCGCGATGCCTGATGCCAGAGTCTCCGGCATGGTGGCTTCCGGTGTGGATAGGCTCATCCGCCGAGCGGAGCGCCTGCAGAACTTGCTCGCGGCGCAGCCATTTCTCCTCCGAGACGAAATACCAGCTGAGAATGCCGAAGATAGTGACCGCGCCGAAGATAGCGCATGCCTGTGAGCAAGACAATCAATACTCGCACATAGCTCGTTAGCACTATAGCGTATACTCACAAAGTTGAAGCTTTGGGCGTTGACGGGGAAGTAGAAAGGCGATATTTGGGTCTGAACAGACTATTTGAATTTGTCAGGCATCGGACTGCGGGCGCGTGACTTACCGCGAATACGAGGCCATTAAACAGAATTGTAGCAACATAGAAAGGCTTCCTCCATTTGCCCAAGAAGAAGTGGGAGCCCTTGAAATCGTTCGGGGTCATGGTCAGGCGAAGCAGAGCAATCAGGCCGTAAGCCGCAGTAGTCGGGATACCACCAGCGGAGACGAGCGATGTGAACGCAACCTGACTGGGGAGGATCGAGCACAAGATGATAGCACCGAAGATAAACATGATCGTCACAGCATTCTTGGGTTGACGGGCGGCGTCAACACGCCCGATCCAGTGAGATAGGGGGAGCACACCATCACGGGCGACCGCAAAGACGAGGCGAGAAGCAGCAACGATAGCAACACTAGTGTTCTGTGTGCAAATGGATAAGTATGCAAATTGATAAAACGCTTCGGACTTTGTACTCACGAGAATAAGACCCAAAGTTGCAATAATAGTCATGAAGATGCTCGGACCTTTGCCCAGAGCGAGAGCGTAAATTTGGACGAAGGGCTGGGGGGCCTCGAGTGCGAACAACGTATCGAGATCCGGAGTGCAGAAAAGGAACAGAATAGTGGTTGCGAAGCCGAAAACTCCAGTTGCAACGGCACTCCACATGATACCTCGGGCAGCGACAACACTGAGAAAATGTCAGCTTAGTGGGCGGGGAACTACGGCATCGCTACTCACCTGGCGTTCTTCGTCTCTTCGGCAATATGACCGGACGCATCGAACCCAATCAATGTTCCCGAAGTGAAGAGGCTATCGAGTCGAAGAATCAGTGGAGATTGGAGACATGATGTTCCGGGCGCACTGACAATGATAGTATCCAGTTCCATCCAGCAGGTGCTCCGGTACCGTTGTCTGAATAATTGTTAGCGGATGCCAATTTCCTGAAGTAAAGGGCCCTACATGTCATCGTGAAGACATCCTTTGCAGAACGGAATCCGTAAGTGTTAGAAACCCCGATAGGCAACCAGATGACGCAGAGCAAGAAGTCGACCATGTAGAGAGCGATCGAGATCTTGAAAACGGCCGAGTACCAGCGCGGGGGAAGGTAGTTGATGGCGATGGAGATCAGGAGCATGGCTTCCGAGATCGCCCATACGAGAGCACGCCAGCGGACGTCATCATTGTTGCCAACGCCTCCGGGGTAGTCGACACCCCAGACGACCAATTGAGAGACAATGTAATTGGTCGTCGTCTGTGGACGTATTCATGAGTATCAGGAGTGAATGTATGTGAGGGAGACTGACCAAGCAGTTTCCAGCCGCAAATGTCATCCACGCAGTGCACGACCACCACGCAACGATGAAGCCAAAGAAGCGACCGTACTTCGGGCCCGCACTCTCAGCCGACCAGATGTAGATCGAACCACTCAAAGGCAAGGCGGAACAAATCTCGGCCAGAACAGCCGCCGTGATGAACATGAAGATCATCGTGATGACATAGGATGACCTTAGCTGAAGTCAATCCTCGCACGACCTTGTGAACACCGAGTGTATGCATACCATACTGCTGCTGGTCCACCGGCCTGCAAGCCGAGAAAAATACCAGCTCTGAAAGAGACAGACGTCAGCAAGCCGAGGATGCTCGTGACTGCCTCCTCTCTCACCTGACACCGCCAATGAAGTTGAGAGCGACGAAACTCGCGGCAAAGCTCTCGATGAAATGCCAACTGCGATGCAATTGCTGTTCGCAATTGACGAAGGTCAATATTGAGTGACTATCGACTATCGCAAGAACTTACTTGTTTGTACCCGAGTTTTTGCTAAGATCATGCAACAAAACGTAGGTCAGTCATTTCTGCCGGGGCTCCCCCAGGGAAGAGGGGGAGAAAAAGAATTAAAGGGCGACACTGGGGGCTTCCCTACGCAGGTATGAGCGCTGATCAGGTTCCAACGGTGTAATCTCAATCCAAGCTGCTCATCTACTGCCCTCGCCACTGCTCCCGCATGAGGTAGCCGCATCCGAGGAACAGCATCACAACAAGGATACCCGTAGCCATTCCAGTTCGCACTAGAAAGCGACGTTACCGATACATAAAACACGGTCAACCCTCATCCCTGCACGCATTGGGGCATTGCCCAGCGGCACCTGGCCATTACCAGCTGGATTTCGTCTTCGTCAATGGTGGACGCGCGTTCACTGTCCATGACCGGAGGAGTCTTGACGGGGTCAGTAGACATTTTGAGGAGATACTTCGCAAGAAGTGAAGAGGAGAAGCGAAGATAAGCAGCTGCTGAAAATGATTGCCATATAAATACATCATGTTTACGTAATGCTAGTAATGCACACTAGACTCGATCTAGCAAGTCTCACAAAACAAAAGCCAATTACGGGATGCCCAGACGCTACATGAGGCAGTCAGCGAATGCGCTGGACAAAAGAGCCACGGGATACTTACAGGCTTGAGCGCCTTGATCAGAAGCCACTCCTCATTCGAGACATCCTGCTTGAATGATTGCTACAAACAGCCATTGACTCACTGATTGTGGTCATAAAGGCAATGAAACTCACCTTCAAGACATCGATACTCTGTCGAGTAATGTGACTGTAGAGCTCATCTTTCTCGTCAAAGTGACGACCAAACATCTTGGCCGACTGGTAGACAGCATGCTCGATCTTGACAGCAACACCACCACCCGCCTGCGACTTCTTCACGATGTCAAAGGCTTTATGGTTGATCTCCAGAGACGTGCTGAGAAAGTCGTCAGCAAAAGACAGCATGCTGATTATGATCTTGACTCACATCTTGCCCAGGTCGATGATTTCCTTCTTCTGGGTCTCTGGGTCCGTCTTGACCACACAGATCGGTGTGCCGACACGCAGTGTACCATCCAGGATATCGACACCGAGAATGATCGGGTCGCGCTTACAGAAGGCAGCAATGGTCTTCAGTCTGCAAGGCCAGACAGCCTGTGGTGCGGCGTCTCGGCGCTTAGCCTCCATGATCTCAGTGTTGTAAGCCGTGAACGCATCGAACAAGTGGTAGATGATATCCGCTGTGAATCAGTCCTGAGTGATCAGTGAGACACAGAGAATAATGATTACTTACCTTTGAACAAACGAATACCCATCTCTTCAGCGAGGCGCTCAGCATCCTTGTCGACAGGAACATCGAAGCAAAGAATACATGCGAGCTCCTTCGCCTTCTCCAACATCGTCGCGCTACGCATGACATCCTTCTTGTGGACAGGGCCGATGTTGATACCTGACACAGGGATCTTGCTGACCTTCAAGAAGTCCAGTAGTGCCTCCAGCGAACCGAGCGTACTCGCTTGCACGCAGACACCACGGCCAGACTTGTCGATGGAAGTCAACAGAGTCGTCAGGTCGGACATGACCTCATCCATGAGATCCTCCTCCTCATCGTCAGGGCCTACGACGAGTAGCCGTGAACCAGCGATGGCCTTCTCAAGATCAGGCGCAACAATCTTGACACCCATCGCAGCCTTGATCTCCTTGTGGTGAACGTATTGTGACTAGGGCTAATGTCAACACCAGACGCGATTACCTTGAGAGAACCAATCTCACCTTGATACGCAATTCGCGAAGAGGCTGAGGTGTCAGCAGAGCGCGGATTTGTGTCACAATGGGCCCATTGAGACCGCAGACCACGATCCTATCGCCTTCGTGCAGGATACCGTTCGATAAGACGACATCAATGGTTGTACCTAGACCCTCGATGGCCTTGACTTCCAGCACTGTACATTCGAGCTCCGAGAGGTACATCAGACGGTCACTCATGCGCTGCTGCGTGAGGTTGACGAGAAGCATAATCATGTCGGGCACACCCTCGCCAGTGACGGCAGATGTCGGGACCAGTGAGACATTACGCGCGAAGTTCTTGTTGTCGTAGTAGAGGACGGCGTTGAGACCCTGCTCGGCGAACGCGAGCATGGTCTTCTGTACGCGGTCCTCGAACTCGAGCTGCACAGTGCGCTTTTGCTTGGCGAGCGAGCTGCGGAAGTCGTTGTCGGGCGTCGCCTCCCAGCCGTACATACGATCAATCTTGTTGAGTGCGACGATGAACGGCGTCTTGCGGTCCCTCAGCAAGCGTAGCGATTCGAGCGTTTGTTGCTCAAGGCCGTGCTATGATATACAAATGAGTGGGCTGTAATCGTCAATCACTATGCGCACTCACCATGATATCGACGACGAGGATGGCGATGTTACAAAGCGAGCTTCCACGGGTCCGCAAGTTGGTGAACGACTCGTGACCGGGGGTATCGATGACGAGTAGACCAGGAATCTTGTATTCTTGCGTGCCGTCTTTGTTCATAACAGCAGTCTTCGTCTTGATCGCCTCGACCGGGAAGTATGTCGCACCAATCTGCTGGGTGATACCTCCCGCCTCGCCTTCTTGCACGTTCGTTTGACGGATCTACGGTGATACTGAGTTAACTACCCTATCACGTCTACTAATGCGACGAACCAACCTTGTCCAGCAGCTTTGTTTTACCGGTATCGACGTGACCCAAGATACAGCAAATCGGGCTACGGAGGTCGTCCTTGTTGCGCGACGCGAGAGCTTTCTCGTGTGCTTGTGCACGACGCGCCGCCGCCTCTGCCTTGCGCTGGGCCGCCATGCGCTGGGCCTTGGACTTACCATCCTCGTCCGAGTCGGAATCAGAGTCGTCAGAATCAGAGTCAGACTCCTCTGACGACGATTCCTCCTCCGAGGACTCCTCCGATTCGGATTCTGCAGCTTTACCACTGGCCTTAGCCGACGCGGCCTTTGCAGCAGGGGCAGCCTTGGCCGCCGGGGCAGCTTTGGTGGCGGATTTCTCTGCAGGTGCAGCAGCCTTCGCAGCGCCATTGGTGGCGGTAGCCTTCGCAGGTGTAGCTTTCGGCTCCGGCTTGACCTCCTCCTCTTCGTCGCTGCTCGCATCCCAAGAGTCCTTGACCTCAGACGCCTTCTTACCCTCCTCATCGCTGCTCGCGTCCCAGTCGCTTTTCACGCCGTCAGCCTTCTCAGGCTCAGGCACAACCTTCGGTTCTGGAATGGCTGGCTTCTCCTCACGGACAGGAGACGGCTCGCGCGTGGCTGGGCTGCTGCCCGCGGCGGAGGCGTTTGAGGTGGGGCCTTTCTTCTTCTTACGGTTGTCGTAGACAACGCGCTTGCCTCGCTCGCCTGCGGGCTGCTGAAGACCCTCGATCTGCACACCGGATGCGAGGAGAGCCTGCTTGCGCAGCTCTGCGGCACGCTGCTCCTCCTTCTGCTTCTTCGTCAGGAGCCGGCCCTCTTTTTTCGCGAGCTCACGCTTCGCCTACCACAGGATGTCAAAACGAGCATAACCATTGTGAGGAGAAATGGGGTACCTTCTCCTTGTCCTTCCTCCGCTGCTTCTCCTCCTCCTTCTTCCGCGCCTCCTCCTCCGCGATACGCTCCTCCTCCTCGATGCGCTTCCTCTCCTCCTCTTCCCGTCTCCGTGCCTCCTCCTCCAGCCGCTTCTTCTCCTCCATCATAGCCTTGAGCGCACTGATACCGCTCGCGCCTTTCTTCTTGCCAGCAGCAGGGGCGGGAGCAGGCGCAGCCTCTTCGTCCTTCTTCGCCTTCTTCTTTTTCTTCTTCTTTGAATCGGTCTTTGCGCCACCAGCTTCAGCATCGTCCTCCTCGTCTTCGTCCTTCTTCTCTTCAGCAGGCGCTGCTGGGGGTGTCGCAGATTCTTCGCGGGCCTCATCTTGAGTCCCCACTTTCTTTGCCGCGGCTTGCGCCTTTTTCTTCGCCTGACAGGAATTCGTCAACACGCATATGCGTTCACGAGAGGCTATCCACGAACCTTCTCGCGTTCCTTCTTCAGCTTCTCCTTCTCCTTCTTGGACAGGACCTTCGGGCCTGCATCCTCGCCCTCCTCCTCGTCCTGCTGTTCCTCCGCAGGCTTTCCATCTGCAGGTTTCTCCTGAGCAGGCGACGGTGCCTCAGCCTCCTCGGCCGGTTTCTCCTCCTCGTCCTTTGGCTGCGCCTTACCCTTTTTGCCCTTCTTATCCTTCTTTCCCTTCTTCTTGTCGACGGGGCCCCACTCCTCGTCTGCAAGCTCCTCAGCGGTCATCTGAACCGGAGCCTTGGACGCGCTGATGTCGCCCTTGGCGGCAGCCTCCTCTCCTTCCGAGCCGTTTCCTGGTGAGGGACCGTCTGCGAAGGAGACGGAGGGCTCGGACTCTGCCTTGCCCTTTTTGTTCTTCTTGTCCTTTTTTCTGGAGGACGCGGCCTTAATAGTAGACTACAGCATGTCTTCATGAGTTTCACGAAGTAGAATATAGAATCGTATGACATACCATAAGGCCACCAAAGTCCTCGTTCTCATCCTCGCCTGCGCCGGCGTCCTCTACCGCGAGGGCACTGGCAAAGGCGGAGAACCCGCCGGCCTTGCGCGCCGGCGCAGACTCGTCGTCCGACACATCCGCAGATGCAGTCACGTTGTTGTTGGCCACGGAGGTGCCTGCCTTCTCCCTACATCGCACTCGAGATCAATATTTCGCTAGTGACATCAGCCCTCGGCAGTGCACACACCAGAAGTCATCGTCGTCCTGCTTCTTTCCCTTCTTGCCCTTGTTTTTGGGTGCCATGTTTCGATTAGGGTATTGAGATCAAGTAATGAGAAAGATGTGAGCGGTGTAGGTGGCGAGAAGCGGGTGGGGAGGGGATATTCGTGTGGGCAAAGGGATGGGTCACTGACGAAGAGTCGACAATTTCCCGGAGCGGACCCGCTGCCGGGTCCGCGAGCGCTCTCGCGTGGCTGCCATAATCTTGTCCCGAATTCTCACCTCCACCACTCTTGTCGAGCTCGATTTACTAAGCTGTGACTTATTCCTGGGCGATATCACGGGGTGCTAGCACTGCTAACTCCGGCGCAAGGAGCGATGGGTCTCCTCACGATCATACGCAAGATTCGGCAGAAGGAAAAGGAAATGCGCATCCTCTTCCTGTATGGATTCCACAAGTCTGCTCTCAGCTAGGTGTTCTTATGTCGGCCTAGTGGCCTGGACAACGCTGGAAAGACGACCATTCTTAAGAAGCTGAGCGGAGAGGATATCACGGGTATCAGTCCCACTCTGGGATTCAACATCAAGACCTTTGTGCACCGACAGTGAGCTGCCCTTTCGCGTCTGTGCCGCCTCTCGCTGAGGTGTGCGTTCAGATATACTCTGAATATCTGTGAGTTGAGAAACAGAAAGAAGGAAACCTGACAGGGTGTGGGAGCTCACACGGCTGTCGCTCACCAGGGGATGTGGGCGGTCAGCGTACACTCCGACCATACTGGCGCAATTACTTCGAGCAGACGGACGCGCTCGTGTGGGTGGTAGATGCGTGCGATCGCATGCGCATGCAAGACTGCAAAGAAGAGCTACACAGTCTGCTGCTAGAGGACGTACGTTCCCGAAAGGCCTTACAGCAGTCATCTCCTCACCTATCATGATCTCCTAGAGACTCGCAGGTGCATCCCTTCTTGTCTTGGCTAACAAGCAGGACCTCCCGGGTTCCTTGAGCGGACCTGAGATTCGCGACGTAGGTGGCTAAGCTGCTCAACGTCAGACGGCGCTCACAGAGCATGGCACGCAGGCTCTAGACTTAGACTCTATCAAGTCGCACCACTGGAAAATTCTGCCATGCAGCGCAATCACGGGAGAGAACCTTGTGGAAGGCTTGGATTGGGTCGTTAACGATGTTGCGGGCAGACTGTATTACGCCACTGCCACCTCGGACACATCGTCAAAAGTACGTCGAGCAAGCACATCTGAGGAGCCCAGTGCCCCTCAGCTCCCCGTTCAGACTAGCGCGGCTGTAGGTGTATCGTCGTAATGGACGACCTCGGATTGTTAGTACTGGCTGTAGATTCTCTGTGTACGATGAGACTTGTTGGATTAAATCATGTTGGCGTGTGCTGATGGTACAGGCTATAATAATGGCACTAATATACAACCATGAGTGAATGGACAGAGCAGTCGTGAAGTGTCGAGGGCACAGAATCCAAGGAAGGATGAGTTTGGAGTTGTGCCGTCAGTCTTGCTCCGACTGGTCTCGAGGACGGTATTTGATGCCTCGGCTCTCCAGCTCGGCTTCAACGTCTTCAGGTATCCGCCCTTTGACGCGCACAGCGTACATTCCACGCACATATTTTGCTGAAATACCTGTGAGTCAAAAGTGTATATGTGCTAAAAACGGGGGGCGTACAAACTCGCTGCCACCGCGCCACCCAGCTCGTCTCAGGATCAATGACCGCAATTATCCCGTCGAACTGCGTCGTTGTGCACATCTGAATGCGGTCGGCATATCCTTTCATCTATAATTCATTGTAAAACCTGACCGAATAGCCCTATAATTCTTTTGACTCACTTGCATGAGCTCCTCGCAATTTGGACAACCGTGCTTTCTGAAGTCTGCGGGCGTTTGGATGATAGAGCAGAGCAGACATGCACGGAGCGCCTTCGCGCGAGGCTGTGGTGGAATCGCTGCAGCTTGTCCAGACATTGTGATATGTGCCAAGTAGAGATAGGACCTGGTTCAGGAGAAAGAGCACGTTTGGCCAATTGAGACGAGCACAGGAGGGAAAGCAAGGAGGCGCCCGTTCGGCAGTTTGCGAGAGCGCGCTATGGGCGCTTCCTCGCGGACACCGTCGTCCTCACCGTTCACGACGATGGCGAGACGCGTAGCTCAGGCTCTGCTCGCACTACTCCCGGCGACTGCGCTTGCATTCTCAGATACTGTTCCTCTGGTTGCGTGGACGTCGGAGAGGTTGGTCTCAGTGAGATTCCGCCGTTGGTGATGCTTACAAGCTGCTTCTAGTTCGGATGTATTGTCGTCACCGCGGCTCTCAACCTCCTCGCATTCTACGGCAGTGCTCGAGAATTTACTCGTTAACGACGCTATCTGTACGAATGATGTAGTGATACTAGTTGAGCAAGCCGGGGTGCGTGACTATATCCTCCATGCTCGAGGACCACTTACTCAACCGCCAACAGCTACATGCCTCGGACTTGCGTAGCCTCCCCTCTTCTTCTTTCCTTGTGAATGCACTTGAATCCTCGCCGTCTACCCTCCAACTTCCATACGTACCTCACCGTGCGGGTAACGCGCGTCTACTATCGGACGTCGCGGCGACACTTGCGCGGCGCTGCGGATCCCAGCTCATTGAGCTCCCCTCGGATGAGGGTTTTGCGACAACTGCAGGCTCAGAGGACAAGTATGTTGTGTATGTGAAGATGCCGGGATTGAGTGGCGCACAAGGGCAGGAGAGAAAGGAGTTGGTCGCAGAGCATGGTGAGTCTGTCCTCCCCTGGCCCCCTGAGGCGCCCCACTGAGACCAAATGGCCAGAATTCAACCTTGCTTCCACTCTCCGACGCCTCACTGGTTCCTTCCCGCGACACCTCGTCATATACACCGGCAGCAGCGCTCCACGCCTTATTGCCCGCCAGTCACCTTCTGCCGCAGCCGCACCCACAGGCGGGATCCTTGCACGCTACCAGCTGCTTACCCCTGGCCTAATCCTGGCGCTGCTCGTAGCACTATTCGTCCTTGTCCCAATCATCTTTCTTGGTGTAACAGCGCTCTCTTCGATTCAGAGCCCATTGAAGACAGAGCCGCCGAAAGGCTTCAGCGCGGATGCAAAGAAGATGCAGTAGGCGTAGAATTATGTTGTCTCATGAGTCTGGAACAATCGGACATTTTGTACATTCCATTGCATATCCGATGCCTCATCAGTGATACCACCGGCGGGCACACTACAAGTACAGATAATCGGACTGCCTGCACGACATGGCTTCTGCTGTCCTTTGAGTTCCTTACTCCTTGATCTCCCCACTCTCAACCTTCCGCAAGTACTCCTCGATCACCTCCACGATCACCTCGTGGTCCTCCTGCATCGTCAGGCCGCTCACGACGATGACGCCGACGATGCCCTCGACGCCCTTGACGCGGATCGGGAACCCGCCGCCGTGAATGGCGTATTCGCTGGCGCGCGCGCCGAGCTGGAATTTCGCGGCGAACACCTGCTCCTTTTCCGCAATCGTCCCGCTGCCCATTTTGTAGTTCTGCTGGAGCGTACTGGCACCCCAGCGGAGGACCGTGGCGCGCTTGCGCGCGACCCAGATGTCGTTGTCCGCTTGCGTGCCCGGGCGCGATGCGCAGTGGAAGAGCAGCTGGTTTGTGTTCGCGAGCGTGATGTTCACGACGGCGGGCCGAGGGCTCGCCTCGCGCAAGCGGGTGCGCAGGAGGCTCCCGAGCGTCCACGCAGTCTCTGCGGTGAAGAAGGGGAACACGCAACGCTGCTCTTGCTCTACGACGGCTTCCAGCTGCGGGAGTCGAAGGCACACTGGTAAATCTGGGAATAGGTATGGCAGGGTACGTCTTACTCACCGTCTCGGGAGCGTTACGAATTCCGGCGTTGGACATCTTGTCTACAAGTTTTTGGTTTGGTACTGAGTGACTCGAGTGGCTGAGATGTCCGGAGGAGTCTTGGCACTGGCTCGGCTGCAGCTTGCTGAGTGGGACCCAGTACTGCACAAGTTCTTATCATCTCAGTATGGAGCACACCACACTCGCATAGGAATTGCGTCGCCCAAATCCTGCACACGGGTCACACCTGTGAGACATAGATAGACTGCAACAGTGAACTGCTCGTACGAAGGTGATCATGCGGCGGCTCCCACAGGCCCGTCGCGCCGCCGTTTGTTATCCGGTCCGTGGCTGCTCGCGAACATGGCCACAAATCATGAGGCTTTCAGGCTTCACTTGGGCCGCCATACTCCCCCGTCGGAGTGCTCCTTCTGAGGTGTCTTCATATTATCCAATACCATAATTGCCAGTCTGCACCACAGGCAGTGGCATTATAAAGCCTCAGAGGTCCCCGAGGGCCGGAACGTATACGGTACCAGCACTTTTGAGGGAAGCCGCAGGCAACACATCTTACATTCAAGCGCGACAACTTGCTGTGGTTTCAAGACGGGAATATCATCTTGATGGTAGAGAACGTTGGAATCCCCCAGTATCTCAGTAATCTGCGGGCGCATTCCACCATTCCCTAGTATATGTTCACATTGCCTCAGCTCGGGGAGGCGGAAATGTACGAAGGTTGTTCCGTGACCCAGATCCAGGACAGAGTCTCGGACCTCAAGTGCTCGCTGAAGACGTTCACTGGTTCCTCTAGGCAAGTAGTAAGAGCACTGAATTGGTTTTCGCCGCATCTGACATGGATAATATCTCAGATATCCCGATTTCGCACAGATCGGCTTCCAAGAACTGGTATCTCTCTCCCGTTTCACATATAAGTACGACATCAACAGTCTGGCCGTCAATCGCACATTTGAAAGCGATAGTTCAGACGCCCTACTCTACCGGGACAAAAGTACGCCTTGACCTGCCACTCGCCGATAACCAACACCGTCTCCATACCTCCTCTTGCGCTGTACCGTTGTTCCCTCCCGAATACTGGGATAGCCTTCCTCCAGTGTCAGGTGGTCATATCACTCTAGGGCGGCGAATAGGGAGAGGTGCTCGCGCCTGCAAGGATGGCTGAAACACAAGAATTTTGAACCCAGGTTCTTCGCTTACCTTCAATTTTAGCTATGTAGATCCGAAACTGGAGACCGCGGTATTGCAATGACAGTTTCAGACCATACAAGTAAGCGTTCTCAATTTCGCCCAAGCATTATTCTGAATAGGTAGCATCTTCAGGTTTACTGTTCTTGCTCCGTTTTCCGCGTCCTGGAAAGAGACAAGCTCTCGACTGACAACAATCTTCTATGCTCTCGGGTGTCATCTAAATTTCGATTCTCGTACATATGTCTTGTCGAATATATCGCAATGTATCTCGCAGGGATTGGTAGTTGGTTTGACGCATCATGTACTCAGATCTCAGACACGGCGGTGGCTAAGTTTAGGCGTAATGACCCAAATCTTTCTGACAGTTAAATCTCTCAAATAAAGTTAAATCGCCATCGCTGAACTTAGATATATGGTGGACCGTACACGTGTGCATGAGCAACCGGGTTATCTGGGTTTGCGCACGTTGTTAGTAAGCGCATGGCCAGCCTGACCAGTCGAACTTAGCTTTGCCTACCACTATCGCTGGTAGTTTCACCTTTGTTCGATCTGCGTGTTCACTCGCAAAGCAGATGTATGTCGATCACCTCTATCGTTTCAGTGATAATATCAACGAATAGTTGGTCACTCATTAGCTCCAGATACTTTTTCGATTGTGTCATCTTATATCTATTCTCGCTCATACAAGACTTTCCGCCTCGGCGTTGACCTGGATAACACCGCATACCGTATGGATACCACCAAAGCTTCTACGCCACTATTCGAGAACATAGACAACTTACTCTGGTTTGACGACGGAAATGTTATCCTCATCGCTGAAGGTGTCGCTTTTCGCGTCTATCAAGGGCTCCTTAGCACCAGATCCACAGTATTCCGCGACCTATTCCAGGTGCCCCAGCCACCAGATGGGGAGTCTTATGAGGGATGCCCTGTTATCAGACTCCATGACAAGCGCATGGACTTGCATGCCCTCCTCCGCACGCTCTTTGGCTTTAAAGAGTCAGTACATCCCGCATGATAATCGGTTAAGCCTCTAATCGATTCACTACTGTCGCAATAGGTTCCTTGATGTAGAAAAAATCACCTTCTGCGATATTTCTCCACTTGTTCGTCTCAGCCACAAATATGACATCAAGGATCTCTACGAATCAACGTCCAAGCGTCTCAAGACGATGTTTCCTACCCAGCTCCATGATTTTGACAACATGCGGACTGTCTACTCCCAATCCGAGGCCATAGAGGCCGTCAACCTCGCGCGCCTGATAGACGAGGAATCTATTCTTCCGGTTTCATTCTACCTGTGTTGTCAACGCTCACTGCAGAATTGGTGGGAGAATGATGCTGATCAAAACGATTTCTTACAACTCGTCGATGCTAGAGACCGGGAGAAATGTCGAGAGCTGCAGACATGGCTCAGAGTAACCAATTACCGCCTCTCAATCAAGATGTTGTGCGGGAGTACGTATCATGTATGCTGGAATCGCAAGAACAAGAGCCCATGCGCGAGAGTATTACAAGAAAAGACGGCAGCATTCGTATCGGAAAGGGGTTTGGAGCAGGATCTCACCGACTGCGCCTTGTTCCATTCGAAGGAGCACCTATGGACAAGCCCCGTACTTTGCGAGTTTTGCACCAAGGAGCTGTCCCGTCGTCATCGCACAGAGAGGCTGAGACTGTGGAACCGACTGCCGTCAATACTGGGAATCAAAGTTCCAAACTGGCCCTGCGATGCGGAGGTCGAGGATGGGACAAGCTGGTAGACGATCTGAGATGAATTCGAGTGTAACAGACCCGTATGCATTTTCTCTTTCATCTGCACATATAGCTCTTTCACATCTTACTCGTTGCACAAATTCGGATGGTTACAAATTAGTCCCTAAAGTCAGAGAAACGAGACGAGACGAGCAAGGGTTGGGAAAGATTTAGTATCGTTGTATTTGTGTAACTCGATACACGTTCACAAGGGATCGACAGGATTAGCACGGTGTTTGAGCACTTGGAAGGTGATAGGATTAGTTGCGGCCATATCTACTGCCTAAAGAATGAAACGCCTGATACAACCGCTCGATCGAGGCCAAACAAAGTTGGCGCACCAGTTATGACGCCCAAGCGCTCATGCGCTCGCTTGTCTGTTACTCCCATCTAATTTGTCGTGACTCGTGGCCTGGGGTGTACAGCACACTCAGATAACAGCTATTCATGAGCTCTGGCATCTCCGACCGTAATACAAGTAAGAGACGGCGCGAGGAGTATGGCGCAGACGAAGACGCAACCGAATCGGACATACCTTCAAAGCCACCCACGTCTGACTTCGAGTCAGACAGCACGTTATGGTTCGAAGATGGGAATGTCATCATGGTGGCAGACAGTGTCGGGTTCCGGTTGTATCGGGGGGTGCTCAGTGCTCGCTCTACCGTTTTCCAGAACCTGTTTCAAATCCCTCAGCCAACGGATGGAGAGACATATGAAGGCTGTCCTGTAATCCGGCTTCAAGACACAGCTGAGGATCTCAGGCACTTGTTGAGAGCATTCATGGGTTATACAAAGTATGTACGAGCGTATATATAGGACTTTCTACTGATCTCAGCGGGCAGCTTCCCCGATCCTGCACGGCCGACTTTCAAAGAAGTAGTCGCCCTTGCCCGCCTTAGCCACAAATATGATGTTGAAGACCTCCAGAAGGCATCGGAAGCGCAGTTGAAGTCAATGTTCCCAACTCGTTATGAAGATTGGGAATCAATGAAGCTCAGCCTGTCGCTGGAAGATGCCATTCAAGCGATCAACTTAGCTCATCTGACGAACACTCCTTCCATCCTCCCTCTGGCCATGTACCGTTGCTGTAAATTTCCTCTCGAAAGCATCCCGCATATTCCTCCGGACAAAGCCAATACAGCAGCCCTGAGTTCTTCTGACAGAGAGAGATGCTTTAAACTCCAAGGCTGGC
This sequence comes from Gelatoporia subvermispora B, assembly GCA_000320605.2. NCBI lineage: Eukaryota > Fungi > Basidiomycota > Agaricomycetes > Polyporales > Gelatoporiaceae > Gelatoporia > Gelatoporia subvermispora. The sequence continues at coordinate 2,750,018 of KB445792.1, forward strand.
TCAAATATCAGAAGTACCGCTCGCGCCTCAAATTGTACAACAGCAACCTCCCGCCCACAAGTTGTGAAAGCGACAACCACTCACCATGCACCTACGTCTTGCAATCTATCCTCAAAAAACTGATCGCCAGTAGCAGCGACCTGCCCCAGCCGTATGCCTTACTAGAAACTCAGACGGGGCACGAGTTGCCCGGCATGAAGCACTTGTGCAAAGCTTGCAGGAGTATTATGGACCAACGAGAGCGTGCGGAGATCCGTAGTCTATGGCGTCAGATCCCGTTGGCCCTAGACATGAATCTTCCGGAGTGGTGCTGAATTATTACAAGGCATTGATCAAAGTGAGGAGCTCGCCGAATACTGATCCCATGGTCCTAATACTGTCCGAAATCATCAGGATTTCCGAGGCCGCAGGTTCCGTTGTACAACTTCCAGGACAGCTAAGGAAACAAACTCCGTATCTAGCATTGTACACGACGCACAGACATGCACTGTTATTCAGTTGGCTGCGTGGTTTGGATCCGACACCTCCATCTCCACCTAGAGAGCTGTGACTTCGAGCCCGTGCGCTGAACGGCAAGACTTTTGTTCAATAACATGCTGCATCCATCCATAGCATTGCGACCCAAAGTGGGTTGGATTCCCCCGACCTTGCTTCGTTCTCGCCTAGGACATCATTTACTGTGTCCATCCGGCATTGGCGGATATGCTCGAAAGGAATTACTAGATGAGCGCTCATACCGTTGTGGACTCGAGGATCGTAGCCGATTGCTGTCTTACCTGCTATTTCTCGGAATGTCGTGATCGATACCTGAGCATCTTCGAGTTGTCGGTCGGCACACACACATATATGACTCGTCCATTCTTCACATCGCGTAAATTACGGCATGTGTACACCGTGCAGTACGCGAAGCCTTGCTATCGAAAATTCATCGTGTCCTCACCTTTGCCTCATGCACCACGCCGCATACAGAGTCCGATAGGTTAAATAGCCTGTGGGAAGTATATCGTCTGCACACCTCAAGTGACACGGCCACGCACCGGTATCATAGCACCTACACCAACTCGATCGATACTCATCTTTCTGATGCGAGCAGCTGCCGCTCTTGTCAGAATTATCGCGCTTTGAAAATCTTGACAGTGCCCCTCCAGAGAAGAAAGCACGCATTGATTATGACAACGTATACAAACCCGCATCTAACGAAACGGTTGTAAGTTCATCGCCAGTCCCCGACTGGGAGTGCTGCGATGGACTGTGGTCCAAAGACGGGAACATCATGCTCGTCGCGAAATCTACCGCATTCCGTGTCTACCGCGGTCTTCTCGCCATTTGGTCAACAGTATTCCGCGATCTTTTCGAGCTGCCCCAGCCTCAAGACGCAGAGCAGTATGAGGGATGTCCCGTTGTCAGGTTTCAAGCCAATGATGATGATCTACGGAGGCTTCTTTTGACTTTGATGGGGTTCATTGCGTAAGTGTCTTCAAAGGGTTACGAGTGGAAGTCGTTGTTGATTGCGTGTCTGGTGCTTAGTGTTCACGAAGTGAACGATGCCGAGTTCAGGGATATTGCTGGACTTCTTCGTCTCAGCCACAAGTACGATGTCAAGGACGTGTTCAAATCCTCGAAAGAATGCTTCAAAGCGATATTTCCCACCACATTTTCAGACTTCATGAGAGTGAACGCTAAATGCTCGCGTTCCGATGCCATCGAGGCTATCAACCTGGTTCATCGCATCAACGAGCGGTCCATTCTCCCAGTCGCATTCTACCTTTGCTGCCAAGATCAGGATGACGAGCAAACGAAGCATGGAGCTCAAATTCCATTGTTACGCGCAGGGGATAGAAACAAATACATGGAACTTCGTGCTTGGCTCCGACTCAATAACTACAACCTCTCCCTTAAAATCTTCGATTGGGTGCCGTTCAGCACTTACTGTCGCACAAAGAAAAGATGCATGACGATCCTGCATCAGGAAAACATCGCGTTGACTTTGACGCCTTCTAGCTGCCTTTCGAGGCTTGCTGGAGTCTTCGCTGCCCTGTTGCGCGTCAAAAAGGCGTCAAAGTCGCGTCCAAGAACCAAGAAGGCAGGCAAGTAAAATGGACATTTTCCTGATGTGCAGAATCGCATGAGGTCCCGCACCGTTATGAACTTGGATACCACCGACTGCGCCTTGTTTTAGTCGAATGGAAAACCTCTGGCGAGACCTTGCGCTTTGCGATAGATGTAAAGAGGCGATACGTGACACGGATATCAAGGAGAGACGCAACTTATGGAAACAGATGCCGGGTATCCTTGGGATGACGAAAGTAGGTCGAACCTGAAGCAGTCGTTACGCTGCAGTCTCGATCAGGTGAGTGCACATGAAATGCCATGCCGCGAAGGTCAAGTGAGCCGACGTAGTCCGAGCATCAGTTATCCGCACTGAGGTCATCAAGCATTTCCAGAATGTTCCCAGTGACCACATTGTAAAGTACATATCTAAATCCATGTTGAGCGAGATGCTTCGACCGACGACGTTGAACAGAAGTTTTGGAGGCTCACCAGTCTAACATAGTACCAACTTACGAGCATGGTCGGCCGCAGGTGAACGGAGCAATGGTTGTCTATCCGTCTGGCAGACTGTCTTTCAGTGGCTGTTAAGGACTAAGCCGTGGATCGTTTATCAGTCGATAGGACCTTATTGCAACCCGAGTGTGTACGTCTCAGAATCTTAGGCAACATGCATTGTCGCAGTCTGGGCACTCATGTACGTTCAAAGAACGGTGCATTTGTCCTTCAGGTGCGGCACTAGACAGTCTGTCGTCTGAGACAAACTATTAGCATTGACTGTGCGACATATACATGAACAACAAGAGCATCGGATACGGTACACATGCTTACAGTACACTAAATTGCGAGGGTGCGATCTATATGTTGATGAGAGGATGGAAAGATGTATGGTAGGGTATGAGATGGACGATGAGGTGCTTGGAAAAAGATGACGGCCGTGAGGAAGCCAACCGAAACGCTCTTAAAATCAACGGAGTAACAAACTATGCAGTGGACATGCGGGTAGAACCAATATGGTAGGCTGCCGAGGCCATCATCTTACCCATTGACATCTACGCTATCTCCCACGAGGGCCATACACATGACCTTTAACGCTGCCAGATGGAACGGGAGCCCCGTGTCTGGTAGCTTCCAGCGCAAACGCGCAAGCACCGCTAAATCATGAAAGTTGGACGTGATGTCGCGAAGGTCCTCCATTCCTTGCTCTCGTGCTGAGATAGTACGCGTCTTCACACGAGATGACTTGGGGGAGCTTATCGTGTGCAGTTGCGCCAGCTGCACCATGTCGATGGAAGCGAAGTCTGCGCCCGTCGGTACATGGGCCAGAGCACTTCTCAGCCGTGCATGCAGGCAAGGCGTCCTCTGCATAATGGGCTCTTCATCCTCGGAATCCGGTATGATGGGGATGTCGTCGTAACCAACCAGCGACTGGGCTCCTTGACGCGATCCGAAGGCTGGTACGCATGTACGTGCCACAGCAGGTGAAATTGCGTACGTGGAACAGGATACGTCGAGGAAGACTGCATTTGGTGGAACTCGCGCCGGACGAACGGGAGACTGGGAGGTTGTTGGTGATCGAGACCGTTTCGTGAATGAGACGTCGCTTGAGTCGGGCGCCACAAACATCCACGAGTTATCGATGTCGACTGAGAGGAGCGTCACATGCATAGGAGGAATGTCTGAGGACGTCGCGACGGTCCGGTCCAAGTGGCTGATCCACACTAAAATACAACATTAATGCCATACAGCACGCTTGTCATGAACAGAACGCTCACCTTGAGCCTCTAGATTACGCATCGCTCCCAATTTCGATATCACAATTCGCCATTCGACGCTAGCACGTCGCGCAAACGTATGCACAAAATTCCAGACTTGGCTCGTGATGAAGTCCTCGGTGCTCTCGGTTGGCAGCAGCCAAGCCGTTACCTCGTGTCCCTCGCCTCGCTCGTCAACGCAAGCAGCTAACAACCAACGGTTGTCAGGCGTGGTATGGTATCCGACATGTAACAAGGTATGCCGTTCCAGGACATCGAGCGACGTTGGATGTGCTTCTAGGAGGAACGAGGTACGAGCGGACTGCTTGTACCCCCGGCTTTGATCAGGATGTCCGGATGGCAACGCTCGAGCCAATGTCATCGCTGGAGCATGTAAATATGCTCTTGTGGGCGCACTGTGCATGAACAACTTGCGTGACATGGCACGGTCGACAGGCTGCAGAATACGATCGTAGACGTTATCGACGAAGGCATCTAGCCCGGCATGTGTGGTCCGAGGATCAGAAAGCAGACCACTTGCCAGAGCTTCAGGCACAAAGTGGAAGAAAAGTTGCGCATCCGGAAGCGCTTTGGTCACGCGCTTGATGGCCGAGAATAAGTAACGGAGAACTTGCGACGTCAGAGAAGTTACAGATGCAGGGGCAGCAATGTAGAAGACGACTGTAGACTGCCATTGGGACGGGTTGAGTTGTTCAACGAGGCTCACTACATGAGAGGATTCAGTAATTGCTCAGGGTGTCACGCAAACATCGTACCTAGCGTCTTGCGTAATGTGTCAAACTGCACCGGAAGCAAGCCCGAGGTGGGGCTCTTTGGAGGTATTCCAAGAGCATGCGTCCCGTACCCCTTCGCCTAGATTTCTGTGAATATTGCGACGTGGCATGAGTGATCTGATTGGGACTTACCGAGTATGCCGACGACACCCTGGCCATCCACTGCGATAGCTGTTCTTGCCGTTCCTCCGTCGTGTCCTCGAAGAGCATGTAAGCAACGAGATCCTTTGCGCCTGCTCGAGGTCCAAGACCGAGCTTCTCCCAGAAACGTAGCGCAGTCGGTAGTACATGAACAATGGCTTCTGACTTTCCAAGTGCAAGCATAGGTGGTTCCAGAAGCTCGACATGATTGTCTGATCGAGCATTGCCGTCAGCAGACTCTTCTTCGCTAAAACCGTAGAGTGAACGAAGTGTCATAGGTGTCTCCGTCGTCTCAACAGTGCCTAGCAGATCGCTGACCCACTTCACATCGGTCTGCCATACTTCCGTGGGTAGACTTCCCGCAGTGAGCGACGCGATCGCGTTAGCGCGCCAAGCTTCTGCCCAAGCAGCATTCTCCACGACTTCCCGCACCAACATCTGTGCAGCAGCCTCTAGAGACTTGGACTTCTCTGAGGCTGCACCAACTGCGGCGGCAGGGGAGACGGGCGTGGGCACGGAGGTGGCGGCAATACTCGCGGGAGGATTGCTGACGGCGGAACCGGGAGGGCGGAGTGGGGTGCTCAGCGGGAGAAGATAACGGTGGTGGAAGTACGTTTGGAGCAGTGTCGGACCAAGCGGGAGATACGAAGGCGGAGGTGTCGACGACCGCGGAGCTGCAGTCTCCTCTTCCTCTTGGACCCAAGGCTCTTCTTCTTCCGACTCAGCCTCGGATCTACTATCCTCGGGAGGGGCGGACAAGCGACTGCTCGCCCATTCCTCGTGCTCGCGCTGCCAAGACGAAGGAGTGCGTGTGATACGAGGACCCTGGACAACACCCTTACGCTTGACACCGATCAGCTTGCGTACCATGCCAAAACGTGGATCCGTCGCCGCGGTATAGCGTGAGAACCATCCATCTGACCGAGCAGGGGACGATGAGGGCAGGAAAACCTCCGCACGGTCCTCTTCGTCTGGAGGGCTGGGCATCGCAAACTTCCCTACTGCATACTTCCCATCAGCGAGCTTGTGACTTGATGCGAAGGGGATCGGATCAAAGATCCCAAGACCTGCCCGAGGCTCGCGGGCTTTGCAGACGGACAATTCAAACGCATCAGCGAGGTGTACACCCGGTGTAGCAGGCGCGGAGTGTGAAGAGGGCGTGCGTCCGGGAGAAGGGGGAAGTAGGTCCGGCGGGGGTGGTATGTCATCGCCGAATGGAACGTCAAGGCCGTGGGGAGTAAAGCCTTCTGCCATCGAGGTAGTCGCCCACGGCGAAGCTTGAGAAGGTGGACCTGGCCCTGAGCCGTGAATACCCTCGCCCGTGATGAGAGGCGGAAGATTCAGCGGTGTGACCGCTGAGCTGATGCTGAATCCTGTGCTCAAAGGGACCGGCTGTACCTCCGGTAGCGGCGCAAGAGCAGTGCCGCGCGAGGAAGTCGCCGGGCCGTCGAAAAAGCTGAAGTCGTCGTCGGTGAAGACGTTGAAGTCGTCCTCCACGTTGTATCTGCTTGTCATACCTCCTGCCCCTGGCTCTGACCCAATGGAGTCAATATTCATAGGGAAGCTCATGCTGTAGTCCATGTTGTCCATGAAGCCGCCCGATGATGGCATCCACGACGGTTCCATGATGTAGGGGTCGGCGGAAAAGTGTACAGACTGAGAGTCGGAAGATTCCTCTGGCGGATCGTAGGGGTGGCGAGCACTGTCCATGGGTACATCTTCGAACACATGAGGATCGTCGGAAGGCGGCAAGTCGATTGTTTCCTCCGGAGGAGAGAACAGAGATTCAGCGGCATCCTGAGGGGGAGATGAAGAAGGCTCTTCAATCCCAGCATCATTCTCCATTTGTTGTACAGGTTGTGGTACTGGCGGTGATTCAGCCCGTTTTGGCGGAAGCTCGTTGGATGGCAGACCGGGTAACTGAACACTGGATTGACTAGTTGTCTCGCGCGGTTGGTCAGAAGGCGTAGCCGTTTGCATCACCACATTACTGGTAGATGCAGGAATAAAACGGACTGCGGCCGCAGCCTCCCGACTTTCTCGCTCCCTCTTCAGTCGTTCCCGTTCCCGTTCCCGCTCCTTGGCGATCGAATCGACATACCCGCTGACCTTACCGGCGACCTTGTGGATATTCCGCGTATACGGGTGAGACGACAGTGACATCGTACGGAATGCACGTAGTGAGTCCGAGGTGGGTGACGAGGTCAGAGCGCGTATACGGCGTCCGAGAGCACAAGGCAAAGCTTTGTGTTCGGGCGTCTGCGGTTCGGGTGCAATGGTCGTTACCGACGGCCCTGCGACGTCGGAAGACAACGCAATCCCAGAAGAAATGCTACTGAGTGTGGATGGTATTGCAGGGGCGGGCGGTGGAGGGGACGCTTGTAGTTGCGCAGAAAGCTCAGGAATGTACGACAGCGAATTTCTTGCGTGCGGGCTCGGTGACGCGGGATGGTAGGTAATGCACAATCGTGCGGGCCAGATGAGAGGGATGCCTTTCTCTTCACCTTGCTTGTTCTGAACTGCCAACCAAGCGATGACGAACGTTGGAGAACTGTTTTGGCAGCCCGATCTCGCGTGTTCGGGTTTCAACCGTTGCTCGGATATCGCACAAGGTCGTTTCCAGTCTCCAGCTCCCAGGCCTACGAGTGAATCTTCGAACTGAGTGGTGAGTGCAGTAGAGGGGCCTGAATAGGTACTCAAGTAGAACGCGGGTACGCCATAAGGGAGAAGAGCCATAGGCGTTCCGGATGGGAGAGGAAGCATGTTGTACAAGGGAAGGTAGTAAGATGGTCGCAGCACAGGGTGAATAATCAACCGAGCAGACGATGGAGGTGCATGAGACAAGTGGAGTTGTAAGTGGCAGTAAATAAGAGGACGTGTTCGCGCATGATGTTCCCATCCGGCCCCCCATTCTGATGAGGCAGGGGACGAGGAGAGAAGGAATCCATCCTTGAGTTTCACAGCAGTCCTACCGTTCGCCTTCTCCTTGGAGTTCTCGCAGATGTCGCCCACGAGTCGATCACGAACGGCTTGTAGAAACTGGAAGAACGGAAGTCGTAACGGTTTGCGGAGCAAGGGAGGCCCCGAAGATGATGCGGTGGTACAATCGGCGCTGACAATGTCGGGACAGTTGGAGCAGGGAGAAGGTAATTCTGAGCAAGCGGCTGAGCATGGGTAGAGTGATGACGGTGTGAAAAATGATGTTTCTTGCGCTGCAAAGTAGAAAACCGTTAGTACAGTCGTCGAATAAATTGCAGCACGGGAATTGCAGAAGCCACGTCTGGGTGTGGGAACATCTAACGTGCTCCGGAAAGCTACGTACGACCAGTATCTTCCCGGAGCTTCCAAGGGAACATGGCAACCTGAGAAGATTTTGGACTTCGAAAAGCATCTCGTTTACCAGCAAATCCGCGTGCTGGTGCCTCACAGACAGATAGGAACGAAAATTTGCATCCATCCAGGATAGGCGGAGACAAATCTGAGCGAGAGAATATACTCACATGTGAGACAATGTAATTGCAATGCTTCCAGTGCAGCTTGGCCCTCCGAAACACCAGCTGTGGAACCAAAAGCGAAGACATACAGGGAAGACTGGTCCCTGGTAACGTGGGCACTAGGCAAGAGACTGCCCAGTATGCTGCGCTTCGCATTCAGCTGCACTATACTTCTACGCCCCGAATCGATGATACTGAGCTGTTCCGAGGCATCCACAGATGGGTCAGCAGTGTAGACGGAATAAACGATGAGCGGGTCCTCGTGTAAGTCGATCGCCGAGGCTAAAATAGGCGAGTCTAGAGATATCTGCGGCGGAACCTGAGAGAGCACAGAGGTTCCAGTGTTATCTTGCGGTGCTGGGTGTGATTTGCTAGCCATGAGTGTATAAACATTCGTAGCCCCGCAACGGGGCTAAGTCGGAGGTGGCGGAGACACAGCTAGTCGTACGTTTGCGTTTCAAGAAAATGGGTCCGGTCGGACCAGCTTCTGCTCGCGTGCCTATCTGCGCACAGCCAGGGATGTATCGGCTCTCGACAATGCAAGGGAAAACATGGAGCAGGGTGCAGGAGAACATGCAAGTCGACCGCAGGGTCGATTCAGCAGTGTGGCGGCCCGCGCCTCAACCGGTCGGTGCGATTTCTGCGCAGTACCATGCTAGTCTCGAAACATATTTCTGAATCATTATGCGTTTCTCATGTACATGCAGATACACAGAAGAGTGAAGTCGACCAATCCCATCACTTCGCGTCGTGCTGATGAGGATACTGCGTACTGTGAACTGCCAGTGCGAAGTGGTCTCAGTTATCGACTTACATTTACCACACCTGTTATCTAAGAGATACCATTTTATACTCCGCGAGTTCCGTCTCCGCGCACTAAGGCTTAACATTGGATCTCCGACGTTTTAGTTCCTCCATTTCGGTGAGACAAGTACAAGATTTCACAAGAGGAGCCGGCCACAGCCTGCAACCCAGTGCGTTCCTCGTTTCGCTCGTCGTGTTTCCATCAAAAATGCAGCCTGCATCCCGCCCTGCGTCCACATCGACTCGTCCAGCATCCTCGCCGAGCTCACGACCGCCTCCCTATCATGTGAATACCCAGACGAAGGTGTTTGATACCGCCCATGGCCGCCTGTTGTGCATCGCCGACATCCGTGGCCGCCTCTCTTCGCTCAATGACCTGGCGCGAGAGGCGAATGCTGCTGCCATTATCCATACGGGAGACTTTGGTTTCTTTGGTGTGTGCGCCAGCTCTCTATACGCGAGAGGGACCTGACCGTGTATTGTTGCACGCCCGCGCTGCTGACAGAGGCCTCCAGTCTCGACAGGATCAACGACCGGACGCTGCGACACCTAACGATGTATTCGCCGCTCATCCCGACCGCGCAGCGCAACCATCTCCTCGCGCCTGAAAACCCCGCGTCCGTCATCCGCTCCACGGTGACGATCTCCCTGCTGTCCGAGTTCCCGCTGCTGCTATCAGGGCAAATCAAGCTGCAGGTGCCGGTGTACACCGTGTGGGGCGCGTGCGAGGACGTACTGGTGCTGGAGAAGTTCCGGGCGGGAACGTACGACGTGCCAAACCTGCACGTGCTGGACGAGGCAACGACGCGCTGCCTGGATCTCGGTGGCGTGAAGCTGCGGCTGCTTGGGCTCGGCGGCGCGCTTGTCCCACACAAGATGTTCGACAATGGCGACGGCAGCGCGACGATTGCAGGCGGCCAGGGTACGATGTGGACGACAGCGCTGCAGATCGGCGAGCTCGTTGACACGGCGCAGCGCGTCTTTGACGCGACCGAGACGCGCCTGCTCGTCACGCATGCGAGCCCCGGGCGCGAGGGCATCATCAACCAGCTCAGTCTCGTGCTGAAGGCCGACTTGACCATCTCGGCCGGCCTGCATTTCCGCTACGCGTCCTCGTACAACGAGTTCAGCGTGCAGGCAGACTTCGACGGGCTCCGTCACAAGCTGCTGGTTGGCAAGGAGTCGTTCGACAAGGTTTGGGAGAATGTCAAGTCACAGGTCGATGCGGTCATCGACGACCATCAGCGTGTGCTGCTAGACAAGGCTCTCTCCGTCATTGAGCGTATTCCCGCTGGGTCCACCCAACCCGGTCCCAACGGCCAAGGTCCCATCGAGGAGCCTTCATGGAAGAACTGCTGGAACTGGAACCTGTGCGATGCGGCGTACGGCTCGCTTGTACTGGACATTAAAGACGGCCGAGTAAGCGCAGAGCTCAAGAGTCAAGGTCCGTGAGCTTGGTCGTTTACTTCCTTCGTTCATTGATCATTGCCGTTTCACAGGATTCAACTATGCCTACCGCCGTACAGTAACGCCTTCGACCGTTACAGCCACCCCCAGCTCTGCGGCCACCGGTCTCCCCGCGCAGACTTCCGGCGCGAACACCGGCAGCGGCGCGGCAGCCACGCCAAAAGGCCCGACGCCGGTGGCCGGCGACAGGCCGCTCCCGCCACACCTGGCGCCGACCGGACCGAAGTCAAAACCGGCCAGCCCGCCACCGTCCGGATCGGGCCGCGAGACGCCGAAGGATGCCAAGCCGAGCACAAACGGCACGCCGAATGCGGCGGCAGCGGCGGACAAGGCGGAACGTGAACGCGCGAAGCGGGAGCGTAAGAAGGAGCGCAAGCAGCAGGAGCGGGCGGAGCGCGAGGCTGGGGCGGGGCGGGAGCGTGAGGAGGGCGGGAGCACGCCTGCGTCGCCTGTGCCAGGTGACAAGGAGCGCACCGCTAGCCCGGCGCAACCTAAGTCGGGCAAGACGTCGCCGGAGGTGCAGGCGGTCCACGGAGAGGCGAGGCAGGAAGATGGGGTCATGTCGCCTGCGACTGAGAGCACGGGTGCTCGGACGCCGACGAGCAGACGGCCGCCGCGCAACCCTTGGACAATTTTCATGCGTATGTCGGTGCCTGCCAACGAGGAGGAGGTGCGGGAGTTTTATGGCGAGGCTAAGGCTGGGGTGAGTTCTGTCACGGATATATGCCTTTTCTGGTACTGACGAGGACGCAGATTACGCGCGTGAACTACCCGCTAAACTTCGCTGGCCGTCAGCAAAAGATGTGCTACGTCGAGTTCGGTGACGAGGAGGCCATGAAGGCAGGCTTGGCGAGACAGGGCGAGGTGCGTTGAGCTTATGTCCAAATTCGTGGCGGCTCTGACGCGATTGTTCGAGTAGAAACTGAAGGACGTTCTGCCGGAGCTCAAGCAGGCGACAGACAAGGAGTCTCGCAATCCCGAAAATGGCGGACCCCAGCGTGGATTCGGTGGTCGGGGTCGAGGTGGGCGCGGTGGATTTGCAGCACGTGGATTTGCTGCAGCAGGGCTTACAAAGGGACCTCACGAGCGAAGGGCAAACGGGGATGCGCCGGCGCCATCGTCCGAAGGCCCGAAGCCGTCTGAGGGATCATGAGGCTATGAGAGGCAGGGTGCGTGGGCGTGACGAAAACGACATTGCGAGACCGTGTTATTTTGCTTTGAGATGACGAATGCGCTATGATATTGATCTTTCTGTTATGCCGATGGATTGCTCAGGTACCTATGGTCATGGTAATACTAGACCCGCGCTTGTGCAATTGTTTCCATGTCTCTTTCTTCCTCCACGTCAATTTATATTTTTTTCGTGATTGTCGGTGCTATACTCTGTACCCTTGACTTCCTGCTGCGACATGAAAATGATGAGTTTTTTTTCTTAATTTGCGCAATGTCGCGAAGCAATAGTCAGATGAAATTATTTGTACTCTGTACAAGGTGAGATAACTTGAATTACGCTGCAACCGATTCATGCATCCAAATGATCAGCTCGACATTGAATGTGATCGATAGATGTTGAATGTACCGTCTGCGCGTAGAGATGAATGTCGCAGACTCGATCGTGGACCATCGACGAAAGCTATACATATGAACAGCCGCAGACAGGCAACCCAAGAGGAAAGTCAGCGCAATGATGGCGAAACACGCTCAATTGAAGAACGCTAAAAGGCACGCACAGATCAACAAATGAAATGAAGTTATGGATTGAGTCAAACAAGCCTGCGGCGAGAGACAGGAGAGTTCTCGTTCTCGTTGCGTAAATCCAAAAGCTTAGCCCACTACGGTACTGCGTTCAGAACTTCACTCGTCTCCGTACATGTTATCAAGCGCAACTTCTTTCTAATATACCTCCCGCTTCATGCGCCCTGTTTGAAGCCTCAACTCAACTTGACTGACAATTTCTTGAACAGTCTTCACCACCTGTGCACGGGTCTTCAGCTCGGCAGGATCAAAGCAGGGACCCTCCCAGAGCACAGCAAAAGATGTTTCCATCTGTCGCTTGTATTATATATCATGAAAGAACGATGCCATGAAGAGATTGCACCCACCTTCACTGCGAGGTCGCCGAGTGAACTCTTCAGCGCTTTTCCGATCAATTCCACGATATTTTTAAGGCGCGACATGAGTAACACCGCTGCATTTTCGAAGAGTTCATGCTTGATGTCGTTGAGATAGGCCTTGAATACCGTCTGCTACGTCTCAGCCAGTAGCCTATCAATAGATCGATACAGACTTCATACCTTCTGTCTAGCTACGCTGCCCGCGCCAGACTCCCGCATGGCGCGGTCATACCCATCCACAAGTCGAGTTTGCACATGTGGAGTGAGGCACCTACTTATCTCCTTCTGCTCCGATTTCATGATGTCCCGAACGAGCGTGAGCGTCTTCTGTAGTGTAACATGCGCCTCCTTGACACAGACCCGGGCTTGAGCTCGAGCACGCTTCGTGAGGCTACCCGCAGCAGAGGCTTTCACCTCACTCAAGAGCTTATTGACCTTGTCCATCGCAGATGTCTCCAGGGATGCAAAGAGGTCGGCTTCGAATACTTTTGACCAGGACGATGCGATACGTCTCGTAAATGGGTTCGTCAGGTCGGTGTTCAGGTTCCGGTGCCAAGAACCATGGCGGAGGAGCGCTTCACGAAGCAGTCGGGTGAGAGGTGTACAAATTGTGGTATACCACATTCTATGACTCACTTGCACGGTAGGTCTTCCAGTGCATTGATGCTGCAAATTCATCCGAAGTATGGGTGGCCATGGCAGCGGCCTAAATAAATGTGGTTCAGCTCAAATACAGTCCCAGCGAATAATCGGGCTCACAGCATTCGCGCCGACTCGACATTTTTCGTCCAGCTCGTCGTGAAATCGATCAAGTAGCTCTTGCGTGCATGCGTCTATTACCTTTCTGAAATCCTGGTGATCGCTTGTGAGTCCGTTGAACATCACCAAAATGCGGTACAAACACACCCGGGCGAGGCGCGGAGTAATACCGACGAGGTGGACGTCGTCCATATCGGAATTCAGGAGTTTCTTGCGCAAGGCGTATAGCTGTGTACATTGTCGGAGTGCCAAGCCCTTTGGGGACTCATCATCCTGCGCTTCCTTTTCACCGGTACTTTCGTCGGTTTCACTGTCCTCGTCAGAATCTTCTTCACTACTGTCATCACTGTTGTTGGTGTCATCTTCAGCTTCACTGTCATGGGGTACAGTCGTCTTCCACAGTTCTTGCAAAGCTGCGCAGTCGGCAACGGCAGCCTCACCGGCACCATCCACGTAAGTAAGCACCGACGTCGCAAATGTTTTGATATGGACCAGGAAGGCCTGCGCGGCCCGTTCGCAGGACGATAAAGACAGTTTGTGGCACCACCCCTGCAGTCCCGGGATACCCGTGTGATCGACTTCAGAGAAACAGGTTGGACTGCCATCACCTTTGACTTGACCTGCAAATAACTGTTAGAACTGTACTGTGGATGATAATGCTACAAATGAACCCTGAATGCGAATGTAATCCCGTGCCGAACAGGTAAAAACGGGCAGGTCGATTTCGTTGTAGTCTGAAAATGGCCAGATTGTATAAGTGTACTTCAACATTCGCTCATGTCGAATAGAAAAACTACTTCGTAAATTCACGGAAGGATCAAAGTTGTCAGGATCTTGCTGCTCAGCTGCAGCGTCTGCAACATTACTGGTAAATGTCTGTGCAAAGGAAATGACTAAACACTTACCGTCGAGATCCTTGAGTCCTTGTCGGAAGTCTTCCTTCAGGATACGACGGGAATACTACAGATATCATTTTCAGTGGAACGAAAACCAAATCACATTAAGCAACAGCTTACATTGGACCGTCTCAGCGAACAGGTTGCATGTTTCTCTCGCTGTGCTTCTGCCAGGCTTTTCTTCCAAAAGCTGAGCTTATTAGACGCATTATTTCTGTCCTCATAGGCCTTGTTCATCTGCGACTTGGACGCTTCGCATCGGTCCTGAGCGTTTTGCACCATCGCTTTTAACCTGTTCACTGTATCGTCCTTGGTTTGCTCGGCCTGATCTCGCGCAGCGGGCATGGACTGGGAGCAGTCCATGTTATCGTTGTCATCATCGCTATCGCTTCGCGAGATCCTGTCAGAGTCGGAGTCGATATCTTGTGGCGCATCATTGTCCTCCAAGATGAACTTTTCCGGATCTTCTAAGACTTCGACATTGCCCAGTTTGTTATCGATGTTGCTGCGATCAGCTTTTCGCCTCTTAGGCGATCCCCTCTGGTCGACGCTTGTATGTTTTCTCTTTGTCGATGCATCCCCGCAACTCGTTGCGGTCAAACGTGACTTGTTCTGTGGTTTACGTTTGCATATGTGGAGGCGCTTTGTGTACTCTTTAAGATGTATTCGTGCCTCCTTTACACTTGCCTTACAAGCTGATACAAGCACATCAATTTTTGTCATTAATATTGTGGATGTATAGCATACCTCTGATGCTAGAGTCAGCAGCAGCTTTCTGCTTCTTCCAATTATCAAGCTGCTCTTTAGCTTCCTGGATACTCCCTTCAATAGCCATAAGACCGGGATCATTGTTAAGGTGCAGAGCCTTTATAACTTCAGCGCACGAGATGTCGTCGCATTTTGTTGCTGATATGTCATTAATAACGAAATGCACATACCACGATGGTACGTTACTCACCAATGAATGTGATGCGTTTCGCATCATAGCTAGATTACGTTAATCAGTCTCGGAGTCTGCTTTGGTACTAGATTGGGATCTACTCACTTTCCGTCTGGGTTTGAACCAATTTAGGAGTCATAGAAGGACCACTGTGAGGACTCAAATTTACGCACCCACTACAAATGTAAGCGTCAAAATATTGCCAAGTTATAGAGACTGTAAACATACTCATTAGTTGTGCTCTGAACGCGTCACCCATAAGATCTATGAAGTATCAGGTAAAGCTTAGAGAACGAGATGCTGGATGTATTTACCCCGAGCAGACTTGTCGTCTACAGCACGTGTGATCGGAGCGACGATCCACACGTAGTTGCACTTTTTGAGGTAGTTTTTTGCAATACAGTCCCGTGCTGCATTCGCATCCGCAATTCCAGGAAGGTCGATGAAAGTTGCGCCTGTTGCGAGCGCACGAGAATTACACTTAATATGGACTTGGCGGATAAGGGGCCAGAATGCAGATGCATTCAAAGTGTCCTCGTCGTTTATGGTGTTGTTGCTGCCACTTGCGCTGATGTTGCCGGATGCAATTCCTACGGATTGATCAGTGATCTCACTCCGGTAGCATACATGCTGGGCATTTATACCTTGTGTCGCAGTGGAGTCGATATATCTTGCAATTTCCTCTGCAAATTTGGTGGAATTAGGCATGGTCATATGCTTTGTTGTACCCAACATTGCCGAGATTTCTAGGCACGTTTGAATATTAGTAATGATATTATGAACCATCAACATACCGAGATCATATGCGATGATCTGATCGACGGACATCTTTGCGATCATATCTTGCGTGATGGTAGGATAAACCGCATGCACCTGTCAACAGACTCGTCGGAAGGACAGCAGGGAGCCCTATCGTACAAAGATTACCTTTTGCCAGGCGACACCTGCATCACTACGCAAGTCCGTCACTCTCTTGATGGTGCCGGATTCGTCAATCAAGTCGCCAAGTAGAAGGCCGAGCTCCTGTCGCCACTCCTTTTCAGAAAGAAATGACACGTTCGCGTCGATGGATGTCTTATCGTGATAACTGATTTCAGTTATGACTGCTGTGCATGCTGACAGACAATCAGTACCCGCGATATCGAGCGACCTCAAGCTCCAGACCTACCTCTCATTCCACTCGTAGGCACGATATTGTCTACATACTCATGACGTCAGTCCTCATACCGTCAAGTTCCTACCGAGCGGTGTACTGACCGTCTAGGATAGCATTCAAGAGCGATGATTTCCCGGCACCGGTGGCTGATGTCTCGCATCAGCATGTCGTATAATAATGCTCCTTATCAAGAGAACGGCTTACCACCGCATACAGCTATCATTGTGACTGGGATGCTTTGCGACTCGAGGCTATACTGACGTGATCAGGAAGCTCACTATCTGAAGACAGCTGTGTACCTTTTGAGTTCTTTCTCCCAAACATCTCTGCGTAAACTGCTTCCCGCATCGATCTTCGCGACATTTGTTTTGATTGTCTTGACCATCTCTAGCCCCTCTTTCAAGGCATCCTGAGGCTCATAGCTGAACTCTCCCGTAGCCTGATATACACTATTGGTCTCTGTCGATTCGACGGCTTGGGAGTACAGGGGTTCGCATAACGTGAGCTCCGAGTCCGCCGCTGTCGGGATCGATGCCTAAGGAAGATGTTAATATGTGCACAAGCGAAGCGCTTGCGCGAGAGAATACGCACGGTCAGATCAGCGCGCAATGAAAGCTGGTCACTCGCAGGTTCGGTCTTGATGAACGGTCGCGGGGCTTCCATCTAAAGTGTTGTGAGTGGCCGACGACGGGTTTGATAGACGCGACGCGTGCGTTCACCGGCACCTAACGCGACGCCTCGCGGTGCACGTGCCGTCAACATCAACGCGTCACTGCCGAAGCGGCTCGAGCCGCTCTGAGCTGAGTATCATCTGAACGTTGAACGTTGTTGACGTTCACGATCTATCTGAAATAACTGGCATGCTCGTATTCTGCAGTCCCACACACTCGACAAAGGATATGGCTGGCACACGAGAATCTTCGGGAGTTCTTTGTGCCTCGTAATAAATTCCAACGATCAGGATTTCGGGCGTGCGGCTGCAGCAATTCCGAGCAATTACCTGCCGGTCTGGATTTCTATGTCATGGAATAAAAGCCCTGGTTTAGTCTTCGCGAGCTCGAGAGAAGCAAGGACCGGACGGTCATCGAGTCGGAAAGGACGCGGAGGCATCCGCCACATCTCCATGTGATATTACCCCGCATCCGCGAGCGTCTAATTGGCCCCAGACGGTCCCGGACCTTGTCCCGCCTCGGCCATCCAGCACATCCCATCCCGACCCCTCGTCTTTCTTTCGCCACCATCACCACCACCCTCTCCTTCGATACGTATGTCATCTCACTTCAACAATATGTTGAGGACTGCAGCACGATGCGTCAACCCGACAATGGCAAGCAAGTGCTACCGCAGCTCGCCGGTAGCATTGGGTTTGGCTGCTCGGTACGTGCCAGTGGGCTAATCGTCTATGGATGCGTAGTGCCCTGATGCGATCCTTGATTGCGTTCAATAACGTCAGGTCGTTCTCGCAAACACATGTGAGCCAGCTCAACTCGCTAGATACCTTCACGGAGGAAGAGCAAATGCTTCGGGAGTCTGGTAAGTCCGAGGCCAGCGAGCCATGGCTTGACCATACGTTTAGGGGGGAGCAATGCACTTACTTATAGATGCTATGCACACTTGTTTTCCGCAGTGGCACGGTTTGCGCAGGAGGTTATAGCACCGAAGGTGCGGGAGATGGATGAGAATGAGCACATGGACCCGACAATCATCCAGGCACTCTTCGAGCAAGGGGTACGCATTTCACTGCATTAGGATATCTTCGTTGCTGAAGTGCATTTCTGCTCCTGTAGCTCATGGGAATCGAGACCAGCGCAGACCACGGAGGCGCAGAGTCCTCATTCACCTCTGCTATCATCGCAATCGAGGAATTGGCCAAGGTAGACCCGTCCGTCAGCGTTATGTGTGATGTGCACAATACGTTGGTAAACACTGTACTGCGTACATACGGCACGAAGGAGCAGCAGGACAAATGGCTACCACTATTAGCGGAGTCGAAGGTGAATTATATGAAGCTTACGTGGCGATTCTATGGCCTTGTCTCATCACAATCTGTGTAGCTCGGCTCTTTCTGTTTGTCAGAAGCTGCATCGGGTTCGGATGCATTTGCCTTGCAAACTCGTGCGAAGAAGGATGGTGACGATTGGGTTCTCAATGGCACCAAGATGTGGATCACCAACTCCTACGAGGCCGATATCTTCCTCATCTTCGCAAACGTAAGTGTGCCACGCGTTCTATTTGTCTAGAATTCGTCTGACTGAATTATAGGTGGACCCAAGTAAGGGCTACAAGGGCATCACGTGCTTCATCGCGACGAAGGACATGGGTATCCAGATTGCGAAGAAGGAACAGAAGCTAGGCATCCGCGCGTCGTCGACGTGCACCCTGAACTTTGATGACCTCCGGATACCGGCCGAGAACATCATCGGTGGAGAAGGTAAGGGTTACAAGGTGAGCATGGCGCATATCTCTACTCCATCCAAGCTGACATGCTGCACAGATTGCCATTGAAATCTTGAACGAGGGTACGCCTGGAGTCACACTTCAAGCTTTCGCCACTGAACTTGATCTCCAGGACGCATTGGTATTGCTGCGCAGATGCTCGGTCTTGCGCAAGGCGCGTTCGAGAAGGCGGTGCCGTACACGCTGCAGCGGACGCAATTTGGGCAGCCCGTGGGGACGTTCCAGGGGCTCGCGTTCCAGCAGGCCCGCGCGGCGGTGGAGATAGAGGCTGCGCGGTTGCTGACGTACAATGCGGCGCGGCGAAAAGAGGAGGGCATGCCGTTCACGAAGGAGGCGGCGATGGCGAAACTGTACGCGAGCGAGGTTGCGCAGCGCGTGAGCGGCGCGGCGATCGAGTGGGCGGGCGGCGTTGGCTTCACGCGTGAGACTGGGATTGAGAAGTATTGGAGAGATTCTAAGATTGTGAGTGACTTCTATAGCACTGTGGGCTTGTTGGCTGACTGTTTTGGGGCTAGGGCGCGATCTATGAGGGTACATCGAACATCCAGCTGCAGACTATTGCGAAGTATCTCCAGAAGCAGTATTCATAGTCCTAGATGCGCCTTTTTCACGACCAGCGATCGTGTGCCATACTAGTGATGCCCTAATCTTAGATGGTCTGTATAATAATGGCAATGGAGCTGAATTTAACCGCATCGGCCGACGCGTCCATGGCGCGAGATTTCACGAAAACGTGATGTGGTGACGAGGAGCGCATGTTTCTGAAGCGAGATTTTCTTCCTAGACTTGACCTGACTGGACGAGTGTTTGATACCCCACTTGTGCAACGCATCGACCGGAAAATATCTTCCCTTCCCATCAATACTGCGGGCAGACTAGTAACGACTTCCCCACTTTCCGGTGTCAGCATATGGACGACATTTCTACAGGACAATGGTGGCATCAGATGCCAGAGGATGGAGCGCGCTGCACAGCCAACCAGACAGGACTCCTTTGACCGCCTTACTGCTCTCCCGTGACTTGAAATTTCAACCTGAGCTCCTGTCGTACTCCACAGGGTCTGATGCGCTGGGATTCAGAGAACATACGAAGTCAATCTGACACACTCAAAGCGTGCCATCAACCTCTGCCTTTCCAATCGATTCGAGTCGCAGAGGAGTTTCGGCATATATCCTGGCCAGTACATCCAGTCGTAGTGGGAATGTACTGCACGGAGCCTGCTGCGAAACCCATCGGAACACGGCAATGATCTCCTATGCAGGTCGTGACCAAACATCCTGGAGTAATCCCTGCACCAAAATCACGTTGACCCGGACTTGGCGCTGCAGGAGGCTGAGCAGCCGCGGTGGCAAACAGTTTGAAAAGCCAGCGGACAAGAGGGGTGCGGAAGTCTAGCGCCGAACACTCACTTGTTTGCAAAGTAGACCCCCAGATGGTACCCGGGTCCCTGATCGCGTTTTGGAGGTGGTTTCGACGAAGTTTCTTTTAGATTCGCAGGTCTAGAACAAGCGATACGACGCCGTTAACACCTCAGACGGTTCAATCAGTCTGTATATTTAAGTACCTAGAACAAGCGATACGACGCCGTTAACACTAGGTACATCAGCACACATGTAGATACGTGATATAATATAACACTACTCACCCTCAGACGGTTCAATCAGTCTGAGGGCTCTATCGTAAATGGGGACAGAAAAGAGACGAGTCTTACATAATAACTATACAGTACGCGGAAGCATCTCATGTCAGGATCGAACGTACTCGTGAATCGGGTGGCTTTCCATATATGGATGTGGCGCGCCGCCGTCGGCGCACGCCGACGCACTCGCGCGCGCGCACTGCGGGATGCGTCACCTTGATTTCCAACACTCCCCCTCAAGGTGGGCGCAGTCCCAAAGCGTGGGCGAAATGCTTAGCCTTTGGGCTTGGTAGCGGCTTTGTGAGCGTGTCCGCAACCATGTCTTCGGTAGGGCAGTACTCGAGGGACACCTTCCCTTCTTCAACGACCCAACGTATAAAATGAAAACGTATGTCGATATGCTTCATGCGTGCGTGGAACTGATCATTCTGGGCCAGAGCGATTGCCGATTGATTGTCGGACTTCAAGGTGAGCGCCTCTGCCGGAGATTTGAAAACTTCGGATACGAATGCCCTAAGCCATATGGCTTCTTTGGCGGCGTGAGTGGCGGCGACGTATTCGGCCTCTGTCGTAGATAGAGATACTATCTCTTGCCTCTTGGAGCTCCAAGAAACGGCGCCCCCATCGATTAGGAATGCGTACCCCGAGATCGCGTGTCGATCCTCATGCGACATGCCGTCCGCATCCGAGTACCCGGTGAGTCCTCGATCTTTCCCTCCTAACACCAACCACCAGTCTCGCGTTCCCTTGAGGTAACGAAACACTCGCTTGACGGCCTCCCAATGCGGCCGTCCGGGGTTTTCAGAGAAACGCGCTAGTACGCCCACGGCGTAGGCGATGTCGGGTCGGGTTCCCAGAGCTGCGTACATAAGAGACCCAATGGCTTCGCGATACGGCACGTCTCGCATTTCTCCAAACTCGCGAGGTATCGACGGTCCCTGCGACTTGGTGAGATGTACGTGGGCATCCATGGGTGACGAGACAGGCTTCGAGTCAGTGAGGCCGAAACGACTCAGGATAGAGTCGATATATGAGCGCTGGCACAGGGAGATGGTCATGGCGTCCTCATCACGTCTCACTTCGATGCCGAGTAGCCAGTGTATGTTTCCTAAGTCTGACATTTCCAGGCGTCCCTTGAGCTTTTCCTTAAAACGAAGCAAGAGGTCGAGGGTACTGGCGACCAGAGTCAGATCATCGACGTGCACTGCTAGAACCAGTAGGTCGCCGTTTTGCTGATGGATATAGAACACAGCGTGATCGACCTCACATCGGAGCATGCCTATTTCGATGAGTATTCCCCAAAGAGTTTGATACCATCGTCGACCACTCTGTTTTAGCCCGTATATTGCCTTGAGTAGATGAAGTACCTTTCCGGCGCTGTTCGGCTCGTGGTATCCCGGTGGCTGAGCCATGAAGATTCGTTCGCTCTCGTCGAGTTTGCCGTATAGGTATGCGCTTTTCACGTCCATTTGGTGTACCGGCCAATCGTTCCGAGCCGCGAGCGCCAGAATCGTGCGTATTGAAGTCAACTTGGCGACTGGAGCGAACGTGTCGAAGTAATCGACTCCTGGTACCTGTGTGAAACCCTGCGCCACCAACCTCGCTTTATACTTCTCTATCTCTCCGGCCGCGTTCTTCTTGATCTTGAATATCCACTTGCTTCCGACAACGTTCGCTGTGTCTGGCCTGTCGACCACTTCCCAAGTTCCCGCCTTCTCGAGTCGCGATAGTTCTTCGGCAATTGCTTCTTCCCACCTGTTCCAGTCTGGACGTCTCTTCGCCTCGGCCAAGCTGCGAGGTTCTAAACCCTCCGCATCTGAGGTCGCAGCAGCCATCGCCCATTTGACTTCTGCTCCCCCTGAATCTTGTGCTTCCTCGGCTGATGCTGCGGTCTCTGTGGCTATCCTCAGCCCGGTCGGTAGTTTCTCGGTGTTTTCTCCCTCGAGGATGCGCTGTATGTATGCGCTTGGCTTGCGCGTTCGCATTCCGCGGGATTCTGCTGATTCTGGGGCTGCCTCTGGATGTGCGGATGCTCCCTGCTCGACTCGCTGCTCGCTTGCTTTAGAGCTCTCCTCCCCCTCGAGCGGGGCATTCTGCGGCGCGGTGGGCTTGAAGACTACGGTCCTCTCGACTGTGACAGCACGAGTCTTTGGCCAGTATATGCGATGCCCTTGGCTGCGTAGGTCGATTCCAACCCACTTGCCCTCGCGCGCGCGGCCGTCGAGTTTTGAACCGGAGGGGTCGTGTACCCAGACATTGCAACCGAAGGCGTGAGCGCTGGATAGGTCTGGTTTCGCGCCGAAAGCTGCCTCGTATGGCGTGGTGTCACTCCCGAGAGGCCTCGTGGTCATCCGGTTCTTCAGCCACGTTGCATGCATGACAGCTTCTCCCCACATACTCTTCGGTAACGCGCTGTCGTGCAGCATAGCTCGCACACGATTAAGCAAGACGCCATTCAGGCGCTCGGCCACTCCATTCTCTTCGGGGGTGTCGTGTACCGTGAGCCGATGTTGGGTGCCATCCTCATCAAGGATGTCTTGTAATTCTTCGGCAAGGTATTCGCCTCCACGGTCGCTTTGCAGTACGCCGATTGTCTTCTTGAACTTCGACTTCAACCAGCCGCGATATTTCAAATACATCCGGCGAACTTCCGACTTGTTGCGCATGAGGTACGTCGCTGACAATCTCGATTTGTCATCTGTGAAGCTGACATAGTATCGTCGTCCACCTGGAGATGCTACGTCGGCGGGGCCCCAGACATCTGTGTGGACGATATCCCCAACCTCCTCTGCAAGGGCACTAGAACGCTCTCTCGGCACCGGCTTCCTCCGCGTCTTCGCGAAGACGCAGGAATCACAAAATTTGACATGTCTTGCTCCAACGAGCTTGACACCTGTCACCAGCCCACGGCTGACGAGCTGCTGGATGGCTTCGGGCGAGGCGTGACCAAGACGACGATGTAACTCTTCCAGGGTAACTTCTTCAAGCGTTGAGTAAGCAGATTCCCCTTCGTGTTCGACTTTGTATAGACCGCCACTGCGGAGTATCTCCCCCACTACGGTGCCGTCCTTATCGCGTATCTCGCAGCGTCCGCCCCCGAATAAGGCCGAGTACCCCGCTGCGTCGATACAACCCACAGACACCAGCGTGACACCCATCTGAGGCGCGTATAGTACGTCGCGAAGGCGTATCTTGGAGAACCCAGATCCGTTGGGCACCTCGACCACCATATCGCCGACCCCAATCGCATGGAATCGCTGTTGGTTCGCGGCGTTGATGGGCTTTGGAGCGATTTCCTTGAGCGAGGAGAATCGTTCTCGGAATGGTGAGAGGTGTTTCGTTGCCCCTGAATCGTATAGATCGATGTTTTTGCACCCAGAGTCTTGGTGTACCACTGCAGCTATATCGATTTCGTCTGATACGTCCTCCTCATCCTCTCCGTCGCTGTGGACCTCCTCATCCAATTCTGAGTAGGTTGGGTCGTCTCGTAATCCTGCCAGGAAATCTTCGTCCTCATCCTCCGAATCAGACACGTCGGCAAGATGCGGCATATCGTGGTAAGGGTCGGTCTCGTGGAGATAAGTGGCAAATGAGATGTCATTTTCGCTATCTGACTCGGATTCAACTACAGCCGCCATCCAACTGTACTCAACATCGCTATCCTCGTCCTGTGCCGCATTTGCCGCGATTTTCTCCTTTGCATCGCCGTCTCCGCCAGTGTCGTTCTTTCGCCTGGGGCTCGGACACTGGCTTCTGCGATGCCCTGTGCCTCCGCAGTTCCAGCAAGTCAGCTCCCTCCTGGTCCCGCTAGGCTTGTCGTCCTTGTTTCTGCCTATGGGCTTCTTATACCCATCGTTCGAATAGTACGCTGCGTCCCGCTCGTCTTTCGCGCTCTTGGTCTTTGTCGCTCCCTTGCTAGGTAAGCGTTTCCGCTCGTACTCCTGCTTGAGGTACTGGATGGCTTGGTCCGGGGTGATGAACGTCCCGAGTAGTCGGCCGGCGTTCATCATTCCGGATAGGAAGTCCGCGTACTGGGAGGGGACGGACTTGAGAATCTGTGCGCAGTAGTCTTGGTCGGAGACTTCGACGCCTATCGCCGACAGTTCTTCGACCATTTCTCCAAGCGTGTCGAGATGTTTCGAGACGTCACCGTGTTCCGAGCAGCGCATAGTCTGAAAACGCTCAAGCGTGTTTGATTGGACAAGTGGCGTCTTGTCTTCGAATTCGGAGCAGATCCACGTCCACATGTCTGCGACGCTATCGCCATTGCGCTTCATTCTGCGAAGGACACTGTCGGGGACAAGGCGTGCGAGTAGGTCTCGAGCTTTTGCTTCTTTCTTGCGCCAGGCGCGGTAGTCTAACGTGTATTTTTCGTCGAGTTTCTTGTCCTTCGAGGGTAAGGGCAGTACTTCTCCTTGCGCAAGCAGCAGTTGTGCGTCTGCGCTCTCCGCGAGTGATGGTGGAGGCGCTGTTCCAGCACGCCAGTCTGCGAGCGGGTCCAGTGGCCGGGGATCCTCTCCCGTGAGGTGCCCATGCAGGTCTCGTGCATCCAGGGCCCAGGCCAGGCGGGTCTTGAAGACCGGCCAATTCGAACCGTCCGTTTTCAGGTGAGGGATTCCCGAGAGCCCATTGGCATCTCGGGTATCATCGCGTTCTAGCGGAGGCGCTTCGGGGCTCATAACCTTTTAGATTCGCAGGTCTAGAACAAGCGATACGACGCCGTTAACACCTCAGACGGTTCAATCAGTCTGTATATTTAAGTACCTAGAACAAGCGATACGACGCCGTTAACACTAGGTACATCAGCACACATGTAGATACGTGATATAATATAACACTACTCACCCTCAGACGGTTCAATCAGTCTGAGGGCTCTATCGTAAATGGGGACAGAAAAGAGACGAGTCTTACATAATAACTATACAGTACGCGGAAGCATCTCATGTCAGGATCGAACGTACTCGTGAATCGGGTGGCTTTCCATATATGGATGTGGCGCGCCGCCGTCGGCGCACGCCGACGCACTCGCGCGCGCGCACTGCGGGATGCGTCACCTTGATTTCCAACAGTTTCATTCTGCTCCTAGGACCACAGATCTCTGGTATGTCGTGTATATACTACTGTATGACATATCCAGAGCACATGCACTTGTCGTCCTTTGAGACAACAGCGAATGTTGGCGGAAGAGACACTGATCTATGCTCGTATATTTCGCGCCGATTTAGTTTGATTATGTAAGCCAGCTGGATGGGTCATCTTGCGTCGATTTAGGCGCATTATGTGAGCAGATCAGATCAGTCGTCATGACGTAAGCATATTGGATTTAGTTTTGCGCGGAAGATACTAGGTGGAGTGCTTCCCCGGTTTTGTCCAGCGCAGACCCTGCTCGCTGCAGCTTTTTCTCCTAGCGCATAGCACGCCCGGCTGCAAGGTTTCCGTCCTGCTGCAAAGCGTTTCCTGATGCTGGGTTTTGTTCCTAACGCGCAACGCGCTCGGCTACAAGGTTTTGTCCAGCGCAGACCCTGCTCGTTGCAGCCTTTTTTCACTACGCATAACCCGTTCGGCTGCAGGGTTTCCGTCTTGCTGCAAAAGGTTTCTTGATGCAGGGTTTTGTTCATAACGCGCAACGCGCTCGGCTACAAGGTTTTGTCCAGCGCAGACCCTGCTCGCTGCAGCTTTTTT